>OX345649.1:4554904-4684904 GCA_947044365.1 Petrosia ficiformis | reverse complement strand
GTTTATTGAACTTCCAGAAGGAGAGATAGTGATTGTTGTATTATTATTAGCAGCTACTATAAGAATGGTACCTAAGTTACTCATACCAGTCACTGAAACTGCGAAATAGATATATTCATTTGTCGTATATCCCCATGGTGGAAATACTTGATATGTTGTGATAGAAAGTGTACCGGAAATAGAAGAAATAACTACAGATATTTTCTTTCGGGACCCTGTAGAAATGACAATACCCTTTCTACGATCTGTGATGCTATCTACATCACTTGAAGCAGGTAAAGGTATGTTTACTGGACTTCCACTCTCTACAGAACCTGCTGCTATGGTCGATGTCAGAGTCTTCACTGTGAAATTCACCCTTTCTTTTTCTTGTGTTGTAATATACAATGCAAATTCATGTGCACTGCCTGATGCCATTTCATTTGGGAGTATTCCAAACACATGTGTACTACTTTCACTACTCCAACCATCTAAAAACATATTAATAATGCATTATTGTTGTAATAATTGGATCAAGTTATAAATTATTTTTAGTTCTTCAACTACATCAAAATCTTTAGTACAACAAGATGTTCTGAGTATACATAACCTTTGAATACTGTTTCATGAACACATGTTATAATTATAATGAAGGGCTGAAAAATGGTGGAATTTTCTAAACAGATAGTAGAAAACTCAAGAATTGTAGATACTGTGAACTACATTAGCCTCTGCAAGGTGTACATATTTTTTTACATGTCTACCTTCTCATAGGTATAGGAACAATGGAGGGCACATGTAGAGGGATGAAGGTGCCTGTAAGTATGTCAAAAATGTTTGCCTGACCATACCCACTTTTTTCAATCATTTTCAACATGCAAATAACTTGCTTTGGGTGAGGATGGAATCTGATGTAGCTATGATAACATCCTGTATTCAATAATGTACTATACAATTGTCAGTAGTACATTATTTATTACAGCAGTATAGTTTCTACACCTATGTTTCTTGCTGATTAATGTGTTTAAAGATGTTTAAAGTACTACAAAGTACTTTTCTGAAAACATTTTTGCATGACACACTGACAGACATTCAGACAGACACACAGATAGACAGACAGACAGGCATACAAACATACATACAGACAGACAGATAGAAGTGATCACTTAATCCCTTGCCCTAGGTAAAAATCAATCTATATATATATATATAACATATGAGATTATGTGATCATGTTATAGACATATCCTGTAAACCTCAGACTCGTCAAAGAAGTGTTAAGTGAAACATATAGTGGTGACATATATAAATACTATTTTAAGATAATTATATATATTCATTAGTTTACAACACCTTTATTGCTAATAGTTTAGAAATAAGGGGCTTTCCATAACTTTATACATGGATGAGAGATCATTCACTTGTTATGGTCAAAACCTGATTGTACACATGTTGTTAAGACACTATATTAGACATCCAGAAACTATTTCTCTACATAGATAACTAATTTAGTTGGTTTTCTGTACAAATAATTGAATAGCTTGTATTTAAAATAAGTGTTTGATGAAATTATTATTTTCCAAGTGACCAATTTTTCACCCATGGCCACATATCATACCCAGGCCTTCAAGATGACAGAGAAAAACAGCCTGGATTCAACTGTTTGTGCATTTACTAATAACATGAAAACAACATGTAGTCACTAAAGTGTGTGTAAGTTTGTACTACACAATAACACAACCAAGAGCTGCTCCATGTTTAGAACAAGATCAGGAGATTTAAGGTGCTGTATAGTAACAGAGATCACTAGATTGAAATAGCCAGATTGACTATACTACCTATTTTTAGCTTTCAATTTGAAGATGGGCATAGTTGAGTGATAACAATATAGCAGATACCATAAAAGTTATGTGTAGTATATCAGCCTATTTAATTATCTATGTAATTTCATATTTACTTTATTTACTATATACCTTTTACACCCATTAAACTATCATAGATTAACCATTTCTTAAGGTTTCCTTTTTTAAGTGAAAGGAAAATATTAGGATAGTTCAAAGACATCCCAGATATCTGGGAAATTAAAAAATTAAGCAAACAATTGAATCCAGGTTCTTTTTCCCATGTGACTATTACTGAAAATAGATAAACACAAAATATCCCAATGCTATTCTTATAGCAATTCACTATTAAATGAACATAAGTAATAGTTAGAACACACTTTACAGTGATTACGTGTTTTAATGTAGCACGAGGGCAGGTCGATAAAGGTTGAGTTTACATAATGCACAAGCCAAAGGCGAGTGCGTTACGTAAGCAAGACCTTTATTGACCGCCCAAGTGCTACATTGAAACACACAATGCACTGTCAAGTATGTTCTAAGTGATTTATTGACGATCTGGTGAACTACCACTGTTGTTGGAGCTGCTTTGTTAGTAGAGGTGAGCAAAGTGTGCAATAACTAACTTATTGCATGCAAAAGTGTGCAATAAGTGATTTAATGTTCAATCATGTGACGCATTATCTGCACTCTGATTGGCCACATGTCACATGATCAGCAATATAAGCATAATACACCAACAGATTATAATAATTATGCATAATTACATTGTTGCTCATTTGTATGGGTCTGAGTCTTATAATCATGAAAAGGTTAACTATCCTCAGATAAAATAAATGAGATTACATAGATAATTAAATAAGCTGATATACTACACCTAACTTTTATGGTATCTACTATAATTCAATTATTGTTATCACCCACCTTCAAATTATCATGCATCTGCATGTATATATGTTTACTCAAGAGGTATATACATATAATTATTATAATATTCCTCTATAATATTATTATAAGCAAACTTTGGGAAAAGGAGTTATTACTACTTCACAAAATCAATTATGATAATTTGTAGTACTATTTGAAATGATATATTAAATAACGCCAATATTATACATTGATTCACCCAAGGGTGTCATGTAGACGCTATAATTCAATTTATAATAGCAGTTATAGTATACAGCAATTAGTAATAGAAAATAGCAAATGCAGCATCAGGACTAATGAACACCAAGAGGAAGCAATATTCTTAAATATGACTAAGTCTTTAAAACCTAGCACTGCCAGACAGAAGTTATATTTTTCGTTATATGGTACATAAACATTTTGTCTCATTAGCGCTTATACATATAGCCAACCAATAGTCTTATGTAGTCAGCTCCTGGGGCCTTTGAACGAGGAAGAGAGTATGATATATAGCCATTGTTCTGAGAGTATATCGTAGAACTCAACCACCAAAATTAATTACAAAACATATATATATATGCAGGCAGAGCAACTATTATCAGCTCTATAACTCTCGCAGTTTACAAGACTCTGGATCCTAACTTATTTCACTGGAAAGAAGGGGGCCATTGACGAAATAATATATTAAATATTTTAGACGACACCAAAGTAAGCATCTGAATATTTATTGTTAACTAATAATACCCATTTGAGTTCTACTGAAAATCAGAACAAGACATACAATAGCTATATGTCGGACCCTTTCACTCTTTCTCATTTAGAGGGGAAGGACAGGCTATGTAAACGCAGTTCTGCTTAATTACATTGTTGTCAAAATATCCTGAAGATATAATATACAAACCCAGTCAGACTTCATGTTCTTCATATTACGTCTCTATACTGCATCACAAGCTCGTACAAAAACCTTAAATAACAGCAGCTTCTATACGTATTCCCTTCATAATTAAATTCTCATCAAGTAACTTTTTAATGGGAATTATCTATACAATACTCTGCTTATGGAATTTAACTATTACTATATAGCATTGCTTTCATACTATTATGTTCTCACCTTCAACAATCACTCCTACACTAATAGATAAATCTGTTAAATCGATGAATGTAGCAGAACAAGTGTATGTCCCTGCATCACTTTCATTAACACCAACGAGTTGTAGGATGCTACTAGTAGCATTTTCAATTAGAACTTCATTATGAGTCCACTGGAAAAAGATAGGTGTGCTACTGCTAGCGCAGGTAAGTCTCAAGTCATTGCCTAGTAGTACAATAACTTCTCCATCACTATTAATGGGAGTGATCGACAAATCTGCAGAAAACATGAATCAATTAGTTATCAAAGAGATCTTTTACATGAATGTATACACACACAGACAGAGAGACAGAGATAGATAGATAAATAGATAAATAAATAGATAGATGATAGATAGATACATGTAGATGGATAGATAGATAGATAGATAGATAGAATAGAATAGAATAGAGAATAGAAGATTTAATGAATGAAGTCAAAGAGACAGATACATATTAGTATAAACTCATATCAATATCATGTGTATCAATATTAATCATGTGACTCTTCCACTTTTCCTTTTAATGGACATCACAAGCAATGCTACAACCCTATTTGCTCAAAATAACATCATTTGGTCACTGTGTTTAGTTAGAAGTTGAATGATAAACATACACACGTGAGTGTTTATATGATCGGCACTTATATAGTACAAATAAAAACAAATAATAATAGATGTAGAGTGAATAGAGGATATGATTGTATTTATGTATGTATATGTATGTATGTACATGTATGTATGTATGTATGTATATGTATGTATGTACACATAATTATTATACATATATATGTATGCTGCACATATGCATTACATAAATACATACTTACATGTATATAAGGTATGTGTACATGCACATAGGTGCTGTGTGATATGAAATTAGAAGCATATTATTTACCTGCTTGAGTTGGAGGTATTGTTGGTAAAGGAATAACTAATGAAAGTAGAATATAGTTTAGTATTATAGAGTATACACAATTACATATACTAGTGTTACAACACTACTAGTATGGTTATAGAATACCTATGCTATTAGCTAAAATAACTAGGACTGGGAATCGACTGAGATTCTGAAATCGATGATAACTAACTACAAATCGCTTGATACTCGATTAAAATTAGTGGAAGTAATTAGGTCAATTAATACAGGAAACTCCTCCCATTTAATGATCAAAAAGCTTCCTGTCACTTACATAATAATTATTGTAAATTATTTGCTGTTGCACGCTTGAAAAGTATGTCTTTTGGAATAATTAGCATAATCAATATCACAGACTTACAATCAATAATTAAAAGAATTTTTGAAATCAATTGATTAATCGATTAATTATCCCAGCCCTAAAAATAACATATATACATGCATAGTTATTACAGATATATTGATATTATACATACACACATACATGCACAAACATACACAATCACATACACACAAAGACATGTATCCACACATGCATACCCACACACATACATTATATATGTAGTTTATGTACTACTATTTACTGCCACTCCCATATTATAGTATAGTATTATCTACAATAATCACCATTTTTGGTTATACTTATAATAATCATTAATCACACACAATAAAATTAACATATGCATACTAGTTAATAGGGCTGGGATGATTAATCAATTAATTGATTAATCAATCGATATTGAAAACTCTTTCGATTATCGATTCTAAGTCCGTGATATGGATTATGCTAATTATTCCAAAATATATACTTTTCAAGCATGCAGCAACAGCAAAAAATGTACAATATGAAAGTGACAAGAAGCCATTTTGATCATCAAATGAGAGGAGTTTCCTGTATTAATTGACTTAATTGGCCTAATTATTTCCGCTGATTTTAATCAATTATCAATTGATTTGTAGTTAGTGATAATCAATTTTATAATCTTAGCCAATTCCCAGCCCTACTAGTTATACATACATCCATCCATCCATACATACATACATACATACATCCATCCATCCATACATACATACATACATACATACATACATCCATACATCCATACATACATACATACATCCATACATCCATACATACATACATACATACATACATACATACATACATACATCCATCCATACATACATACATACATACATATACATACATACATACATACATACATACATACATACATACATCCATACATCCATACATACATACATACATCCATACATCCATACATACATACATACATACATACATACATACATACATACATACATCCATTCATACATACATACATACATACATATACATACATACATACATACATACATACATAGTTACATACATACATCCATCCATACATACATACATACATATATCCATACATACATACATACATGCATAGTTACATACATACTATGTACAAACATATGCATATTACACTTACATAGAGCAATAAATACATTTATACAATTATATACCTTCGCTCTCATATGGATACAAATTCGTTCCACCAAGATAACCGTACCCAAGTACAGATGTAATTCCATAGACAATTCCACACAAACGATTCTCAATATTATTATTAGTACTAATAATATGTTCACTGCCTGTGCTGAAATCTATCCCTTTAGTTATGTACCCCTGTGTACTACTCTCTTGTGAACTGACCGGTACCCAGGTTAATAAGTCAAGAGGTATCCCATCCATGAATATGTCTGATGCATTGAAGTTCTTTGTAACGACAAATAAGTTCATATGAAGATTTGCCGAATTTTGCACTATGACTGGAATACTGCTTTGAGAAACATATTGTTGAACTGGTGGAATAAGAACCATCAACGGATCACCAGAAAATTCAAAATCGTACAAAAAACTAAAACTAATTTGTACAACACATATACGTTTACTAGAAGTTATAGAACAGTATTGATCACCATCAGGTATAGTTTGAGATTCGTATTGACCCTCTTTTGATAATTGTATAGCATAGTTACCACTTGTGCAGGACATATTCAAACTTGTGCTATTTTCTGCCGCAATTATCTTAACAAATGAAAGTTTATTGTTTAAGGAAGAAAAGAAAAATTCATGCCCCCAAGCAATGGTTGGAGGGATCTGTTCACCAACTGAATCACATGGATTGGTGTCATGTGGAATATTAGCACATATATGACCAGAATAAAAAGCAATTGGTTTGTTGGATGTTACTTTAGTTCCAGTAAGATCACTTGCCGCATCATCCGACAATAATAAGAGACTCTGAAGATAATGGAGTGTTATGTTAACAGACTCTCCTGGATTGATAGTAGCACCTTCTCCATTATCAACAAGGTCAGCAGGAATGTTTATTGAACTTCCAGAAGGAGAGATGGTGATTGCTGTATTATTATTAGCAGCCACTATAAGAATGGTACCTAAGTTACTCATACCAGTCACTGAAACTGCGAAATAGATATATTCATCCGTCGTATATCCCCATGGTGGAAATACTTGATATGTTGTGATAGAAAGTGTACCGGAAATAGAAGAAATAACTACAGATATTTTCTTTCGGGACCCTGTAGAAATGACAATACCCTTTCTACGATCTGTGATGCTATCTACATCACTTGAAGCAGGTAAAGGTATGTTTACTGGACTTCCACTCTCTACAGAATCTGCTGCTATGGTGGATGTCAGAGTCTTCACTGTGAAATTCACCCTTTCTTTTTCTTGTGTTGTAATATACAATGCAAATTCATGTGCACTGCCTGATGCCATTTCATTTGGAAGTATTCCAAACACATGTGTACTACTTTCACTACTCCAACCATCTAAAAACATATTAATAATGCATTATTGTTGTAATAATTGGATCAAGTTATAAATTATTTTTAGTTCTTCAACTACACAATATCAATAGAAAAGGAATCTTTAGTACAACCAGATGTTCTGAGAATACATACCCCATGAATACTGTTTAGTGAACACGTGTTATAATTATAACGAAGGGCTGAAATTTCTAAATAGATAGTAGAAAACTCAATTATAGATACTGTGAACTACATTAGCCTCTGCAAGGTGTACATATGTTTTTACATGTAAACCTTCTCATAGGTGTAGGAACAATGGAGGGCACATGTAGAGGGATGAAGGTGCCTGTAAGCATGTCAAAAATGTTTGCCTGACCATACCCACTTTTTTCAATCATTTTCACTATAGCAACATGCAAATAACTTGCTTTGGGTGAGGATGGATCTGATTGTTCAATAGCTGCTTCAGAATGGAATCTGATGTAGCTATGATAAAATCCTGTATTCAATAATGTACTATACAATTGTCAGTAGTAGTACATTATTCATAAAATATACTAGTTTACGGCAGTATAGTTTAAAGATATTTAAAGTACTACAAAGTACTTTTCTGAAAACATTTTTGCATGACACACTGACAGACATTCAGACAGACACACAGATAGACAGACAGACAGACATACAAACATACATACAGACAGACAGATAGAAATGATCACTTAATCCCTTGCCCTAGGTAAAAACCAATCTATATATATATATATATATAACATATGAGATTATGTGATCATGTTATAGACATATCCTGTAAACCTCAGACTCTATAGAGTCAAAGAAGTGTTAAGTGAAACATATAGTGGTGACATATATGAGATCAGATACATAAATTAAATACTATTTTAAGATAATTATATATATTCATTAGTTTACAACACCTTTATTGCTAATAGTTTAGAAATAAGGGGCTTTCCATAACTTTATACATGGATGAGAAATCATTCACTTGTTATGGTCAAAAGCTCATTGTACACATGTTGTTAATACACTATATTAGACATTCAGAAACTATTTCTCTACATAGATAACTAATTTACTTGGTTTCTGTACAAATAATTGAATAGCTTGTATTTAAAATATGATGAAATTATTATTTTCCAAGTGACCAATTTTTCACCCATGGCCACATATCATACCCAGGCCTTCAAGATGACAGAGAAAAACAGCCTGGATCGTGAAAACAACATGTAGTCACTTAAGGGTGTGTAAGTTTGTACTACACAATAACACAACCCAGAGCTGCTCTGAGATTTAAGGTGCTGTATAGTAACAGTGAACTATGCCCATCTTCAATTTGAAGATGGGCATAGTTCACTGTAAAAATGAATGGGTTATTTTAACTCTCATTTGGTTACATGAGTTTCAATTCCTCCTGAGACTGTATAAGTCAATGCTTCTTTCTTGTCTAGTTTTTAAAAGTAGTAGTTTTATTTTGATCTATATTGACAAATTATGGCATGATAACAAAAGCAATACAATGTGGTGACGTTTCAAATATTTGTGGAGTACATCACGTTATTTGCTGATATTAGTACAAATTCATGTACATATTTATATTAATTAATTAATCTAGCAACAACTGTTGTTTTGCAGATGTTGGAATTAGAATACACCACAGGTTGTACCTATACAATACTATACTATGTATATAGCATATTGTATACATGCAAAAGCAATACAATGTACATATATTACCTAACAGAAAATATATAAATCAGCATGGAGTGAAATCTGATTGCATTGAAACTCCTGTAACCAATTGAAGGTTAAAATAACCTATTATTTTTTTACAGTGTTGAGTGATAACAATACAGCAGATACCATAAAAGTTATGTGTAGTATATCAGCCTATTTAATTATCTATGTAATCTTATATTTACTTTATTTACTATATACCTTTTACACCCATTAAACTATCATAGGTTAACCATTTCATAAGGTTTCCTTTTTTAAGTTAAAGGAAAATATTAAGATAGTTCAAAGACATCCCAGATATCTGGGAAATTAAAAAATTAATTAGCGCATGAGCAAACAATTGAATCCAGGTTCTTTTTCCCATGTGACTATTACAAATAGATAAACACAAAATATCACAATGCTATTCTTATAGTAATTCACTATTAAATGGTAGAACACACTTTACAGTGATTACGTGTTTTAATGTAGCACGAGGGCAGGTCGATAAAGGTTGAGTTTACATAATGCACAAGCCAAAGGCGAGTGTGTTATGTAAGCGAGACCTTTATTGACCGCCCAAGTGCTACATTGAAACACACAATGCACTGTCAAGTATGTTCTAAGTGATTTGTTGACGATCTGGTGAACTACCACTGTTGTTGGAGCTGCTTTGTTAGTAGAGGTGAGCAAAGTGTGCAATAACTAACTTATTGCATGCAAAAGTGTGCAATAAGTGATTTAATGTTCAATCATGTGACGCATTATCTGCACTCTGATTGGCCACATGTCACATGATCAGCAATATAAGCATAATACACCAACAGATTATAATAATTATGTATTCAGTATAATTACATTGTTGCTCATTTGTATGGGTCTGAGTCTTATAATCATGAAAAGGTTAACTATCCTCAGATAAAATAAATATGAGATTACATAGATAATTAAATAAGCTGATATACTACACCTAACTTTTATGGTATCTACTATAATTCAATTATTGTTATCACCCACCTTCAAATTATCATGCATCTGCATGTATATATGTTTACTCAAGAGGTATATATATATATAATTATTATAATATTCCTCTATAATATTATTATAAGCAAACTTTGGGAAAAGGAGTTATTACTACTTCACAAAATCAATTACGATAATTTGTAGTACTATTTGAAATGATATATAAAATAACGCCAATATTATACATTGATTCACCTAAGGGTGTCATGTAGACGCTATAATTCAATTTATAATAGCAGTTATAGTATACAGCAATTAGTAATAGAAAATAGCAAATGCAGCATCAGGACTAACGAACATCAAGAGGAAGCAATATTCTTAAATATGACTAAGTCTTTAAAACCTAGCACTGCCAGACAGAAGTTATATTTTTCGTTATATGGTACATAAACATTTTGTCTCATTAGCGCTTATACATATAGCCAACCAATAGTCTTATGTAGTCAGCTCCTGGGGCCTTTGAACGAGGAAGAGAGTATGATATATAGCCATTGTTCTGAGAGTATATCGTAGAACTCAACCACCAAAATTAATTACAATATATATATATATATATATATATATATATGCAGGCAGAGCAAATATTATCAGCTCTATAACTCTCGCAGTTTACAAGACTCTGGATCCTAACTTATTCACTGGAAAGAAGGGGGCCGGCCATTGATGCAAAAATATATTATATATTTTAGAGGACACCAAAGTAAGCATCTGAATGTTTATTTATTGTTAACTAATAATACCCATTTGAGTTCTACTGAAAATCAGAACAAGACATATAATAGCTATATTTCAGACCCTTTCACTCTTTCTCATTTAGAGGGGAAGGGCAGGCTATGCATGTAAACTAAATTAAAGGCATTCTGCTTAATAACATTGCTGTCAAAGATATAATATACAAACCCAGTCAGACTTCATGTTCTTCATATTACGTCTCTATACTGCATCACAAGCTCGTACAAAAACCTTAAATAACAGCAGCTTCTATACGTATACCCTTCATAATTAAATTCTCATCAAGTAATTTTTTAATGGGAATTATCTATACAATACTCTGCTTATGGAATTTAAGTATTACTATATAGCATTGCTTTCATACTATTGTGTTCTCACTTTCAACAATCACTTCTACATCGGCTAACACAGTCAAAAATATGAATGTAGCAGAACAGGTGTATGTCCCTGCATTACTTTCATTAACACCAACAAGTTGTAGGATATTATTAACAGCATTTTCAATTGGAACGTCATTATGAGTCCACTGGAAAAAGATAGGCGTGCTACTGCTAGCGCAGGTAAGTCTCAAGTCATTGCCTAGTAGTACGATAACTTCTCCATCACTATTAATGGGAGTGATCGACAAATCTGCAGAAAACATGAATCAATAAGTTATCAGAAATTGTTTACATGAATGTATACACACACACACACATTTACAAATACCTTGACAAATCCCACAATGATAGAGGAGAAAAAGTAACAGAAGTTTCGTTATCATCTTGTAACTGTAATAATTATTATTTTAATTAAGCACGAATAAATATAATTAATACAGAATAATTTATTATTAACCCTTTGCATTGTTGAATTTTTAAAGATTCGCGCACTCCTCTGGAGATTAGAAAATTAATTTTATAATCAAACAAACAAAATGACTATCCTGATATGTATATATTGCATGCACTTAATATTGGTGTCCGTGTTAGTAATAACTGTTAGTGATGGGCCTGCCGAAGAGTTTGGCCCACTTACACTAAGTAATAACTGATCAACTGAGTATAGCTTTTTCCCGGCAAACTCATTGGAACTGTTATTACTGCACTTAATATAATATGCATAGGAAAGATGGCAATATATTTACATAGCAATTGAAAGTTTGATGAGGCGTACATATATGCAAAATATACATCTATCTGCATCAAACTGTTGCCATGGTAGCACAGTATATATACGTATTATTACATACTATGAAACTTTGAAATTTTTTGCTGTTGTATATACATACATATGCATTGGGAAAACGTTACCAGTTGTCGAACATTAAAAATTAATATTAAAGCCAACCACTGTCTGCATGGTCATGGATTATGATAATTGCTTAGAAATTAAAGCAAGCATAAACACTTAGAGAAAAACTAACTACAACTTATTGTTCCCATGTCTATTGTTTAGACATAATAATGTAAGCTTCACATAGTCATCTAGTATTGGATGGTTATAAGTGCACATTGTTTACAAAGGATCTAGACTTATAGTGCATGTTTTGATGAATTAATAAAGTTATGTTTAACCAATTAACATTGCATTCAATTATATTTTAGTAACTTTGTAAGCTTGTTTTCTATCACAAATTAAGCTATTAGATTATCACATGGATTGTGGCATAAAGGAAATAACTAACCACTACTCAAGTGATAGAAATAAACAAATTACTTATGTACATAGTACATGGTCACAATAGTACAAGTATACGTATGTCCACATGCATGATCAATCTTTGTTCTGTTCACTAAAACTACAAATAATTATTCTTGTCCCTCTAAAGCAAACATTACTCAATTGCTATAACTAGCTATGTCTATCTTACAAAGTACATATATACATAGTTACAAAAGACATTAATGTAAAATCCATTAACAGTGAGAAGTGAGGTTATGTCATGGAGCTGATAATGAGACAAGGAAGAGGAAGAGGAAGAGGAGGAGGAGGAGGAGGAAGATCAACAGTTGTATATGCAACAATAGGAAAAGTTGTGAGGAACTGACATGATGACCTCAAGATGACGGTTACTGAGAACAAATGCTGTATTGTAGAGCCAGTTAACTCAGCTCTGAATAAGACTACACCACTAAAGTAAGTTGAGTTGGTACCAAACTAAATGATAGTATCATTTAGTTTGGTACCAACTCAATGTGAACGTACTTTAGCTAGCTATAGATGAAATTCATCAATATTATTAGGGTGGCCTATGGAATACAGCATTTGTTTTCAGCAGAGCCATCATCTTTTGTGGCTTTCAATTGGGTCCTTACACCGGTACCTTTTTTTGTTGTTGTAATAACTCAACAATTACAAGAATCGAAGAACATATATATACATATATATAATTATATATATATATATATATATATATATATAATAATAGATAACTGCATGATTAGTATACAATCAGTGAGTGTTGTATAGGAAGTTAACCCTTAGAGAGCACTG
Source organism: Petrosia ficiformis (assembly GCA_947044365.1). Classification (NCBI taxonomy): domain Eukaryota; kingdom Metazoa; phylum Porifera; class Demospongiae; order Haplosclerida; family Petrosiidae; genus Petrosia; species Petrosia ficiformis. The sequence continues at coordinate 4,671,324 of OX345649.1, read as the reverse complement.
AGTCTGTTTTTCAAAATTCTTCCCATTTCCAACACTGGCGACTCTATTGCATATAATTTGGCCACCGTTCACTTTCTCTACCCCAAATTTGGCTCCTTTTCCGACATGGAGTACTACTTCCACTAACTTGCTTACCAGGACTCGAAAGTCCCCAAGCGCATCGTAGGATCAAATCAAATGCAGTGCTCTCCCTCTTTTGACTGGATTTGGGGAAAGCAAAATGACATCACTGCATGTTGGTATCAGCTACACCTACGATTTCATGTTTTACAGGCCTCAGGTACGCACCAGAGCGCGTGGGCGGGGTCACTGAAACCACAATTTGCGTGGGCGGCGAGGGAGCTGCGCCCCCTTCGAACCCACATCAACGGGGGGACACCCCCCTTTAAATTCCCCCGTACTCGTTATTTAGGCCAAAGGGCGGCCCAAAAAGCAGCAACTTTTTAAGCCATTTTCATGGGCTTGCGCCTAACATCAATTACAAGGATTTGGAGGGCTTCGTAATACTAGGAACACACTCCGAAGTACATAGGGGTGAAACGTCACATATATGTGACATCAGTGTTCTAAGGGTTAATATAAACTGCCGATTGTACTGTTCTCTGGATACTACCATTCAAAAAACCACTCAGCATATATATATATATATATATATACATGTATCAGTAAACCATGAAAAAAGACTAATTAATGCATTCACACTTTCTATGCATACAGTTACGTAATTTTCATGTCAAAATGAGTGTCTTAAGTATATATAATAATTAGCTATTATGATTAGTCATGGATTAATAATAAGAATCATGACTACATATTAGGAGATGATGAATCCACAGGAATATCTGGAATTTCTGAATGATCATCTGTGAGTTTCAATGTTGGAATGAAAGAGAATTCTACCATTTTTGCTTCTTCTTCCTTTGTAGTCTCCTTTTTGTCATCAACACAATCCAATGTTATAGGAGTTTTATTGAAAGAGGATTCCACCATTCCAGCCTGTTCTTCCTTCGCTATTTCTTTCCCAACTTCCTCTTCATCCTTCCCCAGATTTTCTAGTATTATCGCATCCTCTTGTAAAGAGAGAGGAAAACTGGATTTATCCACTGAGTCTTTTAAAGTACCTGTCTTTCCTGAGTCTATTTCTACAGTGTTATCATCAAACATGAATACATTTGAATCACCACCAGGGGATCTCAGAGATTGCTTGCTAAAATAATGTTTCAAATTTACTCCATCTGCAGTAGAATCTGTGCGTGAAGTATTTAGTCGTCGAATTTGGCCATATGTCGATGAACTGAAGTCTGAAAAGTCTTTTCCTGTAACTCTATAAAACCAGTGTTTCCATACACTTCGGACCTCCTTTGAGCGAAGGCATTGAGTAATGAATATAAATAATCCATGAAATGCGGTGACAATCACAAACAATGCAGCACATACATCTCGAACTATTTTGCTATTATGAATATCTTGAGTTGCAAATAGTCCAATACCCCATCCTAATCCAAACAAGACAGACAGTGCAGTGACAATGATAAGTTGTTGACGAATAAAAGATATATTCTCTTGTTTCTCCTTGGCATCTTTTAAGTCAGATTTACAAGATTTGTGTAAAAGCGTGACGATAATGATGAAAAAAACTGTCCAATTGAAAATGTAAATTATCAAGAAAGGAACCACCATTCCAATATAGTACGGTATATTGAATGCACGACAACTAGAAGAATACGGAAGAGAAATTAAAGAGCATGCATTCAATAAACCATATAAGAAAAAAAGCATTTGTGTTCATCTTAAGCTAAATAAACTATATTTTAGAGAATTTGTAGGGAGAATTATTTATTAAAATCTACTAATATATATAACTACTTATTATTGTAGTTAAGAATTTACTTTTTACATATTCTACACAATTAAATGGTACTCATGTTGTGTTACTATTAATAAAATAGTTAAATAACAGTGTATACACATTATTTCAATTAACTACAAGTCACTTACAAATGATCACTGACGTAATTTTTATAATTTGGAGCAAAGCAAAAGAGAACAATGAGAATAGGTGTCACTGTATAAAGTAAGGAGGAATTTCGTTAACTCACAAATCTCAACATATTTTTACTTACACCAGGAAATAATAGTAGCTTTCAAAACAAAGTGAGGTATGCTTGTTCCTAAAACAATAACCAGTTTCATATAGAGATTAATAGCTTCAGCTGCCATCAGTAGAAATGTCACAAGGAAGAAATACTGTAGAACAGCAGCTGATACTGCACACAGACCAGTCACTGTTCTACTGTGAAGAGCAAATATGAATGTTATATAAAGACCCACTAGAGCAAAACATAGGTTCACAAGAAGCTGTCCATGTTCTAGTGTACGCAACTCTCTATGAATTACTAACATGAAATTACAATAAATGAATTATGAATGCTGAACTGACTTGGCGCTTAGATATGATATGATAGTAATGAGTAGACAGAAAATTGAAATAATTATTCCGATATATGTCACAGCTTCCAATGCAAGTGTGCCTTCTGGTGGCTTTATTTCAGGTGATACATCCTGAAAATATAGGGAAAAAAACTATAAGAAATACATATTGTTTTTTTAGCTAACCAAGAGTATAGAGAAGCTAGTCAAATGATTACAGAAACATGTGACTATATCTTGACTATCATTATAACTTTCATCAATCTCACATCCCTCAGATGACCAGTCACCATATCCATCTGTGGAAAAATGTAAGCTATGAATGAATTAAAGTTATAATAAAAACTATGACTTAATTAGGATTATTATTTGTTGTCATGGTTCTCACCATCAAGAATTGGGTTCCAGAAAGAGCATTGAGGGTCTGAACCACTAATATTCTGAAAAGCAAATTAATATCAAAATGTAGAAGTAGAAATCACAACTTAATACCGGATTCTTAAGAAAGGTTATATTAAGAGGGGGATCTATACCCTCAACTGAATTAGATCCCACAACACTTGCTGATATAATGATACTTCCAACCTCCATGTCATTATTCTCTCTTCTTAAGAACAAACTATCAGTAAGAAATACTGCATGTGTGATTCTAGTGTTATTTGTAACATTTGGAGTCGCACTGAAGAAGTTGTTCGGAAGGCTAATAGAAGCTGTTGATTGGTTGGATCCCATATCAAATGACAGATCACTTGAATCAATATTTACACTCATATTCAGATCTGAGAATGTTCCAAGATTAGCACTGAAGGTTTGACCTATCTCCGTGAATTGATCAAGGTCTACTTGTTGTACTGACACAGCAAATATACTTCTGGTAATGACAACAGGTTCGGATGTATTTCCAACAGGAATGTCTTCAGCAACAGATTCAATTGCTTCAAGAATCCTATTAATAGTTTGGAAATATTAATGAATTTAAATAGTCATTGGATACTCTCACATGGCTGAAGTATTGGAAGATTCTTGAGTGTCTTGTAATGTTTCTACATCAACATTTATTATATTATCCACTACATTCAAAAAATCATTTGTCATCTGTGAAATTATAACATCACTATATTATACACATCATACTTTCTAACTTACTGATATATTTCCAGATACTTCGTCTGTAGCTGTAAGAAGCACAGCTACAGACACAATAACTTCTGTTGATCCTAAACTGTCACTATTTTCAGTAAACCCATCTAACTGTTGTACTCTTGCTGCTGTTTCAAGCTATTCACAATTAAAAGTATATATAAACTTTAAACAATCATCATCATTTTAAAGTGTATAAGAAGCATATATACCTCTGCCAGTTGACATATTTCTCGAGCTAGATCACTAAAGTTACATGCAGCTACATTAGGATTTCTCCATTGACTGCCATGAGTGAAATCACCTCCACAATATCTGGTAGCCCTAAGGCTTTCTCCTACTGATGTTATATTACCACAAGGACAATCAACTTCAGCAAGTTCACCAATGTTAGTTTCTGGCCACACAATTGATATTGTTAAGTTGGGATTTCCAGAATATGAAGGAATGTCAGTGATATTAGAATGACAACCATCTGTGCATTGAATTGTATTATATTAATCATACTATATATCATATTGCTGGAGAATATGGTGGTAAATTAAATTTGGCAGTTGATGGATTAATTAAAGCATCGCCAAAATAAATTCCACCAATATTAGTTGTCGTGGGCAGTGACTGCAGGACTGTAGGAAGTATGAAGTGAGAAGACAGACCAAAACAGAAAATGGCTTTATATGACACCACCAAAGTTAATTCCACCCATTTTTATTTACAGTGTTATTGTATGTATGCAATATGCATGCATATACTTTATACATGTACCAAAACGATCAACAGTATCTACAGCAAAATTAACATCCAATTCTTCTCCAGCTGATTGTATTTCTGTTTGAACTTCTCCCAACAATTCTTCACTTCCTCCTTCCTCTGTTTCCAAAGTAATAACAATTGGAATCATTTGTTGTGGATTATCGAAGCTGTATAGAAATATAAGATTACGTATATATGCAACAAGTGATTGGATGTAAGAAGTCATGTTGTAAATGATTGAAGGATTTGTTTCTAAGGTGGTAATTTCACGCTGCTTTGCCTTGTGAAACATTACTACCACTTTAGGAACAATACTCATAATTATAATTAATTCCTAATTTCAATCCTGCCCATGTCTATTATGTATACTAGAACTTCGATAGATGTTGACTTAAAAAGCCATCATAATCTTCTTTGTATTTATAAGCATGTTTATAGTGTGGCTCATTATCCTCATGATTGATGTTTCTGCCAATAGAAAATGCATCTCACATGCATTTTCACAAGTCTTTTTTTATCATCATGTCCATAAATGGGCATGGCCAAGTGCAACACACAACAACCAATCAAATTGCAATTTCACTTTTTTACTAGCCGTGAAATTTCAAAACGGAGTATTTAAATATATAATCTTATAGTTTTTGTAAGTTATCCTCACTCGATATTTTCTGAATTTATAATCTTCACTGGAGATATAAAAGTTTCAGTCAAATTACTTCCTGAGAGGTAATTCTCGATCTATGTACACAATGCAGTATATTAAATGGATTGTAAGTACTGAAAGAAACAACAAACACCTGTGAAATTATTTGATCAATATCTCGTGATGTGTCTTGGGGTACATCAATCAAAGCATCATATTGGACAACACCTACATAATATTTAAATTAATTCAAATCCGTTCTATAATTACTACAGCCTAACCTCTAATATTGAGTACAACATCTTCTGAAACATCTGAATCAGTAGTACAACTAATAATGGCTTCACAACGATAAAATCCTCTATCATCTAGTCTTAACTCATCGAAAAATAAGACAGAAAGGTCACTATTATAGTTAGGAATGGCAACATTGTCCTTGTACCAAATAATGTATGGTGTTGGATTGCCACTAGCTTTACATGTAAGATTAGTAGATTGATACAGTTCACCTGTTGTGGCTACTGGATGTACTTCAATATTAGGTGGTATAATTACTACCTCTGTTCAAATGAACAAAATAAAATTTATTATTATTAGAGCATGGGCCCAGGTCTGGTGGATAGTATGATCCTATAATGTAAGTGGTGTACATATCGTTGTATTGTATTATGTATAGCTTATACACCTACTTGAAGGGATTCATGCTATTTTGATCCCGAGAGCGAAGCCTGAGGGATGCTAAATACCATGAATCCCAACAAATAGGTGTATAAGAAATACAAACCATATTCATAAATAATTTTGCTGAGTTGTGGTATTTAAATCGAATTTATAAAGTGAACCCATCCATAATGACACTGCATGAATTTAGGTTGTCTAAGATGTGTTTGTAGTTTCCACTATACAAACCAGGCTCTATAAAAAATAAATCCCAGTTCATAATACATATGAACTGGGATTTATATCCTTCATTAGAGCATTTAACATCAAAGGAAATTATTCATGCTATGGTTTATATAATTATATATACATGTACAATGACAATGTTCATCAAACACAATTAGCATAAAATTATAATGCCAAACATCTCGCAATAAGTAAATTACCTGTAACTATATCAGGCATAATGAAATGCCTAGACATAATTACATAATTTAATTGATTCTACCTACTATAATCCCATATATAGTTGCCTCTATTGCCAAAACAATCTTTTGTGGCGCTTCATGGTACATTAATTTATGATGTTCCAGGTTTTCAAGAAATTTCCACTATTTGTTGACAGTTTTATATTAAGTGATATGAAAGTGATGAAACATGACGTAATATTAATATCTCTTAAAAACGTTCAGTGAAAGGGAATCATACATTTTCTCTATACTGTATATAAATGAACTCAAGAAACTGTAGGAATCAAAACTTCAAAGAGTACTCTGCAAAAATATTGATATAATGACTCATTGCTGTTGATGCCATAAAATTTACTGAAATCTTATTTTCCTTCCATACAGCACCAAATAGTATGTCAAGTATTATAATTAGTATATGAAGTAATTATGATACTAGTATGTATACACATCCATAACAACTCGGTTGCACAACCACATTTACACTATTTACACTAGTTATTTTAGTTTCTACTCTTATCTTTTTAAAGGCTCATAAATAACTTTTGTAATGCTTTCATGCAGTTGAAAGTTGCATGCAGTTTCTACAATTACGTTTCTTCCCACCAGTCTTAGTATTTGTGTGATGCCATTAATTCACTGGTTGAATATGCATGCTACATATATATATATATGCTATTCTCTGATTGTCAATGTGTTTACACATTATTCCAATAAAATTTACCTATTACTCCAAAACAAATTAAAAACCTCAAACTAACTATATAAATATATGTAAATCCATGATTAGAGATACGTCAATACTTCATCAGAGACCAGCTGCTGATAAAGTAGTGCTGTATTACCCGGGCTACACACACACACACACACACACACACACACACAAATACCTTGACAGATTCCACAGTGATAAAGAACACAAAACATGATAAGAAACTTGTCTCTCATATTGCAGCCTTGGATAAGTTATGAACTAATTAAATTAACTCAGTAAGTGGGCGAGGATGACTCCAAATTTAGATCTATTTCTGTTGTTAAAAGCAAGACATCTTATTTTCAAATTGAAGCTTGTATATTTTCCACAACATCTAGCTAGCTATACATTATAATTACTACCACTTTCGTTTCATAATGTCTTAAGATTAATTATATATATGAAGTCACTAATTAAATTCCGAATCATCACAGTCAAGAGATGTATTTGCAGGAAGATTTTGTTGTTATCTCCTTCTCTACTTCCTGTTTCTCTTTATCATCATTACAATCCAATGTTACTGTCGTTTGATTGAAAGAAGACTTCACCATTCTAGCCTCTTCTTCCTTTGACATTTCTTTCTCTTTTTCCTGTTTATCCTTCCCTTTTCAGCATCCACTATTTTTAGGTCATCATGTCAGGTCCTCACACTGTTTGCTGTTGTTGTAATAACTAATGCATTGTTGATGAAGCATTGTTATACCAGACATGTTATACCAGATTCCATCATGGAGAGAAAGACACAATATAATTATCAATACAATTAAAAGATATATACAACTTATACGTAGAGCTGGATAAATGCATGGCCTGAATATTTACTAATCTAGAAATGAAGGTATTGTTTGTGTAGAAAGTAAAATTGAATTTAAAATAATACACATACATACAGTCTTGTGTTGTTTTTGCTTGAAAATAATCACAACAACACTAATGCATAGCTACATACATACATACATACATACATACACACATACGTACATAATACACAACACTGAAAACAAAAGAACATGTAGGCATGCCAAATTAAACCCAAAAATGTATGCGAGCAAGATTGGGATATTACTTTAAAAGCAACATTAAAGACAGTGTCTACAGAACCATTCATGATATGGCTTCCATATATAATTATAAGCCTAATATTTAAGTACAGCCGCTCTGTATTTTGCTTTTTGTAGCAATATGGGCGGGCACTTTGTAGAATTATATGGAAATGCTTACTTGAATGTAATGGTATTAAATGGATTCTTCAGTATAATATAAATAATTATATTCATAAATGTATGTATATATATATATATAGATATATATATATGTAATATATATAGTATGCTAATAGGTCCTATATACAAAATATAGGACCTGAGTTTGTGTCCGAGGATGTGATATAGCCCGAGCCTGCGAGGGCTATATGACATCCGAGGACACAAAATGAGGGTCCTATATAGGACCTATTAGCATACTATATATACAATATATTGTATGATGGTGACATCTCTCCTGCATAGTGTGCACATGGAAGGTTTATATATATACAATATATAGAACTCACCACATCAAAGGGATGATGTCACCATCATATATATATATATATATATGCAGCAATCTATCCTCTAAAACTGATAAAATCAATTTGTCTTTGCAACAAAATCCTCTGTCTTCATTATTGTTGAAATTGGAAAACAGAACATACAACACAATTTTTTTTAGCTAAATATATACTTTAATCACACTTACTTACATACAAAAATGAAAGATCATACCTACTTATCAGTAAACCATGACTAAAGTAAACTAATTAATGCATTCACACTTTCTATGCTACAGTTACTACTACTACTATGTACTTTTCATATCAAAAGGAGTGTCTTAAGTATATATTATAATTAGTCATGGATTAACTTCTTGGATCATGACTACATATTAGAAGATGATGAATCCACAGGAATATCTGGAATTTTTATATGATCATCTGTGAGTTTCAATGTTGGAATGAAAGAGAATTCTACCATTTTTGCTTCTTCTTCCTTTGTAGTTTCCGTTTTGTCATCATCACAATCCAATGCTATAGTAGTTTCGTTGAAAGAGAATTCCACCATTCCAGCCTGTTCTTCCTTCGCTATTTCTTTCCCAACTTCCTCTTCATACTTCCCCAGATTTTCTAGTATTATCGCATCCTCTTGTAAAGAGAGAGGAAAACTGGATTTATCCACTGAGTCTTTTAAAGTATCCATCTTTCCTGAGTCTATTTCTATAGTGTTATCATCAAATGTGAATACACTTGAATCACCACCAGGGGCAGGGGATCTCAGAGATTGCTTGCTAAAATTTTGCTTCAACTTTGCTCCATCTGAGGTAGAATCTGTGTGTGAGGTATTTGGTCGACGAATTCGGCCATATGTTGATGAACTGAAGTCTGAAAAGTCTTTTCCTGTAATCCTATATAACCATTGTTTCCATACACTTTGGACCTCCTTTGAGCGAAGGCATTGCATAATGAATATAAATAATCCATGAAATGCGGTGACAATTACAAACAATGCAGCAAACAAGTCTCGAACTGCTTTATTATTATGAATATCTTGAGTTGCAAATAGTCCAATACCCCATCCTAATCCAAACAAGACAGATAGTGTAGTGACAATGACAAGTTGTTGGCGAATAAAAGATATATTCTCTTGTTTCTTCTTGACATCTTTTAAGTCAGATTTACAAGATTTACGCAAAAGTGTGACGATAATGATGAAAAAAACTGTCCAATTGAAAATGTAAATTATCAAGAAAGGAACCACCATTCCAATATAGTACGGTATATTGAATGCACGACAACTAGAAAAATATGGAAGAGAAACTAAAGAGCATTCATTCAATAAACCATATAAGAAAAAGAGCATTTGCATTCATCTTAAGCTCTATAAACTATATTTTAGAGAGAATTATTTATTAAAAGCTACTAATGAAGTATAACTTCTTCATATTGTAGTTTAGAATTTACGTTTTACATGAAATTGAGATTCTACACAATTAAATGGTACTCATGTTGTGTTACTAATAATAAAATGTTTTTTTTGTTAATTAAAACACTAATAAAAGTGTATATATACACATAATATTATTTCAATTAACTACAAGTCACTTACAAATGATCACTGACATAATTTTTATAATTTGGAGCAAAGCAAAAGAGGACAATGAAAATAGGTGTCACTGTATAAAGTAAGGAGGAATTTCGTTAACTCACAAATTTCAACATAATTTTTACTTACACCAGGAAATAATAGTAGCTTTCAAAACATAGTGAGGTATGTTTGCTCCTAGAACAACAACCAGTTTCATATAGAGATTAATAGCTTCAGCTGCCATCAGCATAAAGGTCACAAGGAAGAAATACTGTAGAACAGCAGCTGATAATGCACACAGACCAGTCACTGTTCTACTGTGAACAGCAACTATAAATGTTATATAAAGACCCATTAGAGCAAAACATAAGTTAATGAGAAGCTGTCCATGTTCTGATGTACGCAACTTTCTACAGTATTGAGTAATAAAATACATGAAATTATAGTAAACAAATTATGAATATTGAACTGACATGCTGCTTAGATATGATATGATAGTAAGAAGTAGACAGAAAATTGATACAATTAGTCCAATATAAGTCACAGCTTCCAACACAAGAGCTAATGGTGTGTCTTCTGTTGGTTCTATCTCAGGAGATACATCCTAAGCATTTGGAAAAAAGATCAAAACAAATACTGGTTGATTCCTTTTCAAGCTTACCAGAAGTATAGAGAAACTAGTCAAATGATTACAGAAACATGTGACTACATCTTGACTTTCATTATAACTTTCATCAATCTCACATCCCTCAGATGACCAGTCACCATATCCACCTGTGGAAAAATGTAAGCTATGATCATATTAAGGTTATAGTAACTATGACTTAATTAGGATTATTATTTGTTGTCATGGTTCTCACCATCAAGCATTGGGTTCCAGAAAGAGCATTGAGGGTCTGAACCACTAATATTCTGAAAAGCAAATTAATATCAAAATGTAGAAGTAGAAATTACAACTAAACATACTGGATTCTTAAGAAATGTTATATTGATAGGATCTATATCCTCAACTGAATTAGATCCCACAAGACTTGCTGATATGATAATACCCCCAACTTCCATGTCATTATTCTCTCTTCTTAAGAACAAACTATCAGTAAGAAATACTGCATGTGTGATTCTAGTGTTATTAGTAACATTTAGAATTGCATCGAACAAGTTATTAGGAAGGCTAATAGAAGCTGTTGGTTGACCGGTTCTCCCACTAAATGACAGTTCACTTGAATTGATATTTTCACTCATATTTAGATCTGAGAATGTTCCAAGATCAGCACTGAAGGTTTGACCTATCTCCATGAATTGATCAAGGTCTACTTGTTGTACTGACACAGCGAATGCACTTCTGGGAATGACAACAGGTCCTGAAGCATTTTCAACAGGAATTCTTTCACCAACAAATTCAATTGATTCAAGAATCCTGTGAAATATAATTTAAGACATAATTATTAGTGAATTTAAATGGTCACTGGATATTCTCACTTAGCAGAAGTATTGGAAGATTCTTGAGTGTCTTGTAATGTTTCTACATCAACATTTATTATATTATCCACAACATTCAAGAAATCATTTGTCAACTGTGAAATTATATCACTATATATAATACACATTATACTTTCTAACTTACTGATATATTTCCAGATACTTCCTCTGGAGCTGTAAGAAGCACAGCTACAGATACTATAACTTCTGTTGGTTCTAAATCACTATTTTCAGTAAACGCATCTAACTGTTGTAGTCTTGCTGCTGTTTCAAGCTATATACAATTAAAAATATAAACTTTAAACATTCATCATGATTTTAAAGTGTATAAGAAGCATATATACCTCTGCCAGTTGACATATTTTTCGAGCTAGATCACTAAAGTTACATGCAGCTACATTGGGATTTTCCCATTGACCTCCATTAGTGAAATCCCCTCCACAATATCTGGTAGCTCTAAGGCGGCTTTCTCCTAGTGATGTTACATTACCACAAGGACAATCAACTTCAGCGAGTTCACCAATGTTAGTTTCTGGCCACACAATTGATATTGTTAAGTTGGGATTTCCAGAATTTGAAGGAATGTCAGTGATATTAGAACGACAACCATCTGTGCATTGAATTGTATTATATTAATCATACTATATGCCATATGGCTGGAAAATACAATTATAGTAGTAAATTAAATTTCCAGTTGGCAGATTAATTAAAGCATCGCCAAAATAAATTCCACCAATACTATTTGTTGTGGGCAGTGTCTACAAGACTGTAGGAAGAGTCCAAAACAGAAAATGGCTTTATATGACACCACCAAAGTTAATTCCACTAGCTTTTATTTATAGTACTTGGTGCCTAATCTAATTCAAACCAAAATGTCTGGTCCTATGGTACTGTAAAACATTTTGATTAATTCAACAAACTTTATAAGTTAAATGAGTTGTATGGGTGTGTATAGGAATTCGTAACCCACATTACTTGTTTACTTGGATTACAATCATTCTCTAAATTTCATACATAGTAAGCATTTATATATATGCACAGAAAATATACCAGGTGCCATGATTGTGGTGAGTAATTATTTTAAATTACAGACTTCGAATAGCTATAGAAAGATGAAAAGTACAACCAGAATAGCAAATGACAAAAAAGCTACTCGTAATTTTCAATGATGTCCTGTCTATTATTGGTTTAAAAACGTAATTAAATATGTTTATGTAGATACTAGTGTTGTTTTAGTTAACTACAACTATAACTAAAAACCCATTTAGTAAGGCATTTTGACTTTTATTTAACTAAACTATAACTAAATTACAAGTCTACTATAACTATAACTAACTAAAATGAAAATTGGGCACTTTTAGTTAGTTAAAACCTTTTTAGTAAGCCTAAAATTGTTTTACTATAACTACAACTAAAACTGTGATAAACTATAGGCATAATACAACTATAACTAAAATTGGTCAGTATTGTCATATATACTAAAACAACACTAGTGGATAATAATGTGAAGTTATTTATACATGTATGTATGCAATATGCATGCATATACTTTATACATGTACCAAAACGATCAACAGTATCTACAGCAAAATTAACATCCAATTCTTCTCCAGCTAATTGTATTTCCTTTTGAACCTCTCCCAACAATTCTTCACTTCCTCCTTCCTCTGTTTCCAAAGTAATTACAATTGGAATCATTTGTTGTGGATTATTGAAGCTGTATAGAAAATATAAAATTACGTATATATGCCACAAGTGTGGAAAGTCATGCTGTAAATAATTGGAATTATATTTTAAGTCAACATCTATTAAAGTATTAGTATACATAATGGACCTGGGCAGGATTGAAATTAGGATAATTACGAGTATTGTTCCTAAAGTGGTAGTAATGTTTACGAGGCAAGGCAGCATGAAATTACCCCCTTAGAAACAAATCCTTCATTTCACTCGTGCCAATGCTCAGTGTCTTCATCATTGATGTTTTTGTCAACAGAACATGCATCTCACGTGGCTACCATTCACATCACATGTCTGGCTGTTTAAGACTATGCATTTTTACAAGTCTTTTTTTCACTATCATGTCCGTAAATGGGTATAACCAAGTGCAGCGCACAACAACCAATCAAATTATGATTAGATTTTTTTACTAGCAGTAAAATTTCAAAACGAATATTTTTAAGTATTTAAATATATAATCGTATAGTTTTTGTAAGTTATCCTCACTCAATATTTTCTGAATTTATAATCTTCACTGCAGATATAAAAGTTTCAGTCAAATTACTTTCTGAGAGGTAATTCTCGATCTATGTACACAATGCAGTATATTAAATGAACTGTAAGTACTGGAAGAAACAGAAAACACCTGTGAAATTATTTGATCAATCATATCTTGTGATGTGTCTTGGGGTAAGTCAATCAAAGCATCATATTGGACAACACCTATATGATATTTAAATTAATTCAAATTCCTTCTGTAATTACTACAGCCTAACCTCTAATATTGAGTACAACATCTTCTGAAACATCTGAATCAGTAGTACAATTAATAATGGCTTCACAACGATAAAATCCTCTATCATCTAGTCTTAACTCATCGAAAAACAAGACAGAAAGGTCAGTATCATCGTTAGGAATGACAACATTGTCCTTGTACCAAATAATGTGTGGTGATGGATTGCCACTAGCTTTACATGTAAGACTAGTAGATTGATACAGTTCACCTATTGTGGCTACTGGATGTACTTCAATATTAGGTGGTATAATTACTACCTCTGTTCAAATGAACAAAATAAAATTTGTTATTATTATTATTTTATAGTCTTTAATTTTCTTAACCTTGATCACAATATGTCCCTCTATAGCATTCATTACAAATACACATGTAGTCATCACCTAAACTGTGACAATATCCATTCTGACAACGTGAATTAGAGCATGGGTCTGGTGGACAGTTTGGTCCTGTATGGTATTCCAAGTGGTGTACATATTTTTGTATAATAGGTTATACATATTTATTATTATTATTTTATAGTCTTAACCTTGATCACAATATGTTCCACTATAGCATTCATTACAAACACACATGTAGTCATCACCTAAACTGCGACAATATCCATTCTGACAACGTGAATTAGAGCATGGATCTGATAGACAGTCTGATCCTGTATGGTATTCCAAGTGGTGTACATATTTTTGTATAATAGGTTATACATATTTATTATTATTATTTTATAGTCTTAACCTTGATCACAATATGTTCCACTATAGCATTCATTACAAACACACACATAGTCATCACCTAAACTGCGACAATATCCATTCTGACAACGTGAATTAGAGCATGGATCTGATAGACAGTCTGATCCTGTATGGTATTCCAAGTGGTGTACATATCTTTGTATAGGAGGTTATATACCTACTTGGAGGGATTCATGATATTTAGATCCCGAGGTCAAAGCTCAAGGGATGCTAAATCCTGACAAATAGGTGTATAACCAATATAAATCATATTCATAGATAATTTTGGTATTCAAATCGTATTTATAGTTGAATCTGCTTAAAGCATTTAAAGCCTATTCGTAGCCAAATTACCATCTTTATAAAGTGAACCCACAATGACACTACAAAATTTAGGTTATCTGAGACTTGTTTGTGGTTTCCACTAATACAAAATAAATCCCGATTCAAACTACGAGCTGGGATTCATACTATACACTGTAAAAGTAATAGGTTATTTTAACATTTAGTTGGTTACAGGACCTTCAATACAATTATATTTTCCTCCATGCTGATTTATTTTTCTTGCTAGGTAATATTTACAAGACGTCATGCACAGTTCATTTGATCTTGATCTATATTGACTAATATAAAGTGCATGCATAACAAGGAATATGGTAACAAACATATTAATACAATGTAGCTGTATACATAGCATAGTATTATATAGGTACAACCTGTGGTGTATCCAATTCCAACACCTGTGAAAACATTACTTTATAGCTCATTCCGGAGTAATTAATTAATATAAATATGTACATGAATTTGTACTCAAATAACATGTGATGTACTCCACAAATATGTAATTATTATGGGATTTATATGTTTAAAGTACATGTACATTGTATTGTTTTTGTTACCATTCTTTATTATGCCACGTACTTACTAGTCTATATAGATCAAAATCAAAAGAAATATATTACTACTTGTAAACGTTACTTAGCTAGACAAGAAAGCATAATTGATTTATATAGTCTCAGGAGGAATTTAAACTCATGTAACCAAATGAGGGTTAAAACATTTTTACAGTGTTGATCACATAACATTTACTGAAATCCCATTTTCCTTCCCTTAAAATATTTCGTGTTTCATCACTTTTATGTCACTTATAAAACTTCAAACTGTCAATAAATTAATTTACCACGTGATTATAATTATGTAGGTAAATTTGAATATGTCAGTCATCCCTTATTACCCTCACCGCGTAGCGTAGGCGGAAGGCCAGGGTACGGTAATCGTTTTGTCTGTGTGTGTGTGTGTGTGTGTTAGCAATTTTGCTTGAAAAATAAAAACATTGACATTTCAAAAGGGGTACTGGTACACTTCAAATTATACAAGGAAAAAAAATAACGTAGGAATTCTTCTAAAACCTTTTTGTTCTAAAGTTATGACAAGTTTTATAACTCACAGTTACCGTTTCACGACTTTAAGATGAAACGAGGGCAATAACGAGAGTAAATATAGACACACAAAACACAGGTGATCCTCTTGCATGGCTGTCGCTAGCCAAGAAACACTTCAAACCACCAAAACAATCGATGTAATGGTTGCTACTACATCACCATTGATGCAAGATAAAGAGCTACCTAGCTCCACCTACAGGTATGTGCACGTACGTGCATGCTTGCATACTAAACACGTGGTAGTCTGGTACTGGTAGAGTTTTCACACGGAGACTTTAGAGGTAAACTTGAGAGCTTTTTCGAAGGAAAACAGAGAATAAGATGTAAGATAGGGTCAACTGGAATACACGGCACCTCATTAAAATTCATCATTGGCACGCCTACTTCCGGTGCCGCATATTCCAGTTGATCCGTAAGATATATATATATACAAGTTATACATTCCTTTCATTGATATTCTTATTTTGTCTTTTAGGATATAAAGTTATATATATAATTATATAACAGTTTTAATTAATGCCCATAATGAAATGTTTTCAAATTTGTATTTCTATTCCATGTAACAAAAGTGTTGTTTGTTTCATACACTTCATTATATTTTTTTTTAAAATGGAGTGCTTTGTATTACTTTGCCACGTAGGCGAGGGTCCCGTCCCGACGGCGCTCGTGAAATAGGTGGTCAGTTTATAGATGCAGCTAATATGATTATTAACAAGATACAGTTAGAAATAAACTAGGAGTTCAGTTAAACATATAATACATCTATTAGTAATACTGTTATATCATCTTTTTTTGGCATTAATTTTGTATACTGAAATTCTTAAAATTGTTAAAATAACTCATTCAGTGGTAAGTACAGTTTCAAAGAATACTGTAAATTTAAACTTTCATGATGCAGGTTATGGCTACACTGCTGATGTTATTACAAATACTTTGTACATCACTGCAAAACTAAATCGTTAATATTATAACCATTTTATTGGTTAGTACAGTTGCAAGGAATAGCATGAGTTTCCATTTAGCTTGTTAATTGCTATAGAGGATGTTGTGGATACTTGTAAGAAGTTACTATGACATAACATGCACCAAGTATTGAAAGGTATAAATTAAATTATGTGTTTGTGGGTTTCCAAACACTTTTCATGGCCATATATCTATATATGCTATTCTCTGATTGTCAATGTAATTACACATTAAGTTTACCTATTACTCTAAAAACTTCAAACTAACTAAAACATTTACTGCATATAAATCCATGATTAGAGACACTTCAATACAATAACAATAGCTGTTACTTCATCTGTGTGATAAAGTAGTGCTGTATTATATTAGATGCTTCATCTAGGCTAACCCAGGCTACAAACACACACACAAAAATACCTTGACAAATTCCACAGTTATAAAGAACGCAAAGCATGAAAAGGAACTTGTCTCTCATATTGCAGCCTTGGATAAGTTATTAATTAAATTAACACAGTATAGTGGGCGAGGATTACTCCAAATTTAGTCAAAACTAAAAAAAGGAAAACATCTTATTTTTAAATTGAAGCTTGCATTATTTTTCACAACATTTAGCTATACTTTATAATTACTACCACTTTCGTTTCATGTCAAAAATAATGTCTTAACAATAATTAAATGTATGAAGTCACATAAAATTTTGGATCAAGAGAAGTATTTCCAGGAAGATTCTGATATTTTGTTGTTATCTCCTTCTCTATTTCCTGTTTCTCTTTATTATCATCACAATCCAATGTTACTGTAGTTTGATTGAAAGAAGACTCCACCATTCTAGCCCCTTCTTCCTTTGACATTTCCTTCTCTTTTTCCTGTTCATCCTTTCCTAAAATTTCTAGAGTTATTGCATCTTCTTGTGAATAAAGAGATTTATTTGTTGAATATTTTGAAGTATCTGAGCCTTTTTTTAGATTACTGTTACCAGAATATTGTTTCAAAGTGTCTCCATCTGAAGTAGAATCTGTATGTGAAGTATTTGGTCGATAGTTTCGAATTCGGCCAGCTGTTGATGAACTGAAGTCTGAAACATTCTTCCCTGTAGCTCCATAAAACCAGTGTTTCCATACACTTCGAACATCCTTTGAGCGAAGGCAATGCATAATGAATATAAATAATCCATGAAATGCAGTCACAATCACAAACAATGCAGCCAACAAGTCTCGAACTATTTTGTTATTATGAATATCTTGAGTTGCAAACAGTCCAATACCCCATCCTAATCCAAACAAGACAGACAGTGTAGTGACAATGATAAGTTGTTGGCGAATAAAAGATATATTCTCTTGTTTCTTCTTGACATCTTTTAAGTCAGATTTACAAGATTTACGCAAAAGTGTGACGATAATGATGAAAAAAACTGTCCAATTGAAAATGTATATTATCAAGAAAGGAACCACCATTCCAATATAGTATGGTATATTGAATGCACGACAACTAGAAAAAGGAAAAGTGCAAACCAATTATTTGTGTCTTTACCTTCCAATAAAATATAATCCCATTTACAAGTATATATGGTTAGTTCATTACATGAGTTTCAATGACAATATTGTACATTATTTTGTCAAAGGTTTGTGTTTTGAAATATTTATACTGACTAGTAGGGAAAGCATATCGTCATATTAATTATCTTTCAAATATTTGAAATGTGAAGTACAACAGATGGTAGTTACTATTATAAGTATGACAAATTCAAGTGCCATATCCTACATAAACACCTAATGTCTGCAATACCTTAAGTAACTCTATATACATGTACTAAATGCAAATTTGAGAAAAACACAAAGTTTTGTTTGTATTGATATTCGAAAATTCCTTCTATAGTCCTGAGTGCACACACACGTGAACACTCCGTCATCACAACAGAACTTAATAATCACTCCAAGAAGATGAATACAGAAATATTTATAAGAGCAACTACAGCAACTACTATTTTAGTTAAAATTTGAAAATCATTAAAATTAATACCCAAATCATTAAATGTAAATATACATGGTTTAAATTTTAAAATAACGTTTGTTGTACTCCAGAAATCATAAATAATTTACCTGCATATATAGGTTGTACCTAATTATTATGGAATTCTCATATATGATCTAGATGCAGTACATACTAGTCAATATAGATCAAACCAGTGCTTTTGAATATCACATAATACAAGTTAGCATTGCACTGAAACCAAACAAGTTGTAATAAACCATCACTTTTAGAGTGAACAATAGATGAATAGTCTAGAGTTCACTTTATATTCAACACCAATGAGATTGTGTGTAATGCAGTCAATGGTAATAATGATGTTTTGCAAACAGGCTTTTTGAATAAACTACTACTGAACTTGTACACATACAGATATAGTACATTTAACTGGTAGTCACTTACAAATGATCACTGACGTAATTTTTATAATTTGGAGCAAAGCAAAAGAGAACAATGAAAATAGGTGTCACTAAAAGAAGAAGGAGTTTAATTCATTTCATTTATCTACGTTTTACTTACACCAGGAAATAATAGTGGCTTTCAAAACATAGTGAGGTATGTTTGCTCCTAGAACAACAACCAGTTTCATATAGAGATTAATAGCTTCAGCTGCCATCAGCATAAAGGTCACAAGGAAGAAATACTGTAGAACAGCAGCTGATAATGCACACAGACCAGTCACTGTTCTACTGTGAACAGCAACTATAAATGTTATATAAAGACCCATTAGAGCAAAACATAAGTTAATGAGAAGCTGTCCATGTTCTGATGTACGCAACTTTCTACAGTATTGAGTAATAAAATACATGAAATTACAGTAAACAAATTATGAATATTGAACTGACGTGCTGCTTAGATATGATATGATAGTAAGAAGTAGACAGAAAATTGATACAATTAGTCCAATATAAGTCACAGCTTCCAACACAAGAGCTAATGGTGTGTCTTCTGTTGGTTCTATCTCAGGAGATACATCCTAAGCATTTGGAAAAAAGATCAAAACAAATACTGGTTGATTCCTTTTCAAGCTTACCAGAAGTATAGAGAAACTAGTCAAATGATTACAGAAACATGTGACTATATCTTGACTTTCATTATAACTTTCATCAATCTCACATCCCTCAGATGACCAGTCACCATATCCATCTGTGGAAAAATGTAAGCTATGATCGTATTAAGGTTATAGTAACTATGACTTAATTAGGATTATTATTTGTTGTCATGGATCTCACCATCAAGCATTGGGTTCCAGAAAGAGCATTGAGGGTCTGAACCATTGATACCCTAAATGAAAATGTTGTACATTAACAACTACTATAATTATAACTTAGTATACCGGATTCTTAAGAAAGGTTATATTAAGAGGGGGATCTATACCCTCAACTGAATAAGATCCCACAACACTTGCTGATATAATGATACTTCCAACCTCCATGTCATTATTCTCTCTTCTTAAGAACAAACTATCAGTCAGAAATACTGCATGTGTGATTCTAGTGTTATTTGTAACATTTGGAGTCGCACTGAAGAAGTTGTTCGGAAGGCTAATAGAAGCTGTTGATTGGTTGGATCCCATATCAAATGACAGATCACTTGAATCAATATTTACACTCATATTCAGATCTGAGAATGTTCCAAGATTAGCACTGAAGGTTTGACCTATCTCCGTGAATTGATCAAGGTCTACTTGTTGTACTGACACAGCAAATGTACTTCTGGTAATGACAACAGGTTCGGATGTATTTCCAACAGGAATGTCTTCAGCAACAGATTCAATTGCTTCAAGAATCCTATTAATAGTTTGGAAATATTAATGAATTTAAATAGTCATTGGAAATTCTCACATGGCTGAAGTATTGGAAGATTCTTGAGTGTCTTGTAATGTTTCTACATCAACATTTATTATATTATCCACAACATTCAAAAAATCATTTGTCAACTGTGAAATTATAATATCATTGTATATTATACACATCATACTTTCTAACTTACTGATATATTTCCAGATACTTCATCTGTAGCTGTAAGAAGCACAGCTACAGACACAATAACTTCTGTTGATCCTAAATTATCACTATTTTCAGTAAACTCATCTAATTGCTGTACTCTTGCTTCTGTCTCAAGCTAGAGAGAAAAGTTTAAGCAATCATCATGATTTTAAAGTGTATAAGAAGCATATATACCTCTGCCAGTTGACATATTTCTCGAGCTAAATCACTAAAGTTGCATGCAGCTGCATTAGGATTTTCCCATTGTCCTCCATTAGTGAAATCACCTCCACAATATCTGGTAGCTATTAGACTTCCTTCATCTGATGTTACATTGCCACAAGGACAATTAACTTTAGCAAGTTCACCAATGTTAGTTTCTGGCCACTCAATTGATATTGTTAAGTTTGGATTTCCAGAATGAGAAGGAATTTCAGTGATATTCGAACGACACCCATCTATGAACATATGAAGCTAGTTATTTCTCTATAATGTGTTAGAGTATCTTTTCTTACCAAATCGGTCAACTTCGTTAATAGTGATATTAATGTTCAGTTGCATTCCAAGTGTTTCCATTTCCTCTTCAACTTCTTCTAACAACTCTTCACTTCCTCCTTCGTTGGTTACCAAGGTGATCACAATTTGAATCATTTGGAGTGGACGACTGAAACTATAAAATTAGAAAGTGAATATAACCAATTTAAGACAGAATGATTGATTTCACAATACACATTCCAGATTTTACTCACTTAATATTTTCTGGATTCAGTATGTCCACAACAAAAAATGAGACATTACTTGTCAAAATACCACCTGAGAGGTAGTCATTAATCTATGATTATAATAATTATTAGTTAATAAATAATTATTATATTGGGTAAAGTTTTATTTAGATACCTGACTAATGAGGTTGGCAATCTGTTGCAATTGATCTTGATTTTGGCGTTTTCTTCTTTCAGTTTCAAAAAAGCCTTGTGGTAAGTCAATAACAGCTTCATACTGAAGAATGCCTGGTTTGAATATAAAGAATGAGAGTTAGATTTTAAAGTCTACATAAATTATACGATCTAACCATTGATATTGAGGATAACTTCCATTGATACATCTGATTCCCTTCTTCCATTTATAATACTTTCAGCAACACAATAATAAAATCCTCTATCATCAAGGTTCAGCTCATCGAATAATAAGACAGAAGGGTCACTATTAGTGTTAGAAATGAAATCATTGTCCTTGTACCACCTGATTTGTGGTGTTGGATTGCCACTAGCTTTGCATGTAAGATTAGTAGATTGATACAGTTCACCTGTTGTGGCTACTGGATGTACTTCAATAGTGGGTGGTATAAATATTTGTACTTCTGCATGTTCAAAATGAGTAAAATCAATAATAATTAATGAATACTATATTTGTTTTTCAATTACTTGCCTATGTCACAGTTTGTTCCTGTATAGTCTTCATCACAGATACACAAGTAATTTTCTCCTAAAGGTTGACAGTTTCCATTCAGACATGGTAAATTCAAGCATGGGTTTGGAATGGATGGCACTACATTGTGCATATTAATATAATAATATATAGTATGTATACATTAATTTATTTATAATATTACCTGACACCTTCAATAAAAATGGGGAATTCAGTGATACTGGTATTTCAGCTTCATTGTCAGCTCTGCAAGAATAGCTACCACTATCTCCCTCTCTCAAATCACTGATAGTTAGTAAACTAGTGATCTGTTTAACTCCTGGTATTGAACGAAATCCCTGCATGTCATTCACGGAGTCTATATTAAGTCTTGGAGTACTAAGAATCAGCTGTCCATCTTTCCTCCATGTTATGACAGGTCTGTTGATGCCATCAGCAGTACAATTAAGAGAAACATTTTGTCGTGTCACTCTCTCTATAGTATAGCCAGTTGTGTTTTGCAAAGCAGCTTCAACTAAAAATTAAGATAATGGAATATATAATTATACACAAAACACTCTCAATTACAGGTTGTGTGTGATACACCCAAAAAATACTATTACATATTTCAGTCAAAAATATAATGATACAATTGTACAGTGCAGAGTCGCGATTTTAAACTTGTCAGCAATGCTAATTCCAATGCTCATATGAGTATGAGTACTGAATATTTTAGTGGAGTATTACTCAATACCAGTATGAGTACTGAAGGAGAACTCGCAAATTTGTTTTATAATTTACCATGCGATGCAACCAATTGTACATACTCAGAGTACTCATTTTAGTAATTTGGAGTATTATTACATAGTAATTGATACAATGGAGGTATCAAGTATACTCAATAATATCACTCACTTTTAATCCTTATAAAGAGTGAATAAAAATGGCTGTTTGGTAGGAGATGGTAAAGAAAATAACCCCCAAATCAATAATTATTGATCGAAAATATTAATTTCCGATATTTAAATATTTATTTTTAAGGTCCTTGTTTAATTAGTGACAATCTTGTATGTGTACATTTTGTATACAAATGTATCTGCTGGTGATAAATTAAATTTTTGTGAGTATGGATTGTTTGCTAAAAATCACAAAAATGTTTTTCCTACAACTAATCATGATCTTAATTTATATGTGAATATTGACATACCATAAACGAATAAAGTAACTTCTGCTATATTTGATCCTACTATATTCTCAGCTTCAATTCTGTATGTTCCAACATCACTGAGTTGCACATCCGATATAGTCAATGAATGTTTATCGACAGAAAACATGTATTTCTTAGTATTGTTAGGTATTGTAACAAAACCCTCAACACTGAATTGAAAGTACCACTGGATATCAGAGGGATCCACTGGAGGCTGAGCAGTTATATCGAAGTAAATGGTGACAGTACCATTTCTTGTTTGAGCAAGTGTGGTTATTCCATTTTTAGGAATAATATCTGGTGGAACTATAAATATAAAGTTATTGATTTTAAATACTGTGGTCATATATGTGTATAAAATGGAGTTACCTTGAACTGTGACGTTGAAGTCATAATATTGTACAGCTTCAATGTAGTTAGGCACACCATTATCACCAGCACATCTATATATCCCTGCCTCTTCTCTCTTGATACTAGAGATATTCAGAAATGAAAGGACACGAGTGGTCAACTCTTCAATTTTTATCATAACATTCAGAATGTTTATTCGAGATGCATTAACAAGTTCAACTTCTCCTTGAGTATATCTGAACCACTTGACATTTGGTAATGGTCTACCTTGAAAGTCACATCTCAAGCTCAATAAGTCAGTCTCGTTAACTATTTCTGTGCCATCAAAAAATGTCAATTCTGCAGGATCTGAGTAACATATGATATTGAGTATGTATTACATTACATATATAGTAGAATTAAGGTGAAAGTGGAAGGTATGGTAATCATATTGTGTGTCTGTGTCTGTGTGTTCACAAACATTTTGGCAAAATAGGAACATTGGCGGCTTGAACGAGCTACTGGCAGACTTCATTTTAAACTAGTAATATAACTTGTAATATATAATTGTACACATTAAGCTGGTTAAGTCAGTAGAGAAATGTTTAGGGACCCAGAGAAATGCATGCCATCAATCTAATTCCATCCTTTAGAAAATAATGTCCATCAAATGTATAATGGACACATTTATACTTAACCTTCTAAGTCATTACAGTGTTCAACCAACAAAAACTGTAATAGTTGTAATAAATTTACAACTGTATAATAGTATATCGGACTTACAGTTGTCTATTAACACTCCAATTGTTGAAATAGTCACTTTTTCCTCTACAAGATCATTAACAGCTTCACATTTTACTATCACAGGATTATCATCTAAAACGAAGTTGTCTATAAAAGTAATAGCACTGGATACAGTATAATCCGATACGGCAGTGTTAGAGATTTGGATATCATCAGCTATGTTGTCTGTCCAATTCCAAGTAATTGTTGGAAGAGGATAGCCATGTGCTTCACATTGGAAACTAACAGGACTCCCAACAACGCTAGTTATATTTGATGGAGAGATTGTAAATGTTGGAGGAACTACATGAATGAAAATTACAATTGAAACATCGGTCCTTAAATTTCCTATATTTAACTAGCCTTGTACTTTTAATGAAATACTTCCGTTGGCATATCCTATACTACTAGTTGCATTACAGATATATATGCCAATATCATCAAGTCCCACATTTGATATATTCAAAACTCCTTGTTCATTAATGTAATATCTTCCACCATTAAGAATCTCAATATCATTAAAATTCCATTGAATTGTTGGAGTCGGAAAACCGTTGGGATTACAATCCAGTGTAGCTACTCCTCCTTCCAAAACAGAGACATCAACAGGTGGATTCACAAAGGGTACTACACAAAGAAAACCTCATTGGTAAGTTTGTTTATACTGTACTGTAAAATAAAAATACATTTTGTTGTGAGCAGTCACAAGGGCACTTTAACTGATACAAATGAAATTATGTAATTTGTATAAATACTGTATGTATGTATGTATGTATGTACATATGTATGTATATATGTATGTATGTATGTATGTATGTATGTATGTATGTATGTATGTATGTATGTGTGCATGTATGTACTTGTGTATGAATATATGTACATATACGTATGTATGCCTGTTTAAATGTACATACACACATACTTACATGGACATTTGTATGTGTACATGCTGTATGATAAAAAGAATTAGAAGCATATTATTTACCTGCTTGAGTTGGAGGTATTGTTGGTAAAGGAATAACTAATGGAGTAGAATATAGTTTAGTATTATAGAGTATACACAATTACATATACTAGTGTTACAACACTACTAGTATGGTTATAGAATACCTCTAAAATAACATACATAAACAAATTACACATGCATAGTTGACATACTTCTAAGTGCCACTACTTGATATTGCTAGGCTATAGTTACATGTATTTGTTTGGTCTTTTACAATCTTTACTTTGCATATGTAAGAGATTACTACTTGACACTCATTAATTGACAGTGCCCCCAGAATGTCACAACTTCCTTAACTTATGCAATACATGTATATATATGGGAAAGCAATCATAGGGATGGGCCTATGGGCCATTAAAATATTAATTGAATTACATGTATATGGACTAGTTTACTAATTAGTATGTTAAATATAATTATAGTTGTATCCATGGTTACATACTTACCTAAATGCACACTCACGCAACATGCATACATACATAATTGTAGTCATATGTACATTCATAGTTACTACAGCCATATAGATAAACATTGATATTATACATACACACATACATGTACAAACATACACAATCACAAACACACAAAGACATGTATCCCCACATGCATACCCACTTACATATATGTAGTTTATGTACTACTATATACCGCCACTCCCATATTATAATATAGTATATTTTAGTACTACAATAATGTCCATTTTTGGTTATACTTATAATAATTATTAATCACACATAATAAATTATACACATACATATGCATACTAGTTATACATACATACATACATGTACAAACATACATACATACATACATACATACATCCATCCATACATACATACATACATACATATACATACATACAAAGTTACATACATACTATGTACAAACATATGCATATTACACTTACATAGAGCAATAAATACATTTATACAATTATATACCTTCGCTCTCATATGGATACAAATTCGTTCCACCAAGATAACCGTACCCAATTATAGGTACAATTCCATAGACAATTCCACACAAACTATTCTCAATATTATTAGTACTAATAATATGTTCACTGCCTGTGCTGAAATTTATCCCTTTAGTTATGTATCCCTGTATACTACTCTCTTGTGAACTGACTGGTACCCAGGCTAATAAGTCAAGAGGTATCCCATCCATGAATATGTCTGATGCATTGAAGTTCTTTGTAACGACAAATAAGTTCATATAAAGATTTGCTGAATTTTGCACTATGACTGGAATACTGCTTTGAGAAACATATTGTTGAACTGGTGGAATAAGAACCATCAACGGATCACCAGAATGTTCAAATGCATAAAAAAAACTAAAACCAAATTGCACAACACATATTGATTTACTAGCAGTTATAGAACAGTATTGATCACCGTCAGGTATAGTTTGAGATTCGTATTGACCCTCTTCTGATAATTGTATAGCATAGTTACCACTTGTGCAGGACATATTCAAACTTGTGCTATTTTCTGCCACAATTATCTTAACAAATGACAGTTTATTGTTTAAGGAAGAAAAGAAAAATTCATGCCCCCAAGCAATGGTTGGAGGAATCTGTTCACCAACTGAATCACAAGCATGGGTGTCATGTGGAATATTAGCACATATATGACCAGAATAAAAAGCAATTGGTTTGTTGGATGTTACTTTAGTTCCAGTAAGATCACTTGCCGCATCATCCGACAATAATAAGAGACTCTGAAGATAATGGAGTGTTATGTTAACAGACTCTCCTGGATTGATAGTAGCACCTTCTCCATTATCAACAAGGTCAGCAGGAATGTTTATTGAACTTCCAGAAGGAGAGATGGTGATTGCTGTATTATTATTAGCAGCTACTATAAGAATGGTACCTAAGTTACTCATACCAGTCACTGAAACTGCAAAATAGATATATTCATCAGTCGTATATCCCCATGGTGGAAATACTCGATAGGTTACACCAGAAATTTCTCTAGAAGCGGAAACAACTACTGATATTTTCTTTCTGGAATCTGTAGAAATAACAATACCTTGATCACGTTCTGTGTTGCTATCTACAACATTTAAGATAGATAAAGGTATTTTTACTGGACTTCCACTCTCTACAGAGCTTGCTGCTATGGTGGATGTCAGAGTCTTCACTGTGAAATTCACCCTTTCTGTTTCTTGTGTTGTAATATGCAATTCATAATCAACCTCTGAGACACTTGGGAGTATTCCAATCACTTGCATACTACTTTCACTACTCCAACCATCTACAAATAAAGAAATAGGTATTATCAAATAAATTATATAAAGAAAGAATATTTGAACAGGTCAAGTACAGTTCTGTTTTGCATAGTCATGATAAAGTAAGTCCCAGTGTGCATAATTATCATAATATTAAATTCTTGCAACAGAAACAAGCTGTGACCACTTTTTGCATTGATGTCCAAGATGACAATAATTTGATATTGAAAAGAAGAATCCTCTGAAAGCTACCAAATCTCAAATGCTGTTTTATATAATGACAAACATTAAATTTAGGGGAATGAGGATAACCAATATCACACAATATTGTCTCCTAATTGTTTTAAAAACCCTCTTCTATTTATTTTCCTGCTAGTGAATTTTTTACAGTACTATTTGGTGTTGAGGTTTCACTATCATTATGTTTGTTAATTACTGGTGATATAATTACGCAGTTCAATTATAAGCAGTCTTACTGGAAATGTTTCTCAATTTTTATGCATTCATTCTCATAGTACAATTACAAATTGTGATCTTACTTTCAACAATCACTCCTACACTAATAGATAAATCTGTTAAATCGATGAATGTAGCAGAACAGGTGTATGTCCCTGCATTACTTTCATTAACACCAACGAGTTGTAGGATGCTACTAGCAGCATTTGAAATTAGAACTTCATTATGAGTCCACTGGAAAAAGATAGGTGAACTATTGCTAGAGCAGGTAAGTCTCAAGTCATTGCCTAGTAGTACAATAACTTCTCCATCACTATTAATGGGAGCGATTGACAGATCTGCAGCTAGAAAACACAACAGTGACAAGATAATGATTTTGATAACGATTACGAATACCTTGGCATATCCCGCAGTGACAAAGAAAGCAAAGTAACAGAAGTGTAGCTATCATACTTTAGAGAGTTTCCGTCGACAAAAGCACAGAGTATATAATAATTATATGGAGTACCGCATGTTAAGCTTCCGTCATACAACTTGTGAATATTATTAACAATACTAACAAAACATTCCTCCAGTGGGAGATAACAAACAAAATAAACTTTCCCATAGTAATTACAAAACTACAAACAAATTATTATTAATGTTTAGAATGGACTCTGTGAAGAATTATTGAGTGACGCTGGACTGACAGGAGTTGGGCTACGAATATTTCGGAATTTATCAAGTAACTTTGTGTTGAAGTAGGAAATCATTTCTGGTTCAACTGTTTTATTCTTTTTCCATCCGCCAAGGGGGGTTCCTCCAGGAGACCTGAGTAGAACATATAAACACACACACATATCAACAAGCTGTCTATACAGTGTCTTGTTATTAAAAACACGATCTTGTATAATTTCCTTTTAACCTGTTTTCTCCTGTCTGACGTAATCTCTTACGAAGACTTGATCCAGGTATCTGTGTTAGTAGCTGTCTTTGCTGATCAACTTGCATTTTTCTGAAATACAAAGTAGAACTCATTACTATATCTAATGTCAGGCATTGTAGCATTGATACTAGATTGAAATCAGGTAGTCATAGAAACATTAGCATTCAAACTTTTAACATTACGAAATTCACTCTGGCTATAAGTTCACATACCTATGAATATCTCCAGAGAAAGCATTTTTTAATCTCCTGTTGATGCCATCGATATCAGTAAGTGGTTTTCTCTACAACAAAGTATAAAATATTTTATTCATCAATTTAATTTCCATATCGTGCATCCTCACATACACAAGATTACTAAATTGTACACTCTAACTACTATAATATTATATACACTATAGAAAATGTTCTTATGTATTATACTACAAGAAAACCACACAGTGTTCTGCCCAGGATATTTAGAGTGGTGGTTGGGTTGTACATTGCTATTTATCCAGTTTATATTCTGTCTCAGTAGCCTATATATGTATTATCTGAGAGGTGGTTAATTCATGCTGAGTGGTGGTTATTCCCGACCAGTGTGGGCAGAACACTGCAGACACGATTTATTATATTTCAAACACTAAATGGCTTTCTAAAAGGAATACAGTGAAACCTGAAGACATTGTGAAATGAGGACACCCCTGTATTAAGGACACTTACAAATGTCCCAAACTGTGCTTTATAATATACATTCACCCCTGAAATGAGGACACCCCTGTAATCAGGACACTTATATTTGTCCCAAGGGTGTCTGGAATAGGGGGTTCCACTGTATACTCTGTTCCCACATCACTGGAGTAAACATTTCAGATCGTCTATAATATTGACTGGAATAGAGCTACCGCGATATTGCAATATATCGATTAAAACCACTGCTATAAGATACGCTATCATGCAATCACAATATGACATGTGCTGACCATGTGCTGACCATATGCACATCAGATTGAACATCGTTATTGGAATTTCCATGATTTTTGATATATATATATAGCGATGCGATCATGCTGTATGTTTACAAATTTACAACGCAACAACAAACACATATAAGGCAGATTAAAGTTTGTTTATCAACTATCTCTCCAGGTTTCTAATCTTTATAAAGAAAATATGCCCAATCTGCCACCTTGTGCTTGACCAGTCGTCTCTTTGCTCTCTAAACTGAGCAAAAGCTTGTATCGCAACAGTTCTCACTGGATGGATTATGAATTACAAAGAACTGCTATTCAGTACTTATCCTATGACAATAGTTCATAAACAATATGTCTAATTCTGTTTTAGTCACACTTCCTCTAGTTGGCTATAATTACATGTAAGTTAGCAGTAGATATATAGAGTGAACTAAAGCTCACAATGTCCTAAAAGAATCACAATAAATCCATTCAGTTATTATCAACTATAATTTTTACATTCTTCATTCATAATCTACTGCACAAAGGTACAGAATGCATTAAAATCCACTAACAGTGAGAGGTGACTTTAAAGGTGTTCGTGACAGCATCAAAGGAGATATAACTGGAGCTTGTGATGAGGAATGAATACCAGGAGGAGGAGGAGGAGGAGGAGGAGGAGGAGGAGGAGGAGGAGGAGGAGGGGGAGGAGGAGGGAGATTGAAGGGTGTCGAAGGACTGCTAACACCTGATTCCATCATTGCTCGTCTTCGTTTCTCTGCCAAACGTGCAGAGTATCTTCGACCTACATGTGCACATGTATATGTTAATTGTGTATTTAAATAGATTTGGTTATAAATTAACATACTTACTACCACTAGTATATATACATGTATGTGGGTGTGAGGATTAATTAACTAGTGTTGTTTCTACTGTGGTAGTAAAACTCCATGAAGCAGACAAATAATATTATAACACAAGTATAATTAATGTTCAACATGTGTCTTTCACAAATGTCCGAAATTAAACATCTCTAGCCATTTTTGTAAATCATAGCTAAGCATCTCTTTGTCAACTGCTTTGCTTCATGGAATGAAGATGAGTAAAGGAAGTATGGTTGCCTCAACAGCATTGCCAATTGAAATGTCATTTCGATTTTTTTTTACACTATAAGCAGTCACAGTTTATACCAGCAAAAGTAATCACTATAAAGATTTATTTACATTCATCTGTACATACTACTGTATAGTCAATTACTTAATACAATGATTATGTGTTATGTGTGAAACAAGTTGTGATCATATTTTTCACATACCTTGAGAATAAGTGAAAACATTCATCATATCAGATTTAAATTTTTCTAACTGTTTATCACATTCTGCTTTGGTTGGTGTTTTAAAACCACTGTCTTCTCCCCTCCAATAGCTGAACAATTTAACCTAAGAAGTAAAAATATTGGGGATTAACACCACCTGATCAATGTGGGTGTGGCTCATTCAGATTTAAACACCTAGAATTGAGGGATGTGTCCATGATGCATACTCAAGGTGATTGTTGACCAATATTGGGTAGTGTACAATATATTAATTCAACATCATATTATTATAGTAGGTAAGCATTTAGGTGAACTGTGTTACAACACCAAGTCAGCACAAAAGAAGCCACACCTCCCATTTAGAGGTTACAAACGTTTCTTAAAGAAAGGGGTCACTCTTAAACAACCTTACGTACCCTCATATATGAGATCAATCCGGACTCTTCTGCTTCCTCTTTCTTTCTTTTCTTTATAACATTAGCATAGTCTTCTGGATTTTTTTCCAAGTAGGTTATCAAATCATTGAGGGCTTCATCAGTGGAATTTAATTTCTGTTCTTCATACTGCTCCTCTGTTAATTTAGCACAGAAAGTTGATTTCAGTGGGGTAGGTTCATCAAACTCGTTCAACACTCCTGCCATTTTCTCCTTCTTCAAAACCGCGGGAGCGGTAAAAATCACATGCCGCCTGGTGATTGTCATGTGATTATCACGTTTTCCGACGGAATATGTCGGACAAGATTCCTTGTCCCTAAACTTCAAGTCTTTTGACAGCTGTATTTTCTACCTTCAGAGGAGTCGCCTGTAGCGTTTTATTTTACTTCTTTTCTCTGCAAACTGAAAGTTGCAGGGAAACTAGAAAGAGAAATCAGTTTCGAACTCCTGGAGCTGACTGTTATTACTGTTGTATCAACAAAGAGGTTCATTTCCCTCTTGTTGTGTAAGACTGCACCTTCTTTCTCCTTGTTCAGCAGTTTTATTTTGGACGAAATCATCATCCTGCTATCGAAAACCAAGTTTTTTTGTCTTCATAGTATATACACAGGAGAAGGGAGGCTAATTATTTAGTTATAATTTGTGTTGTTTGACAAACTTCACCATTTCTTCATTCGCTGCTCAATTTTCACATAAAATTACAAAAGAGAAAGATAATTCGTTTTCTGTATTTGATAGTGGTAATCATGGCTTGGCTGTAACTCCGCAATGCACAACCAAACAACAGGAGTTTGCAGTCAATTTGGCAGAAGCTGCCGGCTCTACGTTGTATTTCGGACAAGACTTAACAAACCGGGATTCTCGTATTCGAAGAATGGCTGGAAGAAGGGAAAGAGGAGGAGTAATTGTGGAGAGCTCCCAATTAGGTGATCACGTATCACATTCAACGGGAAAGAATTCTGGGCCTAGAGGTCAGTTGAAAAGTAATTTGTGTATAAACTATCTAATACCTTTTATATATGTACATGTATGTAAATACCTACAGTCATTGATTGATGCGAACATATTTTAATAATATTTTAAATGACTTTATAGATTCAAACAAAAGTAAATATTGGAATAAGAGACAACCAACCTCTCCTCGTGGTGGTACTGTGGGTTCATATTGTAATTCTCCTCCAAGAAAAACAAGAAAAGACTACTCGAATGGAAAGAGATTTCCTAATCATAGACCACCAATATTTCAAGAGAGGGACTTTAATGAAATGGCTTATTTAGAAAAGGAGGTAGAAATGTGTTACATGTAATATTATACTTGAAAACATGTACATGTATAATTGTACACAACCTTAATTGTTATGTTTTGAAAGTAAACAGGAAAGTGCTACATTTTGTGTGGGCTTCCTGTAAATACCCTGTATCATTTAAATTTAGACACAAAGCACTCAATTTGCATTACAAAGAGGTCCCTTTGAGAGAATACAATGCTACATGTGTGGTCATCATATTTCATGAGCATGAATTTAATAATTGGCTAATTAGTTTTATTAAGGTGTGAATTACATATACTGTGAGTAATGAATATTTTAAAGTGTAGGAAATGCACTCAACAATTCTGCATTCTATTCTCCCATAGCTTGTCTCCAAGGATAGGAAAAAATCTGTCCCAATTTCATTGAATCATCTTCTGAATTTCACTATTACTCCACGAGATAGAAACACCAGTGGATTTGGAAGTGGTGATTACCTTTCTTCTCATAGAAGAGTAAAGAAAAGCAGTTTTTATAATAAGGAACAATTTTTACAGGCAAAGTAAGAACAAGATATATTAATTACTGTCCACTGCTAATAGCAGCTTATAAGTGATAAACTTCTGGTGCTATCAGACTGTATAATTGTTTTATTATATTAATGAGATGATGTGCATGCCGACATAACTTCCTTATATGGTAAGTTTTCTAAATGGAATTAAGCAGCCTAATACGGTGGAATGTTTCTTTGTGGCTTCACTGTTCATAAACTGCTGGTAATACTAACATGAGTTTTGCCAAAAACTAGTACAATTAATGTTGAATACATTATGTACATGTAAGCAAACAGCTAATTAAAGACTAGTACATAATACTATTGATTTTGACTTGTGTACTACTCACTCTTGTCATACTTTAGTTGTCAGTTTGTTGTTAAGGAAGGCGGGGATTACACTGTTCATTCCACTGATCCTGATCTTTTGGTCGAGTGGAATAATATTGAACAAGTGGTTAGTGAATTCTTATTGTCAGAGTATGTACCGGAATTTCAATAAGTATTTATAATGGAATTTTGTTTTTAGATGTAGTGTTGATGTTGATTCCTTTTCTTTTCCTTTAGAGGCTGTTATGTCATGACATACCTTCATGTCCGATATGTTTATATACACCTACAGCTGGTAAGAACCTCATTACACATCCTTTGTATAAGATATTATAATTCCCTCCTTAAAGCTAAAATGACTCGTTGTGGACATGTGTTCTGTTCCTCTTGCATTCTGCACTACCTTACTTTGGTATGACTGTGTTCATGTACATGTACATGTATAATAAACTATTATCCGTTATATTTAAACTGGTTATGATCAGTAGTCGGTAAGGATGGGCAATATTTTGATTATCGTGATAATCGTAATTAAAATTTCCTGTGATAATCATATCGTCTAAATATTGCCATATCATGGTCACAAAAATTAATGATTATTGTGCCATAACTTCCTGTTTTCTCATCTAAATCAGTTTTTCAACACTGTTTACTTAACAAACAATTTGATTATTGAATGAAATCTACAAACATATGTAAGGTAGTCATTAATCGCAATAATAGTGATACTTGCACAGACATTAATCATTGACTCATATTTTCATAATCGCCCATCCCTAATAATCAGTATTTTTAATTCTTCTATCCATGCAGGGTGATAAAAAATGGCGTAAATGTCCCATTTGTTATGAGTCTATATATAAAAGAGACTTGAAGAGGTAATGAATGTTTCAATACATTGACTGCATTGTATAATCATCATGTACATTTGAATAATTCATTTTGTTTTGTTTCTGTAGTGTTACTACTCTAGCAAGTAAAACCTACACAATTGGAAACAAGATCACTATGAAACTCATGATGAGGAAGAAGGTAACTTTACATATCCTCAAATTCTCACTATTTGTAACTGTTGATTCTGTTTTTAGGATACTACTATAGTGCTTCCAAAAGCAGATTGGACTGATTCCACTGTCTATCTGTTACCATTTGATGGTTAGTCAGTATAATGTATCAATAAAAACTATAGTAATTACTCTGTAGTAATTACTATACATGTCAATTGAACACCACGAGTCAGTAATTACTATACAGTAGAACTAAAGTAATTACGTTACTGTATGGGGGATACATATACTATACCACTTTTCACACTCTATTATCTTATTTGTATGTTAGTTGTATCACTATGTTAATTTAGATGAAGAACACTGTCGTTTCTCAAAGCTTATCAGTGCCTCTGAATCTCAAATCAGAGCCAACATCATTCATCCTGAGAAAATGTGCTTGCAAAAGCAGCTTGCTTCTCTCACACAAGATGAAGTAAGTCTTCTCTATTATACCTGTATATAATTGTTATATTTTCTCTGCTTGCAGGAGTCTGAAAGATGCTTTATAGAAGCAGCTTTGGAAGATCTCAAAGTGAGAGAGGAGGAGATACAACAAGTTGAGAGAAGTAAACAGGAAGCATCTTTGGTGATTCGTGGAGGTACACAATGCTCCACACACACATACATACATACACAAACACACACACAATACTATGATACCTATATTAATCTGGGCTCAATAGTTTGAGTGAAAAATTGTTGAGCTTGTAGGTGACAAAATGACCTCTAGATGTACATGTATACAATGTTTTTTTACATTCACAGTTCTGCCACCTACAGTAAGTCCAGAGAAGCAGCAAATAGTAAATGACAGTAATGAGACTAAACCTAGAGGTGTTGAATCGACTAAGCTTAGTAAAGATGCTTTATCTGATGAGGAAGAGGTGGAAATAGAGGATTTAGTCAATAATGAAGAGGTTGATATTCAGCGTGATAAAATTACGGTATTTAATTATATATTTCTGGCCATGTTGACATACTATTTTTCTTTAGCCCAAAAATCGTGTGATGCGTAGACCAAACACTAATAGTACCAGTTCATCAGAAGGTGAAGATGCTGAGAGGTAAGTAACCTGGTTATCACTTATTCTATTCAATTCCTTGTATATTCCAAGTCATTAATCTCAATATCTTATCATTAGTACCAGCACTGGTTCTGAGACAAGCTCACCTCAAGTGACAGAGTTTGTATTCTTCTATCAAGGTATATACAATAATAGTAATACTAGTAATAGAAGTCAACTTTTCATTTTAATTAGCTATTGATGGTCAACATTTGTACATTCATCCCATCAATTCTAAATGTCTTGTTAAGGTAAGCTTTGTTTACTAACATTTAGTAAAATTAATATATATCTGTAAATATCTTTAGGAGTATGGCAGTTGGGAAAAGTGTCCAGATACAATTACAGCACATATAGTAGAAATGGAACAGTATTCCATGACAGAGGTAAACATGTATATTTTTAACATCTTGCAAATCCTTACTTTCGTTTATTTTCAGGATGAAAGAAGTCGTCACAAATATCTGAATCATCTTCCACTCACTTGTGAATTTGTGTTGTGTGAATTAGATCTGGTACCTCCTTTGGTATCTCCTCACATACTAATGACATTTGCTGGTAAGTCAATTCGGTTGTGATATATGTAGAGTTCTAGACCTCCTGTTTAATATGGCACTGTACCACACACCATCAATGTATTCCAATGTCTGTTCTCATTCACAATGACCTCGAAATTATGACATGATGACTTTCAATGTAATTATATATATAGTTATACTATAACTAAATAACGAGGCAATGGATTGAAATTTGACAAAAGATTAGATATAAAAGTGGTGCAGAAAAAAAGATTATTAGTCATTCCAAACTAAAATTATGAACTTTTTTCCGAGGTCATAGTGAATGACCTTTAGTTGTAAAGTTTATGTAAGGAACATGCTCATGAACATGCTAAAATAGGTCCATTATTTTACAAATACTACTGATTAAATTTCTATGCCCTCTAATCAGATCAACTTGACAAACGTAGGCAGAAACGGCAAAGAAAGAAGCGAGAAGAAAAACGACGAGAAAGAAAGGCAGAAAGGAAAGATACAGGTATGTATCTATTACAATATCATAATGAAGAACCTTTTGATCGTAATTATTATTCTTCAAACATTCTCTCTTTTAGATCCTGTTTACTTCCCTTCAAATGCGGTAGACATAACTCCGGAACATTTTCATGATTTTCTCTCACTGGCTTCTTCCCCGCCATTACCTTCTCCCATGTCTAAGTCACTAAATCCTGGTGCCAGGGTCTTCACACCCAGTAAAGATAATGACAAAGGAAAAGATACAGCTCGGCACTCCTTACAAGATCAGGAACCAGTCAGTATATCCACATCTTTTGCTCAAGCGCTTGCTCGTGGAGAAAAGAAGTGGAGTCCTAATCCAAAACCTGTTATCACAACATCTGTTGGTATGTTAGAGCAATTCTAGAAACCAATATATTTATTTGTGTGTTTCATAGGTGTAGTTTCAAATAACACCGATCCAGAGTCTCTTGGAAATGAAGAGGATAATTTTGTTCCATCTTTTCAAAACTCATTTTCTGATGCTTTACTTAGTGCCTCCAATTCTGTTCATTTAACTTCACAAAGTAAGATTAATCAATTTCTTTACTTACAAGTACTACATGTATTGGTATATACATGTATATAATAGTGTTGTTTAGTTAACTACAACTAAAACGTATTTTAGTAAGGCATTATTGACTATAACTAAATTGTAGGTCTGCAGAAATGAAAGTTGGCCAATAATGGGTACTTTTATTTAACTACCTTTAATGCGAACTAGTGATACTTTAACTAAATGTGGTGTTTAGCATAACAACACTAGTATATAACTACACTGTGTTTCAAAACGTCTTGTAACTCGTAGTGGCAAATGAACATGTAATTCATTATGGTTATTAATAATATATCCTCATTTTATCTATTGTTTTTCTTCTCTTAAAGACAATGGAGGAAAACCTTGTGGAAGTAAAGCAGCAAAGAAAGGTCGCAAGAAAATGGTGTTGTTTTCAACAGGTGGTACACGTAGAATATGATATAGTTAATAACACGAGTAGATATCTACAATGTATGGCATTTAGTAACCAAAATTAGTATTTTAATTAGCTCATCATAATTATACAAACCTGTTGATGAATATTTAGGCATGTTTTTAAAATGGAGATTATTTTCTAATACCAATTCACAATTTATCATAATGTATATAGTTATTAATTATGATCCAATTTGTATGTCAATTTCATTATATTATAAATTTTCAATTATTGCTGGTGTACGTTATGTTATGTTATTTTCATTAGTATATTTTCCATAAACTGATTCTCTGATCCTTTGAACCACATATCAGCAAGTTGGAATAATGTTCCTGGGCTTTGTCTGATGCAAAACACAAACTCTGAACTACATTGGTATGAAAATTAAGTGCTGCTAATGGTTTTCCTTTCTTGCATCCAAAAATTCTGATTCTGAAATGTTAAAGATTATAATTGATTTGCTCAGAATCAAATCTAACTCAGTTTCAAATTGACTACAGGAAATCTATAAAACAGCATTAAAAATTGAGTATACCCCACTACTACCAAATACGAAACATTTTGACTTCTTAGCGTTTTCGTGTTAACCTAGTATAGTGGATGCATCCACTATAGTTTTCAGCCCTTCAATTATGTTAGCCAGTAACTCACCTTCCATCCCATCCCCCTGAAGCTAATATCCTTCCGTCATGTCGTATCTTCACAGTAGACACTCCACCGTTCCTCAGTGGTACACTATAACTCTTTTCTAATATAAACTAAGAAATGATTTGACAGCAAGTAATGTCTCCAATCACCAGTTGCAAATTCTTACTTGCTCTGTCAATGTGAATGTTTCCAGAGTATTCAGCGGTGATCCACAAACACCATGTCTCGTATTTGTGTTATAGTCCAAACACATTGCTATAATTCGAAAAAACCTTTGAAGTCCAAAAGAAAACTGCAAATTATGTTGAACCTACTAGGCTCAGAATATAGTTTCAGAAAGGATAGTACTTTGTCAGGGTATCTGATGTCCCAAACAGCTACACTTCCATCCTCGAACCCTCCAAGAACACGAGTAGTCCTGTCCTCAAAAGAAAATGTACACAGACACATGCCTAGAGAAACCATTCTATCATCAATAGACAATAATTAAAATACAAATTGCACCTCTGGATTGTGGTTCCAAATATTTCAGTTCTGTTTGCAACTTTCCACTAGAGCAATTGAAAATATTGATCTGAAGGATATTATATAATTATGTATTAGATACACAACATTACAAGAGTATTGACAATGTCACAGTAAGGTGGGACAATTCCATCAGAGGGTAATTCCAGAAATTCGGCATTGTTATAGTCTAACTTGGACTTGCAAAATATTGCTGCAATGACTAACAGTAGGTGCTATCTATTATAGCAGGTAGTAAAATCACAAAGTAGTTTATCCTTGGTACAGCCCGTGGTGCTTCCGGAATTGCCCACATTATATTTGTGATAGAATTGCTCCACCTTACTTTACCTTCAATACCTTTCCAAAGTCTTTATCAGCTAACGCAATAGCAGTATTATCTGAACAATTCTTTATAATGTACAAGTTAGATTTAGAAATTTTTTATTGACTACCAGGTAAGAGAGAAAATCCACAAAACCCAGGGTTTGGAGTAGTGAAGCAAATATCAACTTCATTTTTCTCAATATCCCAAATCTTTACTTCACCTCCTTTTTGTAGTCTAAATTGATGAGGATTATGATTGCTATGGGAAACATTGTTCAACTTACGAAAGCACAGACTTCTTTTCTATACTTATTGTACATGCCACAGAAAGAAGATCATTCTGACACTTTTGTGTCCAACATTGTCTCTTTAGTGCTAAGTCCCAAATTGCTAGCTCTCCAGAGGATGTACTACATGGAATATATGATTTCAGCTAATAATAACTATACTAACTTACCCTGACAGGATCAATGACTTATCATCAATATAAACGTACTGAACACATGTGATCGTTCCTGTGTGAGGTCTTAAGGTAAAAAATGGGTCTGGTGGAGGAGGAGGGGATGCCATGACACAGAAATAATATATACACGTGGGTGGAGACGTTCTGACTCACTTCTGAGCATGCGCAAAATAATTCAACTCGTACGAGCATCTTTTTACCATGCATGGGTCGGCCATGGGGTGAGTCTCAGCTGATTGATATACGCTGTATTGTTTATGCATATTACATTAGATGATTATATTCATGATTCCAATATCTTTCCAACACAATTATTCAAAGAAATATTTATTATATTGCCAAGATGTCTCTAATCTGGATTGCAGTTTATGTCACTTTTGCTTTGATATTTGCAGTTGCTCTAGTGCAATGGAAAATAAGACACACAAAAAATCAATTGCAGGTGACAAAAAATTATGTAAAGCATTTCCTGAAAATTTATGATTTGAATTTTCCAGTGTCAACACACAGTTCCAGCTCCTGAAGAGTTCACTGCAAGTACTGAAGTGGTAATAATAGGATCTGGTATTTTAGGATCTTCTCTAGCAACAGTATTGGGTAGAGATAACAGAAAGGTTACTGTCATTGAGAGAGATCTTGCAGAACCTGATCGAATTGTTGGAGAATTATTGCAGCCTGGAGGATTTAATGCTCTGAAAAAATTAGGACTTGAAGGTTGTGATCATGATATTTCAACTGTACAATAAGTAATGGGCACTTTTTGTTCACAGATGCAGTACAGGATATTGACTCTCATATCGTGAAAGGCTATATAATTCATGACACATACTCTGGAACAAATATAAAACTGAGTTATCCAGTTGACGAAACTGGGAGCATTTACACAGGGAGATCTTTTCATCACGGTCGGTTTGTAATGGGATTAAGAAGACAAGCCAAAAATGAGCCAAAGTAAAAATGATTTTTATTGAATCCATACATAATTATAAATTATACGCACATTACAGTGTCAATCTGATTGAAGGTACTGTTAATTCTTTACTAGAAAACAAAGCTGGTGATATTGTGGGAGTTGAATATCGAGAAAAACATACAGGTATATTAAAGGTGACAGATAATTAGATAAATTTTGTTAAAATTTATTCACTAATTCTAATTAATGCTTTTAGACAATTAAAGCTAATCTCACAGTTGTCGCTGATGGATGCTTTTCCAGGTTTCGTAAAGACTTAGTGGCAGCTCCAGTTTCAGTATGGTCAAATTTTGTTGGTCTTATAATGCACAATGTACCTCAATTGGCTGTTGGTCATGCCGAGATTGTATTAGGCAACAGTGGGCCTATTCTTATATACCAAATCTCCAGTACATGCACTAGAATTCTTATTGATGTTCCTGAAAAACTACCACAAGATATGAAGGAATATTTGAAAACTAACACTGCACCCCAACTACCAGGTTAGTTATACTATTGTTAGTTCCTATAGCATGCATGAATGTATTTAATAGATTATATGAAAAAACCATTCATGGAGGCATTAAAACAAGATAGATTTCGTTCTATGCCAAATAGCTTTCTTCCACCTCTTCGAATTCCCAATCCTAAACGAGGTATGACTCAGCTATATAATTAATTATGTGTAATTTTATTATAGAGATATTATAATTTTATATCTATGACTTTGCAGGAGTAATTATTTTGGGAGATGCTTTCAATATGAGACATCCATTAACTGGAGCAGGCATGAGCGTTGCTCTTAATGATATACTGTTATTGAGAAAAACATTGCGTTCTATTCACTCTTTTAAAGAAACGTCAGTTATAGTACATAATTATATTTATACAATAATGCAATAATTGTATTCTAGAGATTTACTTGAGCAGGGATTCAAAGAATTTTATTGGAATAGAAAATGTTCCCATTCTTTTGTTGTCAATGTATTAGCACAGGCACTGTATGCTTTGTTTAGCTCACCTGAAGGTATGGTACCTTTATATCATGTGCATGATATGAAAAGCATGATCAACCTCAGGTCCTATGAATGATCTCAGACAAGCTTGTTTTGAGTACTTCAAACTCGGTGGAAGAGCAATCTCTGGACCCATTGGGTTGCTATCTGTGTAAGTATATATTATACTGAATAATGATATAGCATGTTGGTATGTCATAACTATTATATAAATATATTTATATCATGTAATATAATAATGATAATTGGTATGTGATGCACATATTAATTATGCTTATCTTTATTCTATCTTTGTTTTATTTTAGTATCAGTCCTTATCCTTCCATTCTCATTGGTCACTTCTTTTTGGTGGCATTTTATGCAATATATCGCACAGCAGTTAAACATCTACCTATGCGAGTTGACTTGGTGATCTATAAATCAGTGATAATTTTTATTCATGCTTGTGGACTGATTTTTCCACTGATATTCAGTGAATTACAGGCTGTTATGATGTAATAAAAGATTATTATATGAAATTTTTAAAATTATTCTTTTATAGTTCAGTTATCTAATTAATTATTCATTACTTTGTTACCATGGAAACTAATAAATAAATGAAAAACGTACAATGAACACTGGAGAACTCAAATTTGAAAATCTAGGGCAATCTACATCATCCACGACTCCAAACATTCATCTTTTAGATCAGACTACTTCACAAAGTCGAAATATTGTTTCACCAACTAGGCAGAACAGACTACCTCCTCTTTCTATTCAAAGTGTTGGAGTAGATGGCCAGCCTGTTGGAATATTACTCCAACAGAGTAAGGATGAAGTTCAAGAGGCTATGAAACACTTGCTAACTGAGGTATGTGTGTGATAAAATATATACTATGGCGTTAATATTTGTCTACTTTCAGGCTCAATCAGCTGAGAGTAGAATACAAAGAGGAATAGAAACAATGTGGCAAAGAAGTAAATACTGGCATACACACATAAATATATAATGAATATATATGTGTGTAATTATGTTACACGCATACTAATTTGTGCATTCTTAAACATTATAATAATTATATACCTTTTTACATAATTATAATTGTAAGATATAGTTGTTACGTAATTATAGATTTGATTCCTACGATAAAGCTGAGGAGATCATAACTCCCCACTACAAGAAATGCTATACTCTATTAAAAGTAGAACAAACCCATTATACTTCATACAGACTCAATATACACCCTCAACATTTGGCCTAAGGCTTTTCTGTTTGAGGACATAGAATATTTCAACCTGCTTATATGTGTTGTAACAGAAACATATTCTATTTACAGTGCTGGATATTATTGAACATCGATCTCAAGAGATGGAACAAAAATATCAGATAATGAAGAACGACCTAGAAGAATCAAAAAATAAGGTTGCTCGCCTCACACGTCAAGAAGCTACATTAGTCCAACAGAATGCAAGAACTTGTATACAACTTAGTACTGAAGAGAAAATAAGGTATGCATGGTTCTTTATTGATATCAAGTGTAGATGTCAGATGAATTATATACAGGAAGGAATATGAAAGTACTATCACTGAGTTAAAGAGTAGACTTGAAAAGAATGAAAGTGATTTTAGAGAATTGAAGCAAAAGGATGATGAAAAGGATAAAGGCTCAATGCAAGAGAAACAGAAGCTTCAACAACAACTGAACGAGAAAACAAACATGTTGAAAGAATATCAAACAAAAGTAAGTACACACAAATGGAATTATGTCTGAATAGATAGACTTGTCCACTATATGCATGTCCAACTATAATGGCTGATAGTGGGTAGGTTTGGATGTTTGCATTAGGCAATTATTACCCTTGCCGGAAAGCATAGGAGAAAGTGTCTGTCTGTGTTCACAAAAATTTAGAAAACTACAATCATTGGTGGCTCAAATGAGCTATTGGTCAACTTAAAATATACAAGGAACAAAAATAACAAGAGAAAACCTAATTCGGTTATGACAATTTATGTCACTCATAGTTACTGAGTCCAGACTTGAGAAGACTCCTGGAGACAAGACATCTAAACATAACTGCTACAGTATCATAGCTATCACTAGCAAGGTTCTGGATCAAATCAAACGCAATTGAGGTAGTCCATCAAGCATTGGCTCCAGGGCTCCGAA
The DNA here is from genome assembly GCA_947044365.1 of Petrosia ficiformis. Taxonomy (NCBI): domain Eukaryota; kingdom Metazoa; phylum Porifera; class Demospongiae; order Haplosclerida; family Petrosiidae; genus Petrosia; species Petrosia ficiformis. Next base: position 4,626,863 of record OX345649.1, on the reverse strand, counting down.
GCATCCCTAGTTACTTTCTAGCTCCACCTATTTCAAGTCATGTGCTGTGCACGTGATTCAAAACATATTCAAGTGTTTTTCACACATTTAACTGTTTTCGAAATTATTGCTGATGATTATGCATGATGTATCTTTAATATGAGATAGCAATAACTTCAAAATAAGAACACAGACTGAAACTAAAAATTTATGTTAGTACAATGGTGATAATATATTCAGCGATAATGGAATATTCAAAATAAGGTAGTGATGCAATTAACTACAACATAGATATTGAATATATGTTCAACCTTAGTAGAGGGATATGTACATCTCCTTTTTAAATAACTATGTTTTAATATCTAGATTGCCAAACTAACTGAAAAAATGAACAAGTTATCAAAAGACCTTTCTCATGAGAAAACTGCTTCTGAGAAGCAACAGAAATCAAATTCCGATCAACTATCACAACAAATCTCTGAGAATAGAAAACTAGCACTAGAAATATCAAAACTAAAGGTACTATAATTATTCTATAACCGAAGTATTAGTTAATTATTATATATTATATATAGGCTCAACTAGCTTCAACAAATAATACTCTTACAACTGTAAAAGAAGAGAATAAAAAACTTGAATCTCAAATGACATCTCAACAACATGATCATGAAATGACATTAATAAGAATTAATAAGCAAAATCTGAAGACTGTTCAAGAACTGGAGAACAAGGTAAAATTATGAATGTAAATACTATGTATGAGCTGATATGAAGATAATGAAATATATTTGGTTGTTTATAGATATCAGAACTTCAAAAGGAATTGGAAGATCTAAAGAAAAAATATATAATTGAAACTGGTATAATATTATATGTAACTATATATATATACATATGACTTATGTATGTACATATGTATAATTATACCTATGTATATTTGTACATACTATGTATGTACTTTTTTACATATGTAAACTATGTGTATGTAATTTATGTAAGCTTATGTGTGGTGTATATGCATGATTACATTATGTATGTATCTATGTATCCATTATATAATTATATATCTATATGCATGTATGTATGTATTTATGTATGTATGTATGTATGTATGTATGTATGTATGTATGTATGTATGTATTACTATGTATGTATGTAATGTATGTATGTATAATTATGTATATATTATTATGTACATAGTATTTCCTAAACAACTTAAAATATACATTAATTTGTTGACAGAGTCTTTGAAGAAACAGTTAATGGAAGTTCATAAAGCATTAGCAGAGATTGCTGCTTCTGCTTGTAAAGAGAATGGTGATGACTATGTAGAGGCTAGGATACGATTCTTACAACATCAGGTTGGTTGTTTCATATTATATATATGTACCTCTCAATCACATTAATGACTGTAATGATATCTGTTATTTGTAGAATAGACAAGAGAAAGTGAAACTCCAAAAAGACATAGCAAAAAGAAATTAGTCTTGATAAACTAAAAATAAATGTAAATATTTACAACTGATAGTTCTATAATGATATTGAAAACATGAAGTGAAGTTTATAATCAAACTATAAAAAGCACACAAAACAAAACGGGAGAAAACAGTATTATAAATGATAAAAATAATAATGATATAATGTATAATGATTTATATATAATTATAATTACTATTATAAAAACTACATAATTATTATATATGTATTGTAATTTAACATTGAGGCACAAAAAAAAATTGATAATGGAAGGGAGGATCAGCATACACACTTTTAATTTATATCAGAGAGTAATCCCTAACAGATGATTCCATATCTTCATATCTATTGGGTTCTACCATACGATGAGGATATGCTTCCAGTGAGTTGTGTCCAAGTAGCAATTCTCGCTCCCCTTGAGATCTCATAGTGAAGCAACATCTGATGAAGTATTTAATCACCAGATGGACAGTATATAATGTCACACAAATAATGGGAGCATAGATGATCAACCCTGCTATGACAATTTGTGGGAGTGAACGATATACTTCAGGGAAGTTGAAGTAAGCGGCAATGAAAATGTTACATAGTAAAGTTGCTACTAAAATCATGTCAAGTTTATTATGTATGTTCTTTTTGTATGGAGCTACTACAGATAGAAGAATCAAAAGAATTAAAGCCATCATGAATTGCATGTACCTCTTTAAGATAAGGTTTCCCGAGAAGAATGCTAAACCAGCCATGCAGAATCGAAGCATGAAGTATAATGCTGCAAAGCTTCGACAATCCTTTGTACCATCAGTGCCATCTTTGAAAAAGCCTTGAAATGCTTCCATAAATGTAACAATACAATGATGCCTTATATTCATTCGATGAAGGATGTTTTGGAACCAAGAAAATGTGTAAAGAAAAAGAAGGAGGGGAGTTGGTAGAATAACAAAGAAGAATACGATTAAAGCAATGAAAAAGAATGGTTGGTGCTCCTTGCTGAGAAAAGTGATGGACGGATCTATCAATAGACTTTGTCTGATTGTATGTCCATTGCTGTCCCTCACACTCTGAGGTATGAGTAAATATAAACTAACGCAAGCAAACTTTGTGTATGATATCAAAAGAAATGCAGCAAAAGCATCAATCACCGATCTTTTGTTGTTCCACGTGTTTCTGACTTTAGAAAAACATCTCCGGAATGGTTTCCATAGTAATTTTATTAGCGTATTATTTCGTGCATGCATTTCTATCAGGATGTAACAAATAGCAAGAAAAACAATTGGATAAGTGGCTGCGAGAAATTCAAGTATGAAGGCATGTATGATTCTGATGTTATGAATACAAATGCTCTTCGGTACTAATGCCTGAAAATTGAGGTTCCAAATACTCATTGGCAAGATTAGAACATCTATTAACTTTTTTTTTATCATTAAGGATTCGGAATATGTTCGTTCAATATGAATAATGGTATCAGGTAGGGAAAGAGCTTGACAGTACAGAATATATGTTCCTAGAGAACCATTAGTAATGTTGACACTGAAGATTAATATAATAAGAAAGAATATAGTTAAAAATAGAAAGTTTATGAAGAGGTATTCAATCCAGCCATAATTTGATGTACATTCCATACATTTGTAATTATTCGAAGTAATATCAATTTCATTATTGTGTATACAATCTCCACAAAAGTAGCCTGTTCTCTTAAAAGGACCACATTGTAAATCATTTAGTAATGAAACATTAGTAGGAAGTGGAATACTGTTGAGATGAACATTACTGATAAACAGGCTGGGAGCAATATAGTATTTGTGATTGTCCCAATCATAAGCCATGATGGCAGATGAATCAAGAATAGCATGTATGCCTACACTGTTGCTATCACAGTGTACCGTCCCACCATAATTACCCTCACTGCATTGACATTCAACAGCTTTTCCTTTTTTCACTGGTAAGCTGTTTTCAGTTTCTTCATATCCGGGTGGACAAGGTAAGAAATATATGTTCATACTTGTGTATATTACATTCGGTTCTTCGGTTTGAAGATGCAAAATTGGATCTCCAACACTGGAAGATTCTGTGGTCACCTTATATATTGTGATTGCATTGTCTGAAATGTAATGGGAAGAGGGATCGAGAATGGCACTTTGATGTTTTATTTTTATTGATGCAATGATTGATGTTACTGCAGTGATGTCATTATGAAAAGCATCATAAATGACAAGAGGTAAAAGTTTCTTCCTTCCAGAAAATACCGATAAATGAAATTGCGAAGATGATGTACTATGAGAATTTTCAAGTTCAAAATATACTGGTCCTGTGAGAATTTCTGCTGTACAATTATTACTATCATAATAGTCCCAGTACTGTGAACAGAAAACAGAATTCATACTGTTTGACATCGAATCTGTACACTGTGATATAGAATCCACATATAATGAGTTCTTCTCACCCCTGGCAGTGTTTGAGTAAAATCGAACTGCATAATATTGTGTATTCTTCTTGATATTAACAAAACAATGCCCATAACTGCTAACGTAAATTGCACCCCCTTTATTGTCTGCTGAATTGTTCACGAAGATCAATTCAACTCCTTGGCTAATTATAATGGACCCTGAATTAAGTGAAGCAATAGCCCCACCGCTGTGACCAGTATTGTTCACAAAATTGACAGCACTGTCTAATGTAAATTGAACACTAGTGTCAGAGACAACCAGTCCTGTGCCTGTGTTATTATCAAAAAAATTGATACCAAAAAATCGAAGTGGTAACCTGCTAGTATATACTGTACCCCAGTCTATTACTAGTGCCTTTTTAGGCCTATTATAAGGCACAAAGTTTTGTTGAAATGTACAGTTTTTAATCACAACAGATGAAGTTTCACTTTTTTGAATGCATGTACTTTCTATCATAGAAGAAACATAAATGGCTGATCCTATTTCACCTGTATTGGAACTAAAGGTAGAGTTAGAAATAATTACTTCACTTTGAAGCAAAACTGCTTCAATTCCAATAGAAAGTCCACCACCATATGAAGCAATGTTGTTGAAAAACCTGCAGGATGTTATCTTAACAACGTTACCACTGCTTTTTTCACCAAATAAAATCATAGCCCCTCCTCCATTTGTCTGCAAATAGTTATCTTGTTTGTACTGTTGGTACATAAAATAAGTATGATTAATGGTAACGCTGTTGTTATTTGCACTAGTCAGAAAATGAAGGAAAATACCAGAACCCCAGTATGCTGTATTGTTAACGAAGCTGGCATTAATATATAACAGTACATTAGATGTATTAATGTTAACATATAGACCACCTCCTCTACATGTTGTTTTACGGTCCAAACAATGTATTTTATTGTGAAAAAACAGACTTGAAGAAATGTTTACTTTTATAAGATCCGGCAAGTTATTATGCGGAAAATCGATAAATGCTCCACCTCCATTCACTCTATATGCATTGTTATTAGTAATCCATAAATCATAAATGTTTATTAATCCAGAACAGTTATAAATTATTAGGCCAGTGGACTCAGCATTTGCTAGGGTGTTAGAAACAAGCTGAATATTTGAGGTATTAATAAAGTTTAATGAGCCTAACATTGGAGGAATAGAATTTGAAAAATTGCATTTATAAAAATGGCTAAACATTATTGATACCTTTTTAGAATTGACAAACACCAAACCTGCTCCACTTTCACAATTGATATGTGAAGGTTGCATGCTAGCTCCAACTATTTGAAAATTCTCTACTCCAACCAGAATGTTATTGGATTCTGCTTTCAAGATCAAACTGTTGTTTTCTGGAAGGTGGATGATCACATTTTGGGTATGTCCATGTCTTGTACAATCAAGGGCAGAGTTCAAGTTGTTGCATGGTGTAGTCTTACCAAGACAACAGCAAATGTTTTGAACAGGCTGAAACTGAGGCAGAACATAGATATTACAGATTACTTCAGACGTATTTCGAACAGAGAAGGATATCACATTAGGTACTATTATTGCAAGGCATAAAATGCTGCTAGCACTAATAGACATTTCAATAGTCTTGCAGATCACTTGCTAAATGTCTCAATTCTAATCCGCTCTGCTATTCTAGAGTATGCAAAAAACTCCTTGCAATGCTGTTATAGATTTACAAGATATCCTATTCCTGTTTAAAATCATGATTTTAGATTATATTTATAGTGAGTCCTAATCAACAATGAAACTAACACTCACTGATTTATGATTAAAGTAGACCACGCCCAAATCACATGGCAGGTATATACTATATAGAATCTATTGTATTTTCTTTTCTTTCAGTAAAGTTGTGCAGTCTTACAGTGAGAGAATATGTCTAAACAGTATCGAAAGATTGATGTCCTTGGAGAGGGGCAGTTTGCTACTGTTTACAAAGCAGAAGATACCGAAAATAATAACCGAATAGTTGCCGTTAAAAAAATCAAACTAGGAAAGAAGGAGGAAGCTCAAGATGGAATTAATCGTACGGCACTCAGAGAGATCAAATTACTTCAAGTTAGAATCAATTTCTTTATAATAAATTAATGTGTACACACCCATTGAATAATCCAGGAGCTACATCATCCTAATATTATTGGGTTGCTTGATGTTTTTGGTCACAAGTCCAACATCAGTCTTATATTTGACTATATGGATGCCGATCTTGAGATGATTATCAAAGATAGAGCTATACTACTTCCTCCTGGTCACATTAAAGCATACTCTATCATGATGCTACAGGTAAATAATATTAGGTTTATGAGTAGATGGATGGACAGTTTAATAGAATGCTAATTGATGAATAGATCCAAGTGACTTTTTACAGACATAGATAATAGTAAAATATACATACATAATTACATACATAATTGCATATAGTAACTATAATTATACTAACTATTACACATCCTAGCACTTCTACATTTTACTAAGTCTGTTTACATTCATGGTGATATAAAAATTATGATGTAATGACTTTATTTTTACTATAGTGTATAGTTTAATGTCGTAAGGTAAATAATACATAATTGCACTTTAACTGAATAATGAAGCAATTTTACATACACAAAAAAATATATTTATACGAAAATGGCCAAAATATTGTTGGAGATTCCAAACTAAAGTTATGAACATTTATCTGATGTTAATAATGTGAATGTGAAGAACATTTTAGTGATCCACTGATATAGCATGTTTTCAATATTCTGATAGAGTGATAATGAATGTAGATATATACCAATACTGATTCGATAAAACTTTTAGGAAATGACCTTATTAGTATACTTATTACCAGGGTTCTCACTTAGTCTCATCCCCAGCTGCACCCCCTCTACACTTGGGAGAGCATCTGCCAACAGTGGCCAACATTATGGGGCAGGATGAGTTTGTGATCAGGGGTATGTGCAAAGAAGTTAATTGTATCTTAACCCTTAGAGGACTGAGCTAGTTTTTCAAAATTCTTCCCATTTTTAACACTGGTGACTCTATTGCATATATTTTGGCCACCATTCACTTTCTTTACCCCAAACTTGGCTCCTTTTCCGACATGGAGTACTACTTTCACCAACTTGCTTACTGGGACTCGAAAGTCCCCAAGCGCTTCGTAGCATGAAATCAAATGCAGTGCTCTCCCTCTTTTGACTGCAACTGTGGCAAACAAAATGACCCCACTGCATATTGGTACCAGCTACACCCATGATTTCAGGTTTTACAGCAAGGGAAATGCCTCAGGTACCCACCAGAGCGCGTGGGCGGGGTCACTGAAACCACAATTTGCGTGAGCAGCGAGGGGGCTGTGCCCCCTTTAAACCACCATCAACGGGGGGGGGGGGGGGGGGACACCCCCCTTAAAAATCCACCCCGTAGTCGTTAATATTGGCACTGTTGCCAGACGCTTTTCAAGAGGGTGCAGCTGGGGACAAGACTAGTTCTCACTAGGCTTTTTGGTGGTGGTGCTGTACCACCATTTACAAAGTTTGTATTGCCATTTCAGGTCTGGAATTAAGCCTACACCACTATCTCATTGTTTTCATACTCACTTTTGCATTCTTCAATTAAATTTGCAATACCCATTAATAAAAATTAAATTTGAATAAACATACACCACCGATTGCTAAAATCCTAGAGAGAACACTGTTTATTATTACGATATTGGTGAAATATTCAAAACTAATGGCCTGGTAATGACCAGTATCAATTACCAATACCAATTACCAATCTGCTTCACTATTTGACTCAGTATGTAATTGTATTCATTGTACTGTGTAACTTCCCTTGTTAATGTAATAAGTCTCTTTCAGGGATTAGAATATCTTCATGCTCATTGGGTACTTCATCGTGACTTAAAACCAAACAATCTATTGATTAACAGCAAAGGAGAATTGAAAATAACGGACTTTGGATTAGCTAAAACGTTTGGAAGTCCAAATCGGATTCTAACACACCAGGTAGTTACTAGATGGTATCGCAGTCCTGAATTGTTATTTGGAGCTAAACTATATGGCACTGGAATTGATATATGGGCAATGGGATGCATTATTGCTGAGCTATTGTTAAGAGTACCATTTTTGCCTGGAGAATCTGATCTTGGACAATTAACTAAAATTTTTGAAGTTTGTGGAACCCCAACTGAAGCGGTTTGGCCGAAAGTAGAGGATCTTCCAGACTTTGTGAAGTTCAAACCTATGCCAGCACAACAGTTGAAGGATATATTTTCAGCTGCTGGAGACGATCTGTTGGAATTACTTGATTCATGCTTAATGCTAGATCCATCAAAAAGGTATGGCAATGCATCGAATTACAAGTAAAAATACTGATAATGTCCTCCCTCACACATATATAGATGTACTGCAACTCAAGCTTTGAAGATGCAATACTTTAGCAATCCTCCAGCTCCCACCATGGGTCACAAACTTCCTATGCCAAGATCAAGAGCAGTTGTTGAAGAAGAATTTAGTAGAGAAATAACAGCAGCAAGAAAGAGAGCGTTAGAAGATACAGATGGACCCGGAGTTGCAAAACGACTACAGTTTTAATCATTTCTTATTGATTTTTAATAAAACATTTTGAAGGTTTATATAATTCTGTTAAGATGTTTTAATTTTTATGTTTCATAAAAGAGGACTATTGATTTCTAATTGATGTAATAAAGATCTGTTTTACTTAGTATTTCCTTCTTCTCTTTCAGCCATTCTTGTGTTATCCATATTCTCAGCCTAAGTAAAAAAGACAACAGCATTTTGTTGTCTAAAGATCTAATGGCATATAATTATAATACCATACCTTTGTCTGATTCAAACATGTATAGCTCTTAAGTCTATTATTAACAGGAGCAAGTGTGGTTGAAATGGATTCTTCTACTCTGTGTATGTAATGCACAGACATCATTAAAATTTTAGCTAAAGAAGGGCTTTGGGCTGAAACATTATTTATAAAACAATATTTTATTGTTACACATTCAAAGAAACCCGTGATGAATACAAAAAAATATGGTAAGGAACCTTTAAGTTATGGAAATTTTTATATAAAATCTCACTGTTTCATTGCTTCTCTAAGAACTGCTTCAATCTTCTTTTTATCACCTCCTCTTGCAAATGAAACTGACTTTCTAATGGCATTAAATGAAGAGTAGATGTAAGTAAAAAGAATATGATAAAGACAAGCTCACTCAATATTGGCTTCCATTACAGATTTAATAAATTCTATTGCTGATGATGATACAGGTCGCCAAGTATCAACTATTTTAGCAGGCACTTGCAATTCTGATACTCTAGCTTTAGTAATGTCCGGTAGAAGCTCATCTGAATTACATGTGAATTCATTTGTATCATCTACATTCAGCGGTTTTGATAATGCAACGTTTGAAGGACTTTGCTCTTCTTCGTCACTTTCCAGTATCCGAGGTTTTTTTCTTTTTGGTGGATGTTGATTGTCTTGTAAATTACTTGTTGTGTTATCTTCATCGCTATCAACAAGCATTTTTCGCCTTTTTTTACTCAATGTTGTTTTTATAGAAGTGGCACTAGATGAAGACTGAAGACCCACACATTGAGCAGATTCTTCATTAGGAATTAGATCAATAGCTACAGGAACTGAATCCAATGTCTTGATGTCATTTATAGAACTGTGAGAAACAGAACATTGTGATTCCATTACAGAAATCAAACCATTTGAATTTCCCTCTGCTGGGCTGTACTTAGCCCCGCCTTAACTCCACCTACTTTTGAGAGACTAGGTCCAGGAACCAGGACAAGAAGTGGTTTGGGTGTAGTGGTGGAATGGCAAAAGAAGACACACAGACAAACATACATGCAAAACAGGATAGACCTGACATAGAATTATCAGATGAGACACTTAAAAAATATGAAAAATTACGATGTTTAGATCTAATGGGAGACGTTAGGATGTGCGTATGTAAGTGAGTTATAGTAGTATATATATATATCTACATATTGAATCATTTTATTTGAGATCTTGTGTAAAAGAGTGTTCTACTTCATTTAATTATTCACTGGACTTGTAAAGCCAGCCCCTCCCCTCTTAACGAGAGGCTGGCTGATAGCATAGATGAATAGTTATATGCCATAACAAGGTATTCGGTTCTAAAGGATGCATATTCAGCATGGAATACAGCCCATTGGGTTCTTGTTAGTTGTTACCAATGTTGTGACAAAACTTCTAATCTGTGAATGATATTTCTCTCTCTCTCCTTGGTGTAGCTGCATTTCATCAATTTCACCAGTACTATATTTATGGAAAATTCTCAGACTGCACTGAATACAAATCAAGAGTGAAAAAATGTTTGAAATGGAAGACTTTTCAATCAGAAGGAGCAAAGGTCAGCTGATCTAAGGATATGAAACTTATGTTTGAAATAGAAACTTTACTAGTAATTGGGCTCGCCGGGCCTACGCGTGGGCGAGTCTTTAGTACTTTGGTTGTCATTCTGTCATTCATTCATTCTTTCTTTCATTCTGTCCCCACTTTTTTTATTTAATTGTCGATTTAAAGACTTCATAGAGTAGAGAAAGAAGTTTATCAAAATCGTATTGAAAAGAAATTTGCCACAGACATTGTTTTAGCAAGTTATTCATTCATTCCTTCCCAACTTTTTTTACTTTGAACAGTTATAACTTCAAACGCATACCTCCCACAGCCGCCAAACTTTCAGATCTATTCAAAAACATGGTCTTCTATTGCTCTGTTGGTTTTATAACGAAGTAAACTGTATGAAAAGTTACTTAGAATGTAAAATGCTAAACTCACTACACATCCTAGCCAGATGCTTTAAGCGTTGATTTAAAGACTTGATAGAGTAGAGAAAGAAGTTTATCAAAATCGTATTGAAAAGAGATTAGCCACAGACATTGTTTTAGGAAGTTACAGACTCATACATTCTATCTCTGTAAGCTCTCCAGTTTCTGCCATTTACTTGCAATAACCCACACCCAGTGTAATCACATGAGATCAAACGTGGAGGTCAGTTTAGAGCAATACTGCTATTATTGAACTTTTGTTTGACTTTCAAATTACATATATTTGAACTGTAAGTTCAATGTTTTTGCTCATTGTAGTTGTAACAATGTACAATTCATTATAGGATAATTATCTTCAGTAACTGACAGTTGTGGCATAGATATTTTGGTAATGAATGAGGTAATGAATGTTTGTTAGAAGAGTATATTATGTAATTTGACTGTTAGTAATATAGTTATTATACTAGTGCAAAGCAGTATAGCTGATGGAGAATCATTCTTAGTCATCTTCCATGTGTTTTTATATTTATCAGAAATCAGTCTAGCCACAAAAAACTCTCAACCAACTTTCAACTTCAACTAATTCAAATTTAAGCTTGTTACTTTCTCTCTTGCATCTCATTTATTTAATTGTTGCAATTGCAACCTATCCTTAAGCTACAGCGGCCAGGCCACGCACCAAAGGTGCTTCATTCTAGTGGTACTTCTACTGGTAACGTCAGAGTTTAATTTTTTTTTTTTTAACAGGAAGAATTGATAAAAAGTTTAGAACAGGAACAGAAAACTATGCACACAGAAAATCCAGTTTGGAAGTTACGTGATTCACCTCCTAAAGATTGGTAGATAGAGTATAGAAAGCATTGATTATATGATGATAATAACTAGTAATATTATAGTATGTATAATTATGTAGACTTTTTCAATTAATGAATTTCTGAGCGATAGTCAGATTACATAAAGATTAACAATGTAATTTTGGACAGATATGTATGGCCTTTCTGTTATAAATAGCCTTATAGAGATAGCAGTGTGTGAGCTATAATTAGTGGAACCAGATAATTCCCACATATGTTTGATAACACTTTTCGATATGTGACTAATCTTTGTAAACTACTGTTATTTTTTCCAGTAATGATAATATATTTTATGGGCTCCTGATTATATATAGATAGCTATTATCTCGTGATAATACTGAAAGATATACATACCTGGTACATATCTTTCAGTATTATCAGGGGGTAGACCTATGTTTTTGTAAACTACTTATTGCTTATTACAGTTTACATAGATGAAATTGACATGAAATATCATTTTCAATTTCATCAACATTTAAAAACTGTTGAATGTAAAGTCGCTATCAGTCTTAATATTTCAAGATGAATGTAGTTCAGATGTTTAGCAAGATCTTACTACCACTGAGTTTCTTCTACCTGAACTTCACTCCAGCTTTCAGCCAGCCATGCATAACGACTGTACTAGGAAGTGAATCCCAGAGATCCAGTTTAGAAGATGTTGAGAGATGTTGCTGTGGTGGAACATCTTCACCATGCAGTACCCTGACCAGTGGTTTGTCCTGTACCAGTAACTATAGCAACAGTATTCTCTATCTAAATGGCACACACTTTATTCTTCCCACTTCTCAAACTTTCAAGTTTGTTGAAAATGTGAGTATCATTGGTGTTAATAATTATACTGAATTTCATAGTAACAAAAAGCAACTAATAATCCCTGAAATGTCAAAAATACTTGTTGAATGCACAAATCCAAGTGGTGTGTTTTTTGAGAATGTGTCAAATATTACTTTAATAAATGTACACTTTTCAAAATGTGGGATAACTCGTAATCAAGTCCAGGCAGCTCTTGTTTTTATCAATAGCTTTGATATCACTCTTACGAAAATAACTTTGTCTAACGGTTCTGGCTTTACTTTCCTAAACACTGGGGGGAATATTTATGTCACCAAATCAACTTTTCTCAATAATACAAATGTTCATAAAGGAGGTGGTGGTTCATTTGAATTTACATCAAATTTTGAAAGTGAATGTCAAACTGTTATCAAAATAAATAATTCCTTTATTACAAATAACAAAGTAGAGCCAAATAAAGGTAAAGGTGGAGGAATGTACTTTAGTGTAGCATCACGTGACATATCTGTGTTTGTAAAAAACACTTTTTTTACTGATAATTCAGCTCAATTTGGTAGTGGTATATACATTGAGTATTTGGGAAAAGCCTCGGGAAATAGATTTAATGCTAGTAATTCAAATGTATTAGTCCATCCATTGTTTGACAAAAAAAATTTCTCTCGTGGTGGAGGAGTTAGAATTGAATACAATACAAATCATACTGGCAATAACTTGGTTATATTCTCTAATACTCGATTTTCAAGCAATATTGCATCAGTTGGTGGTGGACTTTCACTAGTTTCCAATCATATTGATATAATAAAAGAACCCAAAAATGCTGTTTATATACTTCACTGTCACTTTACATTTAATATTGGTATTATGGGATCTGCTATCCATGCAGAGGCTTTCAGAGATGCTGAAAATGGGTATGTAACATCTCTGATACTGATCAATTGTTCTTTTACAAGTAACATGATTACACACTTAAAAAATCATAGTATTGGAATGGGAATTGTTTATGTTGATAAACTACCACTTATTCTGAAAGAGACAAATAAATTTATACGAAATGATGGCACTGGATTAGCAATCTCGGCTACAGCTGTTCATTTCTCTGTAAAATCAATAACCAATTTTCAAAACAATCATGGATATAGTGGTGGAGCTATTAACCTAATTAACAGTGGGTATATGGTAGTACATAACCAATCAGATCTGAAATTTGATAGTAACTATGCTGTCGACAAAGGTGGAGCTATAACTGTATTAGGTTATGGAGAGTTAAATCTCAGAACAATACACCAGCGCAGTTGTTTCATCAAGTATATGCCGGACAATGCTTTAGTAACGCTAACATTTCAAAATAATTCAATAAAAGGGAAACCTAATTCTGTTTATCTACCATCATCAATGCATTGTTTTATGAGTAATGGTACATCACTATTCTGTGGTAATGAATGGGTTTTTGAAAATGGTAACTGTACTACACAATTGAGTACCTCAGTGGCATACATGAAACAAAACAATCATGCTAATGCACAAGGTAATGATTTACAAACATCGATATATCCAGGCATTAAGTCACAACTTCCTATTTCACTTTATAATGACCAAGGACAGGATGTCACCTCATCCACACCTCTAATTGGTTTTGTACCTTCTCCAAGTGCAAACCTTTCAATCTTAGATCCAGACTCCTATTATATATCTGATGGATATTATACTATGTACAAGAAACCAGAAGCTAAAAATACAGATCTACATATATCCACGTTTTCTAGCACTTTATTGTATACGAATGTAAAAATTGACTTCTTACCTTGTCCACCAGGGTACGAGGAAGTTCATGTCAATATATCTAATTCAACCGATGTTTTTGTAAAGTGCTCATGTGGAAAATATAATGGTGTTGTCAAATGTTACCCTTCTCAATTACGTGCTAGTATTAATGATTTATTTTGTATGAGTTACATTGAGCACCATGAAACTTACAGTTATTTAACAGCTCAATGCCAATTTACACAACAGGATAACAGGAAATCATTTCATTACCTCAAACTTCCAAAAGATCCTACTAAATTATCTGAATCAATGTGTGGTAAATGGAATCGAACAGGTTTATTTTGCAGTGAATGTTTAGAATCTATGGGTGTCAATGTGGCTAGTTGGATTCATTATTGTATAAAATGCTCAAAGGAAGATGTGATAAAGAATTGGGTTTTGTATTTAGTGGCTATATCTCTTCCGATCACACTGCTTTTTCTTATAATTGTCTTGTTTAGCATTAATTTGACTTCTGGTTCAATAAATATGTATATATTCTATTGTCAAGCGCTTTCTCTCCCAGAAAATATTATACAATTTGAATCACACTTCTACATTAATGCTACTCATCATGGTAAATGGTTAATGGTATTGTTTTCTCCTTTTACCATTTGGAATTTAGATTTTTTGGAGACATTTATTCCACCATTTTGTCTCAGTCCGCATCTCAAACTAATTCATATTATCGCATTGAAATATGTAACAGCAACTTTCCCTCTTTTATTGATAGCTATAAGTTATGTCTTAATTGAACTTCATGCAAGAGGTTTTCGATTTGTTGTGTGGCTGTGGAAACCATTCAGTAATTGCTTCCGGCGTTTTCGTAACAGCTGGAATATTAAACAATCTATTATTGATGTGTTTGCTGCTTTCATACTTCTATCTTACACCAAATTCACAAGTATCACCTTCAACCTTCTAATGCCTAATAGGGTTTACAACAGTACAGGACATGTTGTGGACCTAATAACACTTGCAGATGGATCCATCAAGTATGGCAGTTCAGATCACAGAGTGTATTTATTGCTTTCTATTGCTGTTCTTATCATGGTCATTCTTCCTCCCCCGATATTTCTCCTAATATATCCTTGTAACCTCTTTCAGAAGTGCCTGCGTACAAGAAGACAGCTTGCGCTTATGACTTTTGTGGAAGCATTCCAAGGATGTTTCAAAGACGGAACTAATGGTACAAGAGATTGCCGTTACTTTGCAGCATTATATTTTCTTATGCGAATTTTAGGAGTTATAAGTCGATTTTTTTCATGGAACTTAACAATACAGCATTTTTCACATTTAATGATTATTAATGCAGTGATACTTATTATTTTGTGGGTCCAACCGTACAAGAAAAACCTACATAACCAGTTGGATGTGGCTATCATGTTGATACTAAACATGGTAGTGATTATAGCAATGTATTACTCGGTTCCAAGCAGTGCAAAAAATGATTCACCAGGACTAGAATTTTTTTACATAAGTGTTGTATTCACTCCTCCTTTCTGTTTGGGATTCTACCTTTTCTACAAACTTTTGAAGAAAATAATGAAGTATGCAGTCGTGAAATGCAGAAACAGAAACAGCCGTTTACTTGATTCTACTCATAGTGCTTATAATTCGTTTGACAGCAGCCTTCCAGATCGCCTTGTCCGTCCTGATGAATACAATAAGAAAGATGAAGATTAATTCATTTTTTAACTAACGAATAATTGTAAATTATTACAGACACGTTTTTGTGCATGTGTGACTCTTTTCACAGTTTCCTTTGATTTCATTTTCATTCTTTGTGATAAATCTTCTTTTTATTAACAATTATAGATTAAATTATTAGTTCATATACTATACTGTATTATCTAATTATTCCAATCGGTTGACCTATTTTTATCTTATGATCTAGTTTTATAACAAATTCAAACTCTTTAGGGGCTTCAAATATGAGTACTATAGATGATCCCATATTAAATATACCAATATGGTCTCCTTTTCTCATACAAACACCCTTGACTTCTTTATTCTCTACCTGGTGAAGAAACTTGTCATAATATGAACCATACTTGAATCTTCCTTTTTGATTTGTCTTTACTTCCTATATAATTATTATACAGACAGTACCTGTAAAGTTATTCCACTTTTATTGTCTCACCTTGTCAAGTGTGATAGCTATTGATCCTACATTGTATGCACCAACAGCACCAAATGTGAATAATCCATGTTCCCAATTTCCTGATAGTATAACCCTTTCATTGAGTGCAAATAGACCAGGCATAGTACGAGCAGCCCATGGAGCCACAGTCAGTAGTTCACCTAACAATTCATTCTGGTTATAATTGTACTGGTGCTTACTTATAACAAAATTGAATTTAGGGTTGGGTAAACATTCCATACATTGCAATATTAATAATCATATCACATGATTTTGGTCTCCCAATATTATCACAATGGCAAAATATTGTCCTACTGCAATTAATAATAGTTATAATACATGCAGTTGGAAATAGTATAACACTTATTAATCTTGAGCCATATACTCCCAACAAGATCAGAAGTGTCATCTTTTAAAAAATGAGCCTATTTTTGCTATCATAGACAGTATCAATGAGTAGTTGCAATATTGTAATAACCGCAAGTCAACTTTAGACTTTAATCAAAAACGTAATTTTTAATATCACCCAACCCGAATTGAATTGTATCATTACTCTGTGATATATACCTGGAAGATGTCTGCTAAGATAAGCAGTCCAGTTAGCCGGAGAATAGAAGTGATGACAATCACCAGGTGAAAGATATAGTACCACATGATATAACTGTCTACCATTGGCCTCCAATTTTTTTGTTTCTGAAACACCTTCTTCTAAATTAGAATTGATAGACTCTGGTTCTGAATCATTATTTAAAATTCCAGGACCCAGAAATGCATCAAGGGAGTAATGTACTCCTTTCACTTGTTCAACAGTATTTTCACATATTGGTCCAAAATGTAATATTTTTCCATCAGCCGGCGAAACCTACATGCAAGAACAGTTATTGTGTTAATGCAATGGTGTAGGAACAGGGGGTGCTCCAGGGGCTGGTCCCCCTTTAAATGTTGGTGATGCCAGTAGTTTGGTACATGCGATAGTTATTATTGCTATTGGTGTAGGAACAGGGGGTGCTCCAGGGGCTGGTCCCCCCTTAAATGTTGGTGATGCCAGTAGTTTGGTACATGCGATAGTTATTATTGCTATTGGTGTAGGAACAGGGGGTGCTCCAGGGGCTGGTCCCCCCTTAAATGTTGGTGATGCCAGTAGTTTGGTACATGCGATAGTTATTATTGCTATTGGTGTAGGAACAGGGGGTGCTCCAGGGGCTGGTCCCCCCTTAAATGTTGGTGATGCCAGTAGTTTGGTACATGCGATAGTTATTATTGCTATTGGTGCCCCCCATTTAAAAACATCTTCCTATACCTATGTATTGGAAGCTGGTAATAAGAGTGTAAACATGACAATAATCAATAAGACATTTGGGCTATTGTTAAAATAATGACATAAGCAACACATCAATATAAAATATTTACCAAATGATGTGTTGTGTCAATTTCTCTCACTCCTTCTCTTAATTTACGTTCAAAGAGCTTTTGAAAACTGCTATACTCCCTCAATTCTTTTATTTCTGCTTCTTCCATGTTGCAACCAAATATAACTTTATATAATCCTAACAAGGGCAACCTCAACCAAGGATGGATTTCCACTTCCATCACTGCTCCCCAGATTCGAGAAAATGAACGTGTTGGGATCAGTAGAAATGCCACCAACTGCCATAGAGATAGAAATTATTACAATGAAATGATGTATATACTGAAATCTCAAACAGAAAATGTAATTACAAACACATGACTGTATTTTAATTAAACGCTCTGGCAATTAATTTGATATGTCAAAGTATATATGAGAATTATGAGCAGACTTCCCCCAGAAGCTTCAAAATAAATAAAAATGTAAGGTTTTGATCTATTTTTGTCACTTTATAAACATTATTTGAAAATGCACACAAAAAATTAATTATGTATACCTGCCATGTCATAGGATGTGGTGATGCAGGATTCTTTCTTTTTTGTCGTAAGATTCGACGAAACTGTAGAAAACCCAAACAAGCCACACCCAGTGACACTGGTATTCCAAACCATTTGAAACGAGATGAAATGGTAGAATGTGCTTGATTTGAATAACTGTAACTTCTAAAATATAGATGAACTTTAGTGACATTAACAATATAAATTAATTTCAAGGAACGTATCAACAAAGATAATAGTTTTCAAACAAACATATGGGATTAATAGCTAGTGGATGTGAGTCTAACCTTGAAATACAAATACTGTAAGTCTTAAAGCTGGCTAAACCAGTACTGATGATAAGTTTCTGTCTTATCATGATTCTGATCATTCTGTTACACGTGGGTGTGGTAATCACTAAAATTTTCTTGGTAATATATAAAAAAAATTGAGATGAATATTGAATAACAATAACAACAACAACGTCTACAAAAACTGTTCTACTGAAGCATACTTATGTATGAAGTATTGATTCATACATTGACGTTTAGTATGTATAATTGGAAACATGAAGGTCTTTAGCAGCAGTTGATTCAGAATCCTCCCCTTCATATTTACCAAGAGCAGCAAGACCATTGCACTTAGCTCGATGTAGAAAAACGGCCTGAGCAGCTTTGACATTCTCTGGTTTTCCTTGCCATGCTTGAAGAACACTGGCTTGCAAAGCTCGTCCATACGAAAATGTCAGCTTCCATGGTTTAGTTGCCTGGTACGCATTGATGGCATTAAGATGAGTTGTGGCCACAAGCTCAGACTGTCCACCAGAAAGGAAAGTAACACCAGGTACAGCAACTGGCAGTGTACGCTGGAAGACAGTGACTGTTGCTTCTGCAACTTGTTCGGGAGTGAACTTCGTTGGGCAATCGACACCAGGGAGGACCATATTTGGTTTCAGAAGAGTACCTTCAAGATAGACATTGTGGTCATGAAGTGCCTTATAAACAGCAGCCAGTGTTCGTTGTGATGCCTCAACACAAGCTGCCAAGTCATGACTACCATCTGTAAGGATTTCAGGTTCAACTATTGGTACTAGGCCATTCAACTGACAGGTACTGGCATAACGTGCAAGGACATTAGCATTTTCAAGCACAGCTAGATATGATGGTCGGCCATCACCAATTTTCAGAACACAGCGCCACTTGGCAAAGCGAGCACCGTGGTCATAATAATGTTTGGCACGTTTCCCTAGATCATCCAAACCTTGAGTAGTACATTCATCGTTTGTACCCAACAGTGGTACCACACCCTTATCTACCTTTACTCCAGCAATGATTCCAAGGTCCCTGATAATATCAACGAATCTACGTCCGTCATCTGCTTTCTGCCAAAAGGTTTCATCAAACAGAATTACTCCACTGATGTAGTTCGCCATCTCTTTGTCTGTGGTGAAAAGTAGTTGTCGGTATAATCGACGGTTCTCTTCATTGTTCTCTACATTAATTGGTCCAAAACGTTTACCGATGGTGCCAGTACTTTCGTCAGCTGCAAGAATACCTTTTCCAGGGGCTACAATGGCGCGTGCATTCTGTGCAAGTTCTCTTTTCTGTTCTTCTGTCAAGTAAGGCATGCTGAAGTCTTGAAGATTAGAAATGACCCTTATTACAGAACTCACTCGACGGTCTTCGACCCTGAAAGGAAGCGTGCATGTGGCCGGAAGTAGGGCTGGCGTGGCGTAGTCACGTGATATAATAATGTTTCGCGGTATTATAATTATACAAATAATTATTATTTAAGATGTCAACAGGGAAGAGATCTCTGTATAGACCAGCTGTGACTTTAAACAAGTAATACATATTTATTGTTGCCTTTTAAAAATTTTAACTCTGTATCTCCATAATAGGGAATGCAACGTCGGTGTGTCAGATAGTCCGAAGTTTGTGCCTGGCAGTCCACGGTGACATATTAGAAATATATATATATACATGTATATATACAGTATCTATAATTATATATATATATATATATATAATATATATATATGTAAGAAGTAATTAATAATATTATAATATATGGTTACGTGTACATATCAAGTGATATACACACCAAATATGAAAGGGGTGTGTCATGTTCTCCAGTGTAGTTCATTTAATCCATCATTTTATGGAGTTTTATCATATTTCTTCATCAGACTACCACCATCTCCCTCTCCAATCACCCCTCCTGTTCAATATACTGATTCCCTTTCATTATCTGATATTGAAGGATCTTCAATTGAGGACATAAATACTCAAGTGGTCAGTATACATACTCATACAAAGTCATACCATATCTTACCATGCACTCATCAGCCAGTATTATCAAGTTAAAACTGATATAAAGTTAGGTTGTCCACAAGTACTTCGATACCCTGGCCAAGTATGTGCTACCTCTACCTTCTAAAATGAGCATATTGTTTTAGTACAGGAAAGTAAATGAGCCCTTCTAAATATACAAAGATAATAAGTATTATGATTTTGGCTGTCTGCCACGTGTCAGTTTTGACAAATCAACAATTTAATAATTAATTACTATTGTAGTAAAACTAAATGTGTGTGAAGTATTGTAGCCTAAACAAGCTGGTAGACAATACAAATAATATCAAGTATATAATTATTATACATCCTGATATAACCCTAATAATATCTATACACCTACTATAATTCTTATACCATACCATACTAATATAAAAATGACATTGTTTTGTGATTGATGTAATCCACATGAATTCATTATAGTCTGTGCCAAATGTGAAGACCTCAGGAAATCCTGTTCTCGTAACAAGTGCTATGGATGATAATGAAATGGATTTCAATTCCACTCTAGTGCCAGTAAGTACATTGTAATTATATATAATTATCAGTGGGTGGTAACCATGGCGATCCCCCGCCCTTTAACTTTAAAGTTTATGCTGAAATACACTGATGAACATAGATCTTCTTCAGCTGTAGAAGACATTTGAAACTTTCTGTATTAAAGCTCAATAATCTCACAATTCTAATCTACCAACATGATAATAAATATCTATGAACAGTTGAATACTTCTCTTGTCCTAATCATATTCATTCATGTATTACAGGAACGAGATTTGTCTTTCTTTCTTCTGTTCCCAGGTGGCTATTAGCCATGTCCCTTCTCCAGTAAAGATTATACGTCACTCGCCATTACCATCACAATCTCATGGCAAGAGATTTAGCTCAAACTTTATTAGTCCTATGCTAACACTTGAAGATAATGGATCAACAGAAACTCAGCAAGAGAGAAACAGCGAAGCAAAAACAAGCAACACAGAACACTTTGATAATGGTCATCAAACTGATAACATCTCAGGTCAATCTATTCCTATGATGAGCTTACAGTATCACTTGCAAACACAAGGAACAGGTTGAGTGATTAATACAACATAATATATTGGAGTTAAATTAACTGAACACAAGTATATTTTATTCACTATTTTATTCATAGGAGGGCCACAGTACCATGTTACCAAGGATGACCAGACCACACCCACCCAAAAAGAAATCCAAAGTATTTTAGATATGGGTTCTGAACAACAAGATGACGACGAACAAGAAATTGAGACTGAGAAGAGTGAAGTTCAAGTCATGAGAAGTAACAGTGATGATGTTACGATTGAAAATACAACTTCAGGTAATAATGTGTATACTTGATATCTAACCTGTTAGCTATATTATATAACATGTGATAGTACATATATATACATATACTTACAATATATTAACTGAATCAAAGATTAGTGATTAACTCGTATCACATATGTGCATCTATACTAGTGTTATTTTAGTTAAACAATAATGACTAAAAAATGACTACTTTTAGTTTAGTTATAGTTTAATTTGCTAAGATTATATTGGGCTTACTACAAGGTTTTTAGAACTAACCCATTACTGACCAATTATATTTTAGTTAGTTATAGTTATTACAGTAGACCTGTAATTTAGTTATAGTTTAGTTAACTAAAAGTCACAGTGCCTTACTAAAAGGTGTTTTAGTTTTAGTTTTAGTTATAGTTAGTTAACTAATACAACACTAATCTATAGTACAAAGCTTGAAGCACAAGTACAAGTACATGTTCTTCCATTTAAAAAAAAAAAGCTAATTTAAGCTCTTTAGAAATGTTTGAACAAGCGTAAGCACCAAAGTGATTATCTACTATCGACTCACCTATTCTTAAACTGTTCATATCAAGTTTTGGGTCTACCTGCAGATGCTTGCCAGTCAATGACCTTAGACTTTAATGAGTTGAGTTCTCAACTTGGGAAGAAGAGGACAAAGAAAGGTACCTTGAAGTCAATTCATAATGGATAATATTTATTATCTTAGTTTAGGAGGGAAAATAGTTCCTTCAAGATACATGGCTGCTGCAAGTAGTTTCAAGAAACCTCAAATGATACCAACAGACGCACGAAGAAAGACCAAGGTAATGTATCTCTCTATCTCTCTAGACTCCATTTATCTACTACCTGCTACACAGACATTAAATGTATTTGTTGGATCCAAAATTCATGTTGGCACATGCTTGATAGTTGATATCACAGTTCATAGTACATGTATTTCAGCGATGTGAGAAATATTTCCGCTGAATATTATGTCATGGCTAACTGTAAATTAAAATTAAACTAATTTCCTTGCTCTTAATTTAATAAACCATTAAGAAATTAGTTTTCGTAGTTGTTGACAATCCAATTTACAAATATATTCTACTTTGTTTTATTTATTTTTTGTTAGGTATCAACTGGTAAAAGAGTTCCAGAACATACATCATTTCGAGTTCGTTCCAACAATTCTCTTGCAGGAAATCTATCATTCAATCCTTCTATTGGTGCCGTGACTTCAACCCCAGCTCAAATGATCGGAAACTCAAGAGGAAACCACCGACCCACCTTAGGCAGTAGCTTCACGGGGATCTCCGATACAACTCCAAGTGTGTTATTAAACAGTTAATTCAGTTTGTTTCAAACTCAATATGAGTACCAATCAATAATTTTTAGTTTCTAATAGTAAGTAACTTATAATGTTGCTAATTATAGTATTTTGTTACTCAGATTATCAATCAACTCAAAAGACTACTAAATTATCAAAAGTAAGTACATTTATAATACATATAAAGATTGTTCACATTTCATCTAGACCTCTGATATACATATTCATAACTTTAATATCAACAACGTTGTTTCTTGCTGCACCATTTTCATAATTATTATAATCCTTCCCACCCTTTGAAAATATAAACTTTCAATCCATAGCTTTATTATTGAGTTACAGTGTAATCATGTATTAACTTAACTACATGTATATAATACATCTATAAAGTCATCACTACCTAATTTTGAGGTCGTCATGAATGTGAACAGTTTAGTGGTTAATGATTTTGATAAATTAATTTTCCTAAAAAGGTACCTTCAGTCAAGAAATCTTCTCAAATGAATACAAAACTATTAGAGACAAGGCTATTACAGATGGTATATCTGGATGTTATGGTGAGAATAGTAAAATAACAAATCTTATGTCTTTATCATTAGTATGTACATGTAGGTAGTGATTACATACACCCCATCAGTGAAGTAGAAACATAGTGTAGGAAGGAATGTTGTAAAGTGTAAAGTAACTTACTGTACTTTTGTCTATAGTTGAAAGCTCTTAGCTTTCCATACTTATAATATAGTATAAGAGGGGGAACTTCCCCTCCCTGTGCATCCACATATATATGTATGAATAGTACTATGTACCGTTCCCTTCCCATCCCCTGTATAGATTACACTATGTAATAGTCACTCCTCAACCTCCAATCCTGTTCTGCTCATGGAATTTAGTCAATTATATGTCAACAACAAAAACTGCAATTGGACAAATATACATTACCTAAGAAATAAGCAGAATTTGAATTTGAAGAGTAGATGATATGAAATCACTAGCAGATATTACTCATTAATTTTACTGTTTTATAGTTTCATATTTCATATTTTATCCCAGTCATTGAAAGCTGTAAAAGATCAAGAAGAGCAAGCTCAGTCACAGTTACAAGCATTATGGAATGCTTGTGAAAAGCAACGAAGAGAAGTGGCTGAACTAGACAGAGCTATTGAGTATGAACAAAGAGCTATCGCATTAGATAAAAGTATCGATACACAAGTTAGTGAAAGATCATAATGAAATGAACAGTGCATTAATGTTACAGTAACAACTACTTTTATAGTATATCTATTTTCTCTAAATTGTTATTTAACTAATAATCAGTCATGCACCGATAAGAGTTTTTACCGATATTTCGATAAACTGATAATTACTTTATATATGTGCCAATACCAATCCAATATTCTGTCTACCTTCTGATTTCTGATTATTTCAATGAAAATGAGCATTTTCTCAATAATTATGAGCATCATAAAAGGCAATTAATGATGCTTTAATCACAAGAAATGACATTATTGGTACACTTATTACAACATCGGTTAAATCTTTCAGAAATAACTGATACCAATATTAAAAATAATGGCCGATAATGACCGATACAAATTACCAATCCAATTATCGGTACATCACTATTAATGATATTAGGCTTATTAACAAGTGTATATAGAGAAAAAAAACATCCCTATGATTGCTTTACAAATTTATGTGATGATAAAAGTATCCCTATGATTGCTTTGTGGTGTCCAGCATTCAGTAATCATGGCTGACTTTATCAAGCATGAAAGACAACAGCTTATTATAGTTATTATTTTTCTCCTGACCTTTCAGAAGACCTTGAGGAATATATTTCAGGCAGAATAGCTAGCTATTAGTTCCAGTTTCTACGTAAGCTACTTAGCTACAGGCAGCTTTCTTTCTGCTGGTCTGTAGAGCTTGAGCGTACGTTCTTTTACGCGCCACACCCATTAATTGACCGAGCCCCCGGGAATGACGCAACTTCCTTAACTACGTATACAACGCATACTCGCGCAAGTGGACACAAGAAAAAATATATATTATATATATACATTAAACCCCGTGGAAAGCAATCATAGGGATGGCCCTAGGCCTACAGGCCATAAAATGTTTTAGTTTTAGTTACATTGTGTAACTAACTAAAAATGCTGATTACTGAACAATTGTATTGTTAGTTAATTGCAGTAGACTTACATGTATAGTTTAGTAACTAAATCTTTCAAGAATTACTAAACGTGTGTATGAACTACATCTCAATCTAGTTTGTGCTTTTTGGTTTTGATATGCTAAACGCTTTTTTCATTTTTTGTAATAAATTTTTTTTCCTTTACATTCAGTTAAATGGTTTGAACACACTTTGTGGTCAACTTTCACGAGTTCAGAATCCACATTCTGTCATGTCAAAAGCGCTGGACACAACAAGACATGAACTACAGTTTAAAGATGTATTCAAACCAGAGGAAGGTAAAGAATATTATGTATGTACTATTTATTAATTACTATAATATTTACATACCTTTGTGACCGGCATGTGAAAAGGTGTTTTATTTGATTTTCAAATTTTTCAAAAATGTTTTTTTCAAATGTGGTTTTTAACTGTCTCATGAGAGAACCAAGGAAATTTCAATCCTTGAAGGCAAGTTGATGCCTCCTCACTTTAGTGACTAAATTCTGTTGTCATCTTTCTTGCACAAGATGGCCAGTTGAAATTTGGGAAAGAAATGATTATCAAATGCATGTAAGATTTTCACATGTGCACTTACATACAGTATACATTGTTGTATGTCAATAAAGTCACCATACAGTACAGTAATTACACAATCGTTCAACATTAGTTTCAACAGTACTTACTATACATGTCAATCAGCGTTTTTGATAAGCTTATATATATGGTGCACCAAATTTAAGAGCTTCTTATTTGACACTGCACGATCCTTTATAAATGCAATTTATTTACCTCAAGAAATTGTCATACCATACACTAAAGTCTGTTTACATTCACGATGACTTCAATATAATGATGTGATGTCTTTATATGTAATTAGTGTATAGTTTAATGTCATTAAGTTAAAACATCATTTTACTGTAACTCAATAATGAATTAAAGGATTTAAATTTGACATACACAAAAAAGAACGGGAAGGATAATTGTATGTAAATGGTGCAGGAAAAAAAATTATTTGTCATTCCAAACTAAAGTTAGGAACATTTTTCTGAGGTCATGGTGAATGTGAACAACCTTTGGTGGAATACATGCACACTATACACATACTTTTATATTATATTATACAGATCAATTACTGAAAGTGTTAAATGAAACCGAACATTTAGTAGGAGAGATAGTATCTACTACCAGAGAACATTTACCCAATATTACTTCTCTGGCTAACAATCACAAAGAACTGTTGAAAACTATAGAAAAAGAATATCAAGAAGTGGAAAAGTAGGTGGTGCCAACTGGTGTTGTTTAGTTAACAACTAAAACCTCTTTTAGTAAGGCATTTTGACTTTTAGCTAAATGAATTACAAGTCTATTGCAATAACTGAAATGAAAATTGGCCAATAATGGGCACTTTTAGTTAGTTAACTAAAACTAAAACTCTTTTAGTTAGCCTAATATTGTTTAGTTAATTAAAAATAACAAACTAAAATTGTGATAAACTAGTCATACTATAACTATGACTAAAAGTGGTCAGTATTGTCATACTAAAACAACACCAGTACCAACTATATAGAATTACTGGATTTAGTTTTTAATCTCTTTCTTTTTCTTACAGAACATGGAAAAAATTGTCAGTTGTTACGAAACAGCAACTCAAAGAAACTAGTCTTTTCTTTGAAGAGAATCAAAGACATAATTTATCACAAAAATAAATCATTGTAAAGTTAATGGATATAATAATTATTGTCATTACAAATTTTAATCTTTTTACAATAATAAAATCCGGCAATTGGTTTCCTTTCCTGTTTGTTATCTTTCCTGATAATGTATACCATATTTTGAAAGAAGTGGTTTTCCTTGGTGGAGAATTCTGTTGACAGCATCTTTGTTCTCACTGCTGAAAGGGTCAAAGTTCAAATGATCAATTCTTTTAAATAGTCCTTCACTGTTTTTAGCGACACATTGTAAAGTCTCATTAGAAACTGGTATATCTAGAAACTGTACCATTTTCTGTACTTCCAGAGTTAGATTAGTTTTTAGGTTTTCATATAGTACTACATGTACTGGTATATGTGATTCTTTTAACCAAGTATTCAACATCACTAACCAAGACACTACTTTATATTCCACAAACCAATCCCACTTTGAGTTGCCTATGGAATAAAAAATATACAGCAAAATACAAAAGAATTTTAAATAGGATTTGTTTTTCCTGGTGTGGCAAAACCTGAAACCATACTGTCATTTCAATATGGCTGAATATATTGGAGCAAACTACACTACTGGTGAGTACAGGAACATGGCATTAATGTGCAACAGGACAACTGGTTACGTCATTTGTACACTAGCTATGAATACATTATTTGAGCAGGTCTAATTACACTAAAACAGCATTTCAATGACCAAAAGGTTTGTTTTAGTGACCAAAAGTTTGTTATGGTGATCAAAACAGTGTTTTAGTCACCAGAATGGTTGTTTTGGTGACTAAATGAGTTTTGGGTTTGTTATGGTGACCAAATCGGTGTTTTGGTGACTAAAATTGTTGATTTGGTGACTAAAAGAGTTTTTGTGATTAAAAGGGTGGGTTGGTTTGTTGTCTAAATTAATTTTAAGTTTGTTATAGTGACCAAAATGGTGTTTTAGTGACCAAAATGGTTGTTCTGGTGACTAAATGAGTTTTAGTGACCAAAAGGGTTGGTTTGGTTATTAAAATGAGTTTTGGTGACTAAAAGATTTGCTATGGTGATCAAAACAGTGTTTTAGTTACCAAAAGATTTGTTTTGGCGGCCAAAATGACCAAAACAACGACTGTTTTGGTCAACAAAATAAAATAGCAGTCCGATTTCCTCTCCCCTTAACTTCAGTATTCTCCTCCTAGATTCAGACCAAACATATTTCAACAAAGCAGCAACATCTCAACCACAAGCCCTCTAAGGCCCCTCAGAAAACAGCCTAAGGCCTAAATTTTAAAAATATCCTGGGAGAAGAAATTTGCAATTCCTCCCTAACAAAAAAAATCATTACAAAACCCTGCATAAAAACCAATACACCATAATTAGTTTCATATCAATAATACACTACAATGCATTTGTGACAAACCTATAAATGCAGACTCTTTAGCCACTCCTAGATGTTTCTCAATATGTTGTTTCTCACTCCATCTTCTATTAGCCTCGCTAACAAGAGCATCAAAAGGGTTGCGAATCAACAGAATAGCTTTATCATATTTATTTTTCCCAGTTTGCTCCTGTACATCATCGGGCAATTGGACTGTATCAGGATGGTGTGTCTTCACTGCTAATACATTCGCACTGACAATATATTCCCCAGGAAATACAGCTTTCAGAGTAGTATCACAGTATATTGAACCCGTGTATATTCCACTTGCTTGTTCTAATAGATGTCTGACCCAAGTATTACCTGATCCTTGGAAACTCACTAAAGCTACAATAGGACTAGAACGATCAAGGAAGGACATATGTTTATGGCAATATGTCTCTAAATATTTCTTTTTTAGTTGCTGTGCTCTTTTACTTGGTGAGCATTCATAGACTTTTTTGAAAGAGAGATTATCTAAATATGCTATTCCATTGAGTAATCTTGATTTCTTCTTTATTGATTCCAATGATACCAATCCCTTATGATCACTAATGCTCGAGTCATTTTGAGTATTACAGTTATCTTGACAAAATGTAAAACACGTATCTGATTGAATCAATGTTTGTCTCTGGTGTTGTATTCCAAAAATAGGTATACTTCCATTATAATGATATCCTAATAGGCTAATGAAACCACTAAATACAGATATAGCCACAACAGACCGTCTGGTATAGTGACTACTATAACACCCCATCCTTACTGTACTACTCGTCACACCTCCTTAAGGCCTTTCACTGGCTTTCAGATTAGTGGGCAGTGTCACCAGCGTGTCTCGGGTATATATAGCCCAGAGCCAATTGGGTCTGGCCAGCTTATGTGAGGAAGGGTATGGAACTGTCTTCAATCAATGATGTAGAGTTTTTTGAAGGGACTGAGAAACTTTTGGAAGTTTGGTTCAGTTTTTCTGAAGAGAACACCAGTCTGGGAGGTCTAAGGAGAATTGAAAGGTTTCAATCTTTCAATTTCATAATTATTACTAATGATAATTATTATTGGTACTTTATTTAGAGTATACTGGGAGAAACTTCTTGAACATGCGAAATGTTTTGTTTTAAGTGTATGTAGCAATGACAAAATGGATGCCTATGTGCTGAGGTTAATTATAATAATAATAACTATAATGACTTGGTATGAGATTCTACATAATACTGTATATATTAAAGTTTCAACAGTATCTGGATCTGTCAATTATACTGTGAGAAATGCTATATCCAAATTACTGTCAATTACGTGGATGGTGCTATGACTAACTTGGCAACTGCATGGAAAGTTATGGCTAGCCCAGCATAACACAATAGAGTGGAAAAGCTGGCAGATTGTGATATCTGATGAAAGTTGTAATTATTATTAACATCACTAACAGTGTGAAAGTGAATATTGTTCCCCCAGATATTATTCAATAGTGAATATTGTCCTGGGAGACATTCTCTTGGGAACATTGTCCTGTGGGGAACAGATTACATTTCCCTAGGACAGCGGTATCACACTGATAATTTTAATAGGATGTGATTATTCTCAATGGGTACTGGGTCAGTTGGATACCTATTGCTAGTATCTATGGAAACCCTATTATATACATAATTATTAATTATATATTTTATTAATTTGAAGTCTTGTCAGTATTATATTATAATATTATAATGATCTATCTGTATTGTCATTCTTAGTGAGAGTAGTATGTTTATATCAGAGAATCGGTTTATCCTCAAGACATGTGGAACTACTACATTGATGAATGCACTCCAACCTATTATTTCTCTAGTAAAAGAAAATATTCCTGAAATGGAAGTGACTGTATGTATGTATGTATGTATGTATGTATGTATGTTATGTATGTTATGTATGTATGTATGTATGTATGTATGTATGTATGTATGCATCTAATGTATGTGCATATACATGTATGTATGTATGTATGTATGTATGTATTGTATGTATGTATTGTATGTATGTATTGTATGTATTGTATGTATGTATGTATGTATGTATGTATGTATGTATGTATGTATGTATGTATGTATGTATGTATGTATGTATGTATGTATTGTATGTATTGTATGTATTGTATGTATGTATGTATGTATGTATGTATGTATGTATGTATGTATGTATGTATGTATGTATGTATGTATGTATGTATGTATGTATGTATGTATGTATATATTGTATGTATTGTATGTATGTATGTATGTATGTATGTATGTATGTATGTATTGTATGTATGTATGTATGTATGTATGTATGTATGTATGTATGTATGTATGTATGTATGTATGTATGTACATATGTATGTATGTACTGTATGTATGTATGTACTGTATGTATGTATGTATGTATGTACATATGTATGTATTGTATATATTGTATGTATGTATATGATATATAAAAGCCTCATCATACTTTCAGAATACTGAAACACTATATATTTTTTTGTAGTTGGGTTTGTTATACTGTTATATTTTATCGTTGTGTCTCTTAGGGTGTTTTCTACTCGCATAGGGAATTTAAAAAACCTGGCCTTCAAATGTATCCTCATAGTAGCTTTTCTGATGAGGTAATGTTTTATCACTTCAGTATTTGAAAACATTTAATTCTTTTCATTTCTTCAGTGCAAGCATCTAGATACATTATTTAAAGGTAAATGTTCATGTAACTAAGCAAGTCCTGTTGTTCATTACTTGCTTAGACACAACACTTACAATTTTTTGTTAATCATATGATAGATGGTTCAGCATATGTCCTTGGAAACATCAGTGGTGACTGCTGGTAATTGAACTTTCAAGTAAAAATATATTTAAAATATTTGTACAATTGTTTTAGGTATCTCTACATTGTGGAATCTATTGAGAGACCTATTTTGTGTCCTGACCAGACACTGGAGGTATGTATGTGATAGAGAGAACAGGTTTATTACCCGAGTCTCAGAATCAAATTTGGTACTTGTCCACTTGTCCTCCATTCAGTAATAGCAAAACAAATTAATTATAATAAAAAAATTGTTCATCTTTACATTCTACAAAGATCCTCTTGTCCTTGCAAGTGAGAAACATTCAGGACAAAGCTCAAATTTTAAATTTTTAATTAGTTCATAACATCACAAATCCACAATGATTGTTTGTGTAACTATATACTACATAATACAGGTACCTCAATAGATAATGTATCACTAATGATGACTTCTCAATTATTACATTTACCCCACATAATGTTCCCATGAAAAATTGTATTTTCAGAAATGTAATGAAGCTCTTAATGATGTTATGCAAATTACAATAGAATAATGCCAATAAAATATCAATTTCTGATCATTTTCAATAGTGTATTGTATAGTGATTTGATCAATAATGTGTCAACACGTGTCTATAATATCAATTTCTGATCATTTTCAATAGTGTATTGTATAGTGATTTGATCAATAATGTGTCAACACGTGTCTATAATATCAATTTCTGATCATTTTCAATAGTGTATTGTATAGTGATTTGATCAATAATGTGTCAACACGTGTCTACAATATCAATTTCTGATCATTACTAGTAACATACTCTATAGTGATTTGATCATTAATGTGTCAAAAATTACAGATAGTTATGACCAAATTTGAACCGAAAGTGTTAGCTCAATTTTCAAAAGCAGCATTTAGTTCTGCGGAGGAACTTGATCAGGTAAGATAATGCTAATATTAAACATTGCAATTACTTCCATAACTAGGCACTTGGTATTCTTGACATTATTCCTGGATCAAAAATTGATTCACATCTTTTTGAGCCTTGTGGATACTCTCTCAATGGTATAATTAAGGTTAATAATACACCCACCTAAACCACACATCTATGTACATGTGTGTAGGATGATTCATACTTCACAATACATGTCACACCACAAGAAGAATGTGCTTATGTTTCTTTTGAAACCAATATTTTGTACGAGTGTTATACAGATCTGGTGAATCGAGTCTTGAACATTTTTCAACCTGGTAATTTCACATTAACTATTTTTGCCAACAAGGTCAGAGTCCATGCAATAGTAAATGTTGAGTTAAGTATTTATCTTGTTTTAGGTTGCTAAATGTGGCTGGTCCTACACTGCCTTACAAGAAAACTGTCTTGTTGGATACAAATGCAAAAACAAACAAATATCTCTATTTTCTCTTTACAATGTCATTTTTCTTCATTTTATTCTCATGTGACAATTAATAATATATTCAAAAATGACACTTACTATAGTGAGTGGGTGGGGGTGTCAAGTAGGTTGCTTGTATCAGCTTGTTGTGGATTTTTTCTAAATCAATAAGTATGTTTGTGGTCATAATTCTGTATGTAGATATAATTATATCTTTGTAAATGTATGTTTTATTGTATTGGAGATTCTACATGAAATTTGCAGAGTAATAAAATGTATATTTGATGTACTGCAATAGTGATAACAAATTTTGATAACTGCCTTTCATTTTCAGATCATAATTAGGATTCTAAATAGATTATGAAATCCACTACCATACTCTCTGGAAGTCATCTTCATTTACTCGTATTACTTCTAACATGTGCGATTAGATTATGTGATAGTTTAGAAGTATACATTGATATTCATAATGGCACTGATACAAAGACCTGTTGGACAGATGAGGATAAATACCCTTGTAGAACAATTCAATATGCCCTGGAGGTATTGACTCAAAACTATGAAGATATAGTATTTCATATATCATCTGGGAACTATACATTACCTGACAACCGTTCAGTAAATGTGATTCATGAAGTTCGTAATATTAACATATTGGGAACTCCTGGTGGGACTGTACTTATTCAGTGTGAACCAGAAGCTGGCCTAGTATTTTATTTTTCTTCCAACATAAAAATAGAACATGTGACCTTCATGGAATGTGGTATGCTACAGAATGTTACTAGCATTGATAACACCTTTGAATATAGTAACAGTTATTTTAGCCAAACTCCTCCAATAGCATATAGAACTGCATTACTTTTCAAATTTTGCGAAAACATTACATTATCATACATGGGAGTGCAATTTTCTAAAGGGCTAGGGGTGGACATTAGTGACACAAAAGGTGACGTTACCATTCAGTACTCTTTTTTTACCAACAATAAGGTACCAGATAGTGAAATAACAGTATATCCAGGTGGTGGTGGAATTAGATTATCCCTAGAAGAAGATGTTCATGGTGCTACTATAGAAAACAGTCTATATATCATTCGCCATTGTTGGTTCTTGTTCAACAATGCATCTACTGGTCCTTACATGTTTAGACATAGGATTGTTAATACCAGTAGTCCTAAATACATAGAAGGGAATGGAGGAGGGCTTAGTATATACTTACATCAGAGTAGTAAGAAGAATAGTATAAATATAGATACATGTCATTTTCAGTTAAATGGAGCTCTTTTTGGTGCTGGTTTAATGATTAAATTTGCAGACGAGGCACACAACAACGAAATATCTGTTCGCTCAAGTGCCTTTCTCATGAACAAAGCTTATGGATCAGAGAAATCACCACCTGGGAGTGAAGGTGGAGGTGTGCGATTGGATTACATTCACAGCTTCAATGTAACTGACGAATACAATAAGCTTCTATTTGACAACAGTAGTTTCATTGGAAATGAAGCAGTGAAAGGAGGTGGTCTATCTGTTGTTTTCTCCGAAGTACAAACTGCAACTTCTGATCAGCTTCCATCACTTCAGATATCGAATTGCATTTTTAAAACAAATTTGGCTAAAGTTGGTTCTGCAGTATACACATCTTCTTGGTCTGAGACAAACTGGGGGTATTTGCCAACAGTACATATTCAGGGTTCATATTTCCATTCAAATTTTGTGAAATTTAACATAAATTCAACCACAGGTTTCGGTAGTGTATACTCTGATAGAGTTCCTCTTAAATTTCTCCATCAGAATTCTTTCACTGAAAATGTTGGCACTGCATTGCTTGTGTCCGGAACAGAACTACAAGTTGACTCTTCATCTAAGTTATGTTTTGACAGCAATTCCGGTCACTCTGGTGGTGCCATAGCTCTTGTCAACAAAGCTTGGATGACCGTTAATGATGGAAGCGAGTTAGAGTTTTACAGCAATGTTGCTCATATTCATGGTGGCGCAATTTATGTTATCCACAGTGGTTATCAAGAACTTCCATATTCAGAGTTCTGTTTTATTCGTTATAAGAATCGTTTTATTCATCCAAATGAATGGAATGCAACCTTCACATTCTTCAACAACACAGCAGCTAAACAGCCAAATGCTATTGACACTCCATCGCTTCTTTCGTGTGTCTGGCCTGAGTCAAAAAACAGCTCTTTTGAACATGACATCCAGGCTTCTTTGTGCTGGGAAGGATGGTATTATCAACAAAGTAACTGCTCTGAACAAGTCAGAACTGCTGGAGCTTATTATTTTAAAAATGAAAATGTTTCTCTGTCTGAAATGCAAGTGTTTCCCGGAAGACAGATCACACTTCCATTCCAATTTCATGATGACAAAAATGTGATTATAACTTCTACGTATGTTCTTAGTGCAGCAATAAATGGTAATCAAACATTTGTACAACAATATGTATCAAATGGAGTCATTACCTTATATGGCAAACCTGGGGACGGTGCAAAATTGGCTCTGGACACTGTTGCTCCAAGACTGATAATTACAACAATTAATATTACATTCTTGCCATGTCCTCCAGGATTTGAGGCTGTTTATCTGGAAAATTTAGACAGTTACCAGTGTCAGTGCAGTGGAAACTACAAGCAGACAGTTGTTTGTGATTCCGAGAATTTTAATTCATACATTCAATGGGGATTCTTTATGACATATAATGAAGAGACAAGTCAGACTCTAGTTGCTCCTTGGGTGGTGTATACATATAGTTTCAACTTTAAATCTGACTTACCTGGATTTTTACCACTGTCTAATCGACTGGAAGAACTTAATAACTTCACTTGCAATTATCTTGGAAGGACAGGCTTTGTTTGTAAAGAATGTCTTCCTAACAAAAGTCCACCAGTGTATGCTTACACATTTGAATGTATTGACTGTGATGATGACGAACTTGTTGTGAATTGGTTGTACTACATTTTGCTTGATTTTTTACCAGTGACAATATTTTTCTTGATTGTAGTTGTATTGAATATTAGCACTACATCTGGTCCTGCCAATGCTTACATTTTCTTTGCCCAAGTAATAGCCAACCCTATCACAGTAACCCGAGCCACTAATCAACTATATGCCGTTATTGGAAAAGACCACAAGTATTTCCTGATGATTATCAAAGCCATTTTTATTCTACCTTATAGTATATGGAATTTAGATTTCTTCTCTGTAATTTTACAACCATTCTGTGTTGTAAAGGACATTAAAAACATCCATGCCTATACTATTAACTACATTACTGCATTCTACCCTCTTTGTCTAATAGCTGTAGCATATATTTGCATACAATTATATGCTCGTAACAACTGTTTAATAGTATGTCTATGGAAACCATTTTCATGGTGCTTTGCCAAGATTAGACGAAACTGGGAACTACGAGCATCTGTAGTGGATGCGTTTGCTACATTCCTATTGCTTTCTTATACCAAATTCTGTCTCTTAACATTTTATCTTCTCGTTCCACTGTGGACATTTGATAGTGCAGGTGATAAAGTTGGAGACTATCGTTTGTTCTTTGATCCCTCAGTGATCTATTTGGGAGATGAACACAAGCCATACTTTGCTTTAGCAATTGTTGTACTATTCTTTGTTATCATTCTCCCACCAATCTTTTTGTTCATTTATCCAACAGCAATGTTCCAGAATCTTCTCAACAGAATGAGAATACAAGGAACAGCTGTACACATGTTTGCCGAAACATTTCAAGGATGTTACAAAGACGGTTTATATTTTGGATCCTCAGATTGTCGTTACTTTGCTTCATTATACTTTGTTATTCGAATAATTGCTTTCAGCTCCATAGTGCTGTCCTATGATATATTTATCCAACGCCTGATACAGTTAATGATAATTACATCAGTGATAGTTATTTTCAGTATAGTTCGACCATATAAAGATGACTACTATAACAAACTGGACCCATTTATATTTGGCTCTCTTCTAGTGACGTTAACTGTAAGTATGTACAATGCTGCAGTCCCCAATGTTGGTATTGTGGTTAATGTTATTTTGATGATTTCCATTCTCATACCGTTGATATATATGACTGGTTATGTCATTAAGAATTTATTTCGGATACTGAAGTTGTGTTGTCAGTCAGGTCCAATAGAATATCAACCTCGTCTGAGTGTCTCAGCCCTAATGCACAGTGAGCAGTTTGCACATATTGATCTTGAAGACAGTGCAGGATCTCTTCCTGATCGAATTATTAATCCAAATAACTATTTCGACAGGGAAATCGACAGTCGCAATTTCACCAGAAGTGTAGTGGGAGTTGATAATAACTACGGAAGCACTAACAATTCAAGCCAAAGACTATTAAATGATTAATTAAATTATTAATTAAATTATTAGTTGCTTTAGGCCTTTATAAACAGGCATGCTTAGAAGTGTATTAAGTACTTAATAACAAGATGGCCCGCAGCTACAATATAGTTATATTTCTTGTTGTTTCTTTATACATATTAGTTGGAAGAGGTAATTTACTTTGTCTCGTGATGTATATATATATAGTTATCTCTATTCTGTTAAAGGAGAAATTGTTTATCTGCCTTTCCTGAATCTTGGAAATTCTTACATTAACTTGTCTAATGACGATGACATCAGTTCTCCTGCTATTGAATTGCCATCAGCAATACCACTAGGCGATAGCTCAGAAAAGACTGCTTTTGTGAGTAAAATGATTATCAATTATTATTTTATTATACAAAATTTGTGTGTATTGTTAATGAAGTACTTTTAAACTCTCACTCACTAGATAAGTTCTAATGGAGTGATTAGTTTTGGTTCCAGCTTTACAGAGTACAATACCAAACCATTTCCAATAGATGATTTAGTGGTTTCTCCTTATTGGGATGATATTGACTTAGAAATAACTGGAGAGGTGCGATATTCACTTTTGTCAGATGTTGAAAGTAGCCTATTGCAGCAAGTAAATTATTTTCTGGAGAATAATCAGAGTTTGGAATTCAATGCATCATGGATATTGATTGTACAATGGATTGATACGTGTCCCTATGAGAATAACACATGCCAGTCAGAAGTGGTAAGCATTATGATGAATAAATGTGCTCATCACAAAGCATTCAGTGAAAATTGCATTAATATTAGTAAACAATATAACTTTAATTACATCTTTAAAATATTTCATTACTTAACATCATACAAACATGTTTTGTTAGAAAATGTTTTTATGCAAAGTGTTATGACAAGATTACACAGTGTTGTGTTGATTTATGTCATACTTTGTCAAAGTGCAGTGCATACTCTATTTACTCAATCAATCCTGTAGCCAAACACGTTTCAAGCTGTTATCGCAACAGATGGAGAGATCTCTGTGGCCATTTTTACATACCTGTGTGGATCTTTGAATTGGATAAAATCAGGAGCAGGAGCAGGAGCAGTTGTGGGGTATTCCCTAAATGGCTCCTTCTTTCAAGAGCATCCTTCATCTCGAGAAAGCCATGTTAACAATTTGGATTGTTTGAACCAACCGCTATCAAACTGGACTAATCTGGTTTATATAATCAACAGCAGTGAGTATATAGTCCATAAGTATTTGAATACGTGATTGAGTGTAATATTGTCTTCTTGATATATTATGTCTTCACTTAGTCCTAAGATTTATGTTTATGGACCATTCCAGTGGTCACTTCATATGAGGATAGTATTGTAACTATATTACTCATTCAAAATAGTAAAATACTTATACAAACCACAGAACAATTTCATTCTTGAGTGAGAGGAAATACATTCTGATATAACCTAACAATGCCTATACACCTAACAAATGTGTACTTCTTATACAACATGGGAATACATTCTGATATATGTAACATAACAATGCCTATACACCTAACAAATGTGTACTTCTTATACAACATGGGAATACATTCTGATATATGTAACCTAACAATGCCTATACACCTAACAAATGTGTACTTCTTATACAACATGGGAATACATTCTGATATATGTAACCTAACAATGCCTATACACCTAACAAATGTGTACTTCTTACACAACATGGGAATACATTCTGATATATGTAACCTAACAATGCCTATACACCTAACAAATGTGTACTTCTTATACAACATGGGAATACATTCTGATATATATAACCTAACAATGCCTATACACCTAACAAATGTGTACTTCTTATACAACATGGGAATACATTCTGATATAACCTAACAATGCCTAATCACCTAACAAATGTGTACTTCTTATACAACATGGGAATACATTCTGATATAACCTAACAATGCCTAATCACCTAACAAATGTGTACTTCTTATACAACATGAGGAATACATTCTGATATATATAACCTAACAATGCCTATACACCTAACAAATGTGTACTTCTTACACAACATGGGAATACATTCTGATATAACCTAACAATGCCTATACATCTAACAAATGTGTACTTCTTATACAACATGGGAATACATTCTGATATAACCTAACAATGCCTAATCACCTAACAAATGTGTACTTCTTACACAACATGGGAATACATTCTGATATATATAACCTAACAATGCCTATACACCTAACAAATGTGTACTTCTTACACAACATGGGAATACATTCTGATATAACCTAACAATGCCTATACATCTAACAAATGTGTACTTCTTATACAACATGGGAATACATTCTGATATAACCTAACAATGCCTAATCACCTAACAAATGTGTACTTCTTACACAACATGGGAATACATTCTGATATATATAACCTAACAATGCCTATACACCTAACAAATGTGTACTTCTTATACAACATGAGGAGACTATAATATAAATTGGAGGACACTATATAAATTTGTGACGCTTTACCGGAAAAAAATAACCATCATTTGTGTCTTTAATGACAAAGTAAATTGTAAACAGA
Organism: Petrosia ficiformis; assembly: GCA_947044365.1. Taxonomy (NCBI): domain Eukaryota; kingdom Metazoa; phylum Porifera; class Demospongiae; order Haplosclerida; family Petrosiidae; genus Petrosia; species Petrosia ficiformis. Next base: position 4,587,321 of record OX345649.1, on the reverse strand, counting down.
CTAGATCACACACTGACCTGTTTGTATTGAGCAACTGTAAGAGGATGTACTCACATCAAAGCTTTTTTACTCTCTCAAGTTTGTAAAATTGTAAACATTTAAGTGTACTATAAACATGTACAATTGTATATACGGACTAATTTGGCCTACCTGCATGAGCAACTGTAAGGAGAGATGTAGATACCAATGCTTTATCAGTACACACATATGTATTATGTGTATATACATAATTATATATAATATAATACTATGATTTCACAATTGAATTTTTCATAATCTGTATACACCTAATCACATTAAAAGGTTGTCACGGAAAATTATAGATAATTATAATAAATATATATTATATATTATATATTTGTACATATATTATATATCATAATTATAATTATTACCATAAGTATAAATTTGATCCCCAATATGGTATGATAATTACATTTGTGGCTAAACTTATAAGCAACAGTATCACTGTCAAATCACGTGTTCTTTGGGTGTGGTATATATATATATATATATATTTCTATTTATTTATACCACACCCAGAGGACATATGTATATGTATATATCCCAGTATGGCAAAACTTCAAAGTAACTACAGGTTTTATAAATCAGATATAAAACCTACCATCGACTACAGCGACACAAACTACAATACTAGAACACTCACCTGGTCCAAACTCAAGACTAAACATTAGGAGAAGCTACACACAGCTACAGCACTTTTGCCTTTCTGGAAATATATTCATTATAACATGCCTACTTGACCTATAACAGACTTATAGTCGCCTCGCCCTCCTGTTCGGTGATTGTAAATCTGAAATAGCACTGTAGGTAGGTATGTTACAACATATACATATTATAGTCCTCAGCACTTGACTATACATCCTATGATATAAAACTTGGGTATATGAAAAATGTGTAGTATCATACTATAATATACATGTATATAATACTAATGTATATATAAATTATATATACAAATATGTATATAATTATGTATATCTCTAATACATTTATATTATAGAAACATTATGAATTATATATTATTATATACATAGTTTTGTCTTAGTTGAGTTGTAGTGTCTTTATCTTTATTTGTAGTATTAATGGTTTGCTGTTTATTTATAAATCAATTTTAAACATATCCCCCATGATATGTATAAAATGCTATTGTTTCCTCCATTCCTATGGTTGCAGTACCAAGAACTTGTGAAGTTAAATCAAACAATATTATCAGTCAGGAATTAGATTCAATAGAATTATTAATATGTAGTAGTAGTACATTTTTAATTATGACATTACTATTATTTTCTATTAGTTACATTACTAATAACTATTGAAGATCAGCCAAATGATGTTATCGGTCAGGAATCTGAGTCAATAGAACTATCATGTAGTATACAGGGATATCCACCTGTTGATGTTGCTTGGAAGAAAGACGGCACATATCTTTCCAGTGATATAAATACTGTTACTATAGTCAATGGTCTAGTAACACAAAGTATACTAACTATTGATGATCTTGGGTTCAATGATGAAGGTGTGTATGTATGTGTTGCTACTAATGAAGAAATGATGATAGAATCTTCAGGAATATCTTTAACAGTTAATTGTAAGTAATGGTCTGTTTCATCTACCTAATACATTAATTTATTTTGACAATGGTCATCAGCTTTGTTTATATATAAACTTATCTCCTTTCATGCTAATTATGAGTGTACAATTATCATGTTTTCTTTAGTGCCTGGCTAAAGTGGCTATAGATTACAAATATTTTGATACCTCATTTTAACATTGTTGGCAATATTGACTTGAGATATATTCGCCTAATTCTATGTTTCTTTTTGCAATCATCATTTTCATATAATTATCTTTCCTATACTTTTTGTGTATGTCAAATTTCAATCCATAGCTTCATTATTGAGTTACAGTATAATTATGTATTAACCTTAAAATATACACTATATTACATATAAAGTCATCACATCCTAATTTTGAGATCATGAATGCTTTATTTCACATTTCATCATTTGCTATTTTAGTACCTGTTGTGATAACTCAAGCTCCAGTATCAACTGAAATGTCTGAAGGAGAGCGTGCTACATTTACATGTGTTGCTGTTGGTCGACCATTACCGAATATAACTTGGAATGGACCACAAGGAGAAATTAAGGATGATGATGAAAATATTGAAATTGCAACACTTAAACTTATTCCTTCAAATGCTTTCTTATCAGTTTTGAATCTGAAACGTGTTTCCTTTTTTGATACTGGAGCATATAACTGTACTGCTAGTAACAGTGCACATGGAGATCTTGTTCCAGTTGATGTAGATACACACATGTTCTCTGTAACTGTGCTGAGTAAGTTACAGTACCATCACCTATCTATCTATCTATCTATATATCTATCTATTTATCTATCTATTTATCTACCTATCTATCTATCTATCTATCTATCTATCTATCTATCTATCTATCTATCTATCTATCTATCTATCTATCTATCTATCTATCTATCTATCTATCTATCTATCTATCTATCTATCTATCTATTATATGTCTACATATCTATGTATAATTGTCTATGTATATATAATATTATACCTCTCTTTTTCTCTTAGCTCTACCTATTCTCGAATACATCACACCTGACAATATAATAGTTGTATTAGGAGATACAGTGAGTCTTGAGTTCATTATAACTAGAGCTGTACCAGCTGTCACTCCTAGTGGAGTGGAGTGGACACTTCAGAGTGGAGGTATACAACAGAGTGTACAGTGTCTTTTACCAAATGTTGATAGTTGTCAGTTATCAGAAAATCAGTAAGTGGCATGTACAGCTATGTATGTATAATGTATAACTATGTAGGTATGTATGTATGTATGTATGTATGTATGTATGTACGTATGTATGTATGTATATATGTATGTATGTGTGTATGTATGTATGTATGTATGTATGTATGCATGTATGAGTATGTGTGTGTGTATATATATATATATATATATGTATGTATGTATGTATCATGTATGTATAGATGTATATATTATTACTATGGTATACATGTACATCAATATAGCCTAAAGTTGACTCTGTTCAATGTAACACTATGGACTCAAGGGAATTACACTATAAGAGTTACCAATGAAATCGGTAGTGTCTTCAAAACTGTATCAGTAATAATTGAAGGTATGAATCATGAAATTAAACCATTAATTGTTCATAGATGCCCTAAGGTAATTTCTGCAGTCTTGATGTATTTACACAAACAGATTCCTTAGTAATGTTGTTATCTTACTCATTTCAATTACATATGATGTAATGGGACTTCCCTTTAATATTTACATTACTATCTTTTTAATCACAGATCCAGCTACCATTTCAAAAGCTCCATTAAATGTAAATACTACAGAAGGCTCCACAGTTTCGGTTGTGTGTAGAGCTCATGGTATCCCTTCTCCATCCATTCACTGGTACAAAAATGACTACGGTCAAATACAACTGGCTAAAGATGTACACTCTACATTATTCATTAATACCACTGAGTTAAATATCGCAGAAAATGGTACTAATATTGTGGAATCAGTTTTAGAGTTTAGTACTGTGATGGCTATAAATCGTGGAGAGTATTTGTGTGTTACGTATAATGATGTGAATATTATGAAAAATGGCAGCTTCAATGTTTCTAACTTCACTGTGACAGTTCAGAGTATGTGATATACCATACATTCTACTCATGATACAAACACTGCAAAAACAAAATTGTTAAAATAACTATTTTATCGGTTAGTACAAATTTAAGGTTTTTTAGATTGTTATGGATACATGCCAATACTACTTTGTACTACCAAAATAGTATAATTTAATTGGAACTGCAATAAATTGGTTATTTTAACAATTTAGTCACATATGTATGTGGGATGTAAACTATGTATGTATGTATGTATGTATGTATGTATGTATGTATGTATGTATGTATGTATGTATGTATGTATGTACATGTACATGTATGTATGTAACTGTATGCGTTAAATGTTAATGTACATACATATATACATACATACATACATACATACATACATACATACATACATACATACATACATACATACATACATACATACATATATACATACATATATACATACATACATACATACATACATACATACTAGTGTTGTTTTAGTTTGACAGAAATGACTACTTTTAGTTATAGTTATAGTATGACTAGTTTAGCAAACTTTTAGTTTAGTTATAGTTTAATTAACTAAAATAATATTAGGGTTACTAAAAGGGTTTTAGTTGTAGTTAACTAACTAAAAGTGTACATACATACATACATACATGTACATACATACACACATTATGTGTACATACATTATACATATATAATTATATACACAAGTACATACATACATATATGTACATACAAAAGATATTAGTGTATTACAGAAATACTGTTTTCTTAGCTTATCCAGTTGTGGATTTGAGTATCATCTCCTGGGCTCTGACAGAATCAGAAACTATTTTGCGATGTAAAGTATCAGGATATCCATTACCTTCGTTTGTATGGCTTAAAAACGGCAAACTATTAGAAGTCTCTTCAAAGATTCAAATTAATCATTCTGTTGTTAATAGCACTACTATTAATACTTTTGTGATATTAACAGAACTGGAAATATCTGATTCTGGAACTTATAGTTGTGTGGGTGTTACTGAGTTGGTGGAAACTCTGTATACAAACGTCACAGAAAATTTGGCTGTTTTTGGTTAGTTCATACTATAAATGGTATACATGTAGGTGTTGGCTTGTTTACTCTCACTTGAAGTCACATAAACTACACACACACACACACACATTATTATTACATGTATTTACTGGTGCATTGGTGAACAGGACTCTATAAGCATTTCCAGATACGGATAGAGAGGGGAGGGTTGGGATCCCACCAAGATGTCTTTAACCCCCATTTCTGGATCCCAAGGCCAGACTATCCCTGTCAGGAGTCCAATAACACTAAAGTATCAAAGCATATGTGAATATATACATGTACCTTGGAATTATATGAGGGAAGGGATATAGCTATGTTACTGACCAATGATAGTCAATTAGGTAACCAGAATCCCAATCTCAGCTGCTAAACCAATGTTTACAAACTGAAGAGCATATTAATTTAGTATTTTGGTTTAATAAAGTTCAACCAATGATGGGGTGTTGGAGGTAAGAACCGGTGGTTTGATACTCTTAGAGCAGATCCATCGTCCAGTAGACAGAGACAGGTCTGTCTACAGTGTTTGTTGGTTGGCTGGAGAGTGGACAAGTACATTAAGGCTACCTCTGTAACCGCTTTCTCCGCTAACAATGAGCACACCCACAAAACACACATTATTGAAATTCTATCTTTGTTAATTCAATTACACATACTGGCATATATATTGTTTTAATATTTCTCAACAGAACAGGTCAACATATTAACTGCAGAATCCTCATACACTCTAAATGAATCCAGTTCACTCCAGCTAAGCTGTTCTGCTACCGGTTTTCCTCTGCCAGATATTCAGTGGCAAAAATCAAATAATAATGAAGACACTGACGAAGATATAAGTTCTTCTCATTTACCACTAAACAATACAATTACTAGTAATATAATTTTGGGTGCTGATGGAGTATACACTGTGAATTCACTATTGCATGTGTCAGAATTGTTATATTCTGATCGAGGAGAATATATCTGCAATGTGATTAATATAATACCAGATATTGGATACGTGTTGAGTAATGGAAGTGTTACATTTAATGTAACTGTTCAGAGTAAGTACATGTAACTAGTATGTGTTTGATAATACAGTGATACAATATTATGTGTTACCTGGTGTATGTATATATATACTAATGTTGTTTTAGTATGACAGTAATGACCACTTTTAGTTATACTTCTAAAGTGCTTAGTTACTCAAGATTTTAGCAATCCATATAAAATTAATTCTGCTTAGTTCATTTTGGTTATTGCAGTAGACCTGTGTAATTTAACTATACATGTAAAACATGTATATGTAGTCCTGTACTAATACTGACATAATTATGTGTATAATAAAACAATCTATTTTTTCTTAGTAACTCATTCCAAATACTTTCATTCATTAATAATTATAGCTCCTCCAGAATTATCTCCCTTCTCTAACTCTGAAACCATTGGTATTCTGAATAATTCCATCTCCTTACAATTTATCATAACACGTGATCACCCCACTGTGGAACTATCCAACATTCTGTGGTTCTTCAATGGAGAACAGCTGAACACCACAGGAGAGAGATACTATTTCTCTGATAACAAGCTTGTGTTATATATTTCAGCACTACAATTTGAGGATGAAGGAGATTATACAGTTATAGTTAGTAATGATGCTGGAATTGGTGAAGCTTCAATTAATTTAGATGTACAAGGTATATTTATATACGACACTAATGTTTTCGCTTGTGTACTTCAATTCATCATGAATATTATATTTACACACTATTAATGGCAAGTTTTCATTTAGAAAATTCGTCAAGGGGGAGCAAAACTAGATTTGAAATACTTGGGAGGGGCAACATAAAGGGTTTTCGTAGTGTGCATATTGGCAAACAAATTTCAAGGGGGAGGGGCAAAACTCTAGCAAGAGGGGGCAAATGCCCACCCCTAAATGAAACCCTGATATGGTATGAGATAAAATTACTTTGCCAGCTCCATAGCCTTTTGTTGTAGGCTGTTGGTAACAATGATAGTGATGGACATAGTGTATGGATTAGACTAAAGTCTGTTCATATTCACGATTCTATTATTATGTTTTGTGTTTTACTATCGAACAACACGCTTTAAATTATCTTTTGATTCATCCAAAGTAGCTGCGAAATGATTGAATTGAAAGTAACAAGCCCTTAGTTAAATTAGCTTATCACTGACTTACATGGATTCTGTAGTGTGAAAATATAGGAAGTGTGTATATAGCACTATCAATACATGTGCTTAAATTGCTTAACTGTTTATTGCTGGCTTACAGTGATTCTGTGGTGTGAATATATAGGAAGTATATAGCACTAGTATTGTTGTTTTCCTATGTTTGTGCTAGCTAGAGGCTTAATGTCACAAGTGCCTTATACCATTCCTGATATACATGATCTTACATGCAATGCATATGATAATTCCTTTCAGCTCCACCTCAAGTTACTGACATAACAGATTCGGTATCACTCTTAGAACACGAAGACGTAGAGTTTGTATGTACTGTAATATCTGACCCAGTTTTTGATGTCAGCTGGTACTATAATGACATATTGATACACAACAGTACACATTATCTCATAGCGATGTCATCCTCCATGTCTAGTCTCAAAATCATCAATACTACTCAGCAAGATGCTGGTGAATACAAATGTGTTGTGAGCAATATTCATGGTAATGATGTTGCGCAATCATTATTAGAGATACAAGGTTTGTACTCCACACTCTGAGATTAATTGATAAATTGATTGATAGATAAATGGAAGAATAGATGAATAGATGGATGGATAAATAGAATGACAAGGCTGGATAGATCTGATAGTAAATGTTGAGTAGTGGTAACTATAGTTACCATTACTCACAGGAAATGATTTGTTCCAGTTAGTACCATGAATGGTATTGTTTATTGGGACACGTGTGTAATGAGTCTAGACTTTATTTATATGAACTTTATAGAATAGTGTACAATATCTAAATGAATGTGTAGAGCAGACAGTAATGTAACACAACTGTTTATATGAACCTTTATAGGATAGTGTACAATATCTAAATGAATGTGTAGAGCAGACAGTGATGTAACACAACTGTTTATATGAACCTTTATAGGATAGTGTACAATATCTAAATGAATGTGTAGAGCAGACAGTGATGTAACACAACTGTTTATATTACTACATGTATATAATGAGTCTGTAACTTATTCATTGAGGTTAATCTTTATAACACAATAAAATATTTTTTGATGCGAATATTTCATCCTGAGGGCCTTTTCCTTCAGTTATGTAAGTTACAAAAAACAACTTGTAACTTACATAACTACACTGCACAAACAAAATTGTTCAAATATGTACTGTATTGGTTAGTGCAGTTGCAAGGATGTAACAATTAGTCAGTTATTCAGACTATTATTGATTCACATATACTTAATGCTGTAACTACATTGTGCTAATTATCAGTTGAATTTAGTCCCATTTTAGGGTGCTGTCTACTCGTATTTCAACCAACAACCAATTATAGAGATTGTGTATCTGGCAATTCGGGCCAACAAAAGGGTTTGGAAACCTGCAAACAAATAATATAATTTAATCCACTGTACATTCTTATACTTGGTGCACATAATGTTACATGCATGTAGCGACAATAACCTGTATGACAAACTAGATTGACGTTTATGCTATTCTTTGCAACTGTACTAACCAATAAATTGGTTATTTTAACAATTTAATTTTTGCTATGTAAAGAAGGTAGTTGAGCCATAACATTCTTGTCCAGAAATATTTCATTGTGTTAGAATTATGAAGTTCTTGATTCACTGCAATGAATACTGAAAACACAGTATGGAATCTTTATGGAATATAATAATAATTATCATTACTGTTTATGAGCATAGAGCAGATAATTCCAAGTATGTAGTATAACACAACTGTATATTAACAAGCTTAAATTCACTAAAAGTTCATATAAAGTTAAGATTAATAAAGTATGGACTCATTATACACATGTACCAATAAAATGTTTGCAACTAATACTGATACAAATCATTTCCCGTGACTATTTTTAATCCTTTTAAAAATTTAATTTTAGTTATATATATATTAACTAAAACAACACTATTTCATATGTACTGAGACTAGTACATTGAGTTTTTCATTTTCTTTCTCAACAGTTCCTCCAGTTTTTGTTATTCACCCAACCAACATGACTGGTATCGCTGGTAGCTCAGTGAATCTTGATTGTACATCAACAGGGTATCCTAAACCCAACATTGTGTGGTATAAAAATAACGAACTACTACCACAGGACAACAAAACTTTATCTTTCGTTGATGAAATAAGTGTGAGATCTAATCTTCATTTAGAATCACTAAGCCTCAGTGATGGAGGAGTGTATAGATGTGAAGCATCTAATTTCCTGTCAGTTTTATCTGTAACACAATCAGATACTGGATCATTGAAAATTCAATGTATGTGATAATGAGAATTACCATAATTATTACCTGTTTGTGTGTGTACGTGTTTCTAAGTAAACGGACACCAGTGTTCTTGCTAAGCCACTATAGTGCACCTATGACACACAATAGTAAGCTCCTGACACCTGATGCACCAAAGGTTATTCCAAATGATGTATATAGTAGCATTCTGGTAAGTGTGTCAACCACTAGAAAATCAAAAAAATTGACCCGAACTTGAAAATCTTTAGACTGACATATCAAATTGCTGAAAATGGGTTAATAAATGTGTTAATTGCTATATATCCATATATAGTCATAATGTAAAAATTGGCCAATAAAACTATATAATTATATAATCTTTTCATATTATTTCAAAGAACAATTTGAAACACTAAGTGCTATAATTGCTTTTCTGTCCATTCAATATCTCTTTCTTCTAACACTAGTTCCACCAAACATCACTACAATAGAGAAACAAGTCACGGTGAACGAATCATCTTTAGCCATCCTTCATTGTATTGGATTAGGTAACCCTCTTCCACAATTGCAATGGAGAAGATTGAGTGGATCAGAATTACCTTATGACACAGAAGTTACAATAACTATAGAAACACATAATGAAACTGGTGCAATATATCTTCTGTCAACTCTGACAATACCAAATGTTAGCAGTTCAGATGTAGATAAGTATCTGTGTGAGGGAACAAATAATGTGACAAATATATTATTAACACCTGAATCTGTAGAAATACAACTGTCAGTTCAAAGTAAGTATATATAATTATATATACATAATAATTATTATCCATGCGATGCAATATGAGTAGGGTGTAACATACATATAATTATAAACTTGGCTAGAAAATGATAAACTATCAGTATTATGTTACTAATAATTAATGTTTTGGAATGTAGGGAATTGAATTAGAATAAAAATACTTTTTCTCTTTTATACATAGCACTTCCATTGGTTACGCTCATCACATCATCTGGAGATCCATTTGTCACAGCCACACATTCCAGACTTTCTAACACACCTCAACAAGCCTCGTTAAAGTTCCGTATTGAGAGAGCTTACCCTTCTGTCAAACCCCAAGACATATATTGGAAACTAAATACATTTGACACCAATGCATCAGTCGTGCTAGCAAATTCAAATCATTACATCCTCAATAATCAGTTAAATGACAGTTTTATTGAGCTTGTCATAAGAAATATCCAATATTCTGATCAAGGGTTATATACAGTTGTGGTGAGTAATGCAGCTGGAATTACTACGTCTTCTGTTGACTTATTTGTGGATGGTAAGTTAATCCAAATTTTACACTCATCACAAAATATCATTATTGACTGAGTTGAAGGTTTTCAAATTGCCAGTTTTGTTGGCAGTATGATCTCCATATATAGTAATTAATAACCCTCGCCCACATAGGTGGGACAGAGGCTATAGAGTATAGACATATTTATGTTTGTAATAGAAATGTGGTACTCTCATCTTAACTATTGTATTAAGCAAAAAGGGTAAACTCAACTCGTAACAAATCTGATTGGTTAAAATGATTGATCAATTTCATAGTAACATCCATCATCTTAAATCCACACTGTAAAAAGTAATAGATTATTTTAACGTTCAGTTGGTTACAGGAGTTTCGATGTAATTATATTTCCCTCTAAGCTGATCTTACTTGCTAATATTTAAGTCATACACAGTTCATTTGATCTTGATCTATATTAACTAATATAAAGTACATGTCATTACAAGGCATATGGTAACAAACACATTAATACAATGTAGCTATATACATAGTATAGTATTATATAGGTACAACCTGTGGTGTATTATCAATAGATGTTACTAGCTCATTCCGAAGTAATTAATTAGTAACTAATATTCACATGAATTTGTACTTAAAATAGCAAACATGTGATATAATCCACAGATATTTGAAAAGTCAGCACACGTATGTGATATTACAGGATTTACGTGTTTAAAGTACATGTACATTGTATTGCTTTTTTAATTAATACAATGTAGCTATATATATATATATATATATATATATATATATATATATATATATATATATATATATATATATATAATGTATGTATATGTATTATTATATAGTATGCTAATACGTCCTATATACAAAATATAGGACCTGAGTTTTGTGTCCAAGGATGTGATATAGCCCGAGCTTGCGAGGGCTATATCACATCCAAGGACACAAAATGAGGGTCCTATATTCAGTATATAGGACCTATTAACATACTATATACAATATATTGTATGATGGTGACATCTCCTGCATAGTGTGCAAATGGAAGGTCTATTATATACAATATATAGGACTCACCACATCAAAGGGATGATGTCACCATCATACTATATATATATATATATATATATATATATATATATATATATATATATAGTATGGTACCATGGCAACCGTTTGATGTGGTTAGGTCTTATATTTTGTATATAGACCTGTGAATCTTTAATCCACCAGCATACTATATATTGTATATAGTACACTTACAGTTCTTATATACCACAATATAAACCCTTGGTTTAGTGTCTTTGGATGTGATATAGCCCTCGCAAGCTCGGGCTATATCACATCCTCAGACACTAAACCTTGGGTCTATATTTTGTATATAAGAACTGTAAGTGTACTATATAATATACATATATATATATATATATACATAGCATATATAGTATTATATAGGTACACTTGTGGTGTATTATTAGTATCCAAATTTCAACATCTATAAAAACAACAAATGTCATTCCAGAGTAATTAATTAATATAAATATGTATACATGAAGTTGTACTTATAATAGCGTGATGTATACTCCACATATATTTTAAAAAGACAACACATGTATGTACCATTCTTTATTATGGCATGCACTTTATATACTAGTCAATGTAGATCAAAATCAAAAGAAATAAATTACTACTTGTAAATGCTAACTAGCTAGACAAGAATGTAGCCTTAATAGTCTCAGAAGGGATTGAAATTCATGTAACGAAATGAGGATTAAAATAAACCATTCATTTTTACAGAGCACCCTCATCTCTCTCTCTCGTTTACTCTCTCCTCTCTCTCTCTCTCTCTCTCTCTCTCTCTCTCTCTCTCTCTCTCTCTCTCTCTCTCTCGGTATAGTTGAAGTAGACCTTTTTCATGAAGGTTCTGTGTCCCAAACAATAGAAGAGCATCAATCTGTTACTTTCACATGTATAGCAGATGGGATCCCAAGACCCAATAATCTACGATGGTTTCGGAATGGGACTCTAATTAACACAGACTTATTTCAAAGATTTGATATATTGGAATCAGAGGTCACTGGTATTAGAATGAATATTTCTTCAGATATTCGTGGTTTGAGGAGTACTTTGATTATAAATGATTTGCTTGCTTCAATTGATAATGGATTTTACAATTGTAGAGCCAGTAATGATGTAGGATTACCAGCTACCCTTTCTGCACCATTCCAACTCGATGTTACCAAATGTAAGATGTTGCGTTTGTATGTTATGACATAATGGAATAAATATTAGCTACCACACTGTATTTTTAAAATAACTTAGTTATTGTTTATTAACAAGGAATTTAATTAGGTTTGGTCTGATTGAGTTACACTAAGATAATATAGAGGAATTCAATTAATTTGATAACATGAAATGCATTATGGCAGCAATGCATGTATGTAACCAGCATGACATGTTCGTTCTTCCTTGAAACTACCAATAAATGATGGCTTTAACAATTTTGCAATGATGCATGATGAGTAAACCTCTTTGGCTAGTGATGTACCAATAAGACATTTTACTGATATTCCGATAAGCCAATAATTACTTTATATCAATGCCAATCCAATATTATATCTACGTACCTTCTAGTTTCTGATGCTTTCAATGAGTATTTCTCAATAATTATGAGTATCGTAAAAGCAATTAATGATTTTATAATCACAAGAAATGACATTACTAGTACACTTATTACAATATTGATTACATATCTTTGTGTCTTTTGTTTCATTGATCACAGAGTACAAATTTCAATGTATAATATATAATTATATACTTCTTCTCCTACCAGCTCCATCTCAAGTGTTTTGTGCAAATGAACCTTGTAAGAATGGAGGAACGTGTATGGAAACAAGAGACAATTATTATTGTGTGTGTAGTTTTGATCATGCTGGTAGAAACTGCGAAGAAGGTGAGCAGTATTTTATTCATCATCTATCAGTCTATCTACCCATCTATCTATCAATCCATCTTTCTATTCATCTATTGTCTTACCCATCTTCGTCTATTCTACAATATCTGTCTACTCACTTGTAATCATCAACTTGTATCTATCTATCTATCCCTCCATTCACCACAGATGTACTATATGAAATCCCTCCATCCATAACCTCTCCGCCAAAAAACACAACAAGTGCTCTTTACAGTGAAGTCTCACTCTCATGCCAGGTGACTGGGAATCCGACTCCCAGAGTCACTTGGTTCAAGGATGGTCAGGAAATCTTTACTGATATTTATACACTTACTATCAATGAATTGGGGCTGAAAGAAAGAGGATTTTATCATTGTGAAGCTACAAGTAGAGTGGATGGAGAGATAATAACAGTTGTGTCTGAAGTAGCCATTGTTAATATTGAAGGTTGGTTTAAAAGAAATAATAAGTAATGGCATGGCATAGTGATAGCCATTGGGTACTGAGGCTGATGATATAAACATCTATGATTGTTACTTAATGCATGCAAAATGGTGAACTAGTAATATTCACTAGAAATGGTTAAGTAGAGTTGCAAATATCTAGATATTCTCAATAAGTAAATATTCGAATACTAAAAAGCATGATTTGTTCTGGTACTACTAATGTGTTAAAATATTGAATCCAGTCAATAATTTATTATACATTACAAAAATTCACAATTTCCACTTGTGTTTGGTTAGTCATAGCTTACTACATTTTCAATAATAATAGTTCACACCTTACTATCTTTACTATTCATATCTCATCAACGTCAGATAATCAACCAAGTAGCGTTTACCTGGGTTACCAACTGATAAATAAATAAACTATAATAAATATTACTCGAAGGATGTATGATAAACTATAATAAATATTATTGGAAGAATGTACAAAGCTATATTAGTATGTGAATATATATGATAATGAATACACTTCAAAGCCAATTAATGCATGATTACACTTCTTACATCATCATTCACAAGAACTTGTACTGAAGCCTAAGGATATGCATAGTCACTAACTAATTATAACTGTGCGCATGGGAAACTATAATAAATATTACTGCAAAGATGTACAAAGCTTAAATATGTAGTTATATGGTAATGAGTACATTCCTGATTACACTTCTTACCTTTTGAATCAACTAATTATAACTTTGCATGGGAAACTATAATAAATATTACTGCAAAGATGTACAAAGCTATTAATATGGTAATGAGTACATTCCTGATTACACTTCTTACCTTTTGAATCAACTAATTATAACTGTGCATCGGAAACTATAATAAATATTACTCGAAATATGTACAAAGCTATTAATATGTAGATATATGGTAATGAATACATTTCCAAGTATTTGTAATGATTAACAACTTCCCTAATGTGATTGTCTTGTGACCACATAGTATATACCTATGTGTTTGCATTATGACTATCACCTGATTGTAATGTGATTGTGACCATCCCTAAATTCACAAAAACTGACAGACCACGAAAATTCTATTTGTGAAAATAATGGACACACCTACCGCATGTGAATGAGCATGGAAATTATATCGTGAAAATTTAGGGCTATACGATATATGATTTTTAGGTGTCTGCATTATGACTATCACTTGATTGTAATGTGATTGTCTTGTGACTATGTAATATATACCATGTGATTTTTAGGTGTCTGCATTATGACTATCACCTGATTGTAATGTGATTATAATATGACTACCACCTGATTTGTATGTGGTTTTAATGTGACTATCAACTGACTTCTACAGGTATTGTGCAGTATGAAGCATCTCTTCAAATCCCAGAGAGTTCTGAAACTCCATTGACACTAGATTCTATACAGAAATTAGTAGATGAAATAAATGAGTTTGTAGCAGGAAGTATTATTCAGGGAGACACATCACTTTTCTTCATTGAACTGTTTGACTCACAAAATATCAAGTAAATTATTCAAATACATAATGTACATGTAGCCCATTATGTAAGCACTGCGTAATTCTTATGGCCTACAAGTATAGGACCATCCTATGATTGCTTTTGAACTATTATAATATTTTGAACTATTATAATATAATAAATTGATATGTACATATATATATATTTATACATATATGTACAATATATATATATGTACATAAATTGATATGTACATATATGTACATATCAATTTATGTACATATACATATATATTATATTATATTATGTACGTATCAATTTATGTTTGTGTCACATACATGTTTTATACATAGTTAAGGATTTGTGTCATATGAGGGGGCTTGGTCAATTAATTAATGGGTGTGGCACACTGGCCATAAATGAATGTGTGCACGAGCTATACCAGAATCATCTTCAATCATATAGTTATAATTAACTGAATGAAATGTTTATATTTGGTACAGTAATATATAGAATGTAGCATATGTGTCAATTAGCTAACTGATCTATATTATTATTATTACAAATCTCTATAGTCTTGATGCGAATTCAATACCTGTGGTAATAACTATTATAACTGAAGAAGGAGGCAGTGATGATCTTCTACTTGCTGTTCAAAATGGATTGGGTAGTCTTAGTGTTGGTCTTCAATCTAATGTCTCTTTCCTTGTGTCTGATAGATTTGGTAAGTAACTAGTCAAAGATAATACTACAGGATCCCAATAGCACAGTATTAAGCAAGGGAACTAGTAGGGTATTTGCACTGCCAATAATGTCGGACCATTGTTAACTAGAGGATCCCAATAGCACAGTATTAAGCAAGGGAACTAGTAGGGTATTTGTACTACCAATAATATCGGACCATTGTTAACTAGAGGATCCCAATAGCACAGTATTAAGCAAGGGAACTAGTAGGGTATTTGTACTACCAATAATATCGGACCATTGTTAACTAGAGGATCCCAATAGCACAGTATTAAGCAAGGGAACTAGTAGGGTATTTGCACTGCCAATAATATCGGACCATTGTTAACTAGAGGATCCCAATAGCACAGTATTAAGCAAGGGAACTAGTAGGGTATTTGCACTGCCAATAATATCGGACCATTGTTAACTACAGGATCCCAATAGCACAGTATTAAGCAAGGGAACTAGTAGGGTATTTGTACTACCAATAATATCGGACCATTGTTAACTAGAGGATTCCAATAGCACAGTATTAAGCAAGGGAACTAGTAGGGTATTTGTACTACCAATAATATCGGACCATTGTTAACTACAGGATCCCAATAGCACAGTATTAAGCAATGGAACTAGTAGGGTATTTGTACTACCAATAATGTCGGACCATTGTTAACTACAGGATCCCAATAGCACAGTATTAAGCAAGGGAACTAGTAGGGTATTTGCACTGCCAATAATATCGGACCATTGTTAACTAGAGGATCCCAATAGCACAGTATTAAGCAAGGGAACTAGTAGGGTATTTGTACTACCAATAATATCGGACCATTGTTAACTAGAGGATCCCAATAGCACAGTATTAAGCAAGGGAACTAGTAGGGTATTTGTACTACCAATAATATCGGACCATTGTTAACTAGAGGATCCCAATAGCACAGTATTAAGCAAGGGAACTAGTAGGGTATTTGCACTACCAATAATGTCGGACCATTGTTAACTAGAGGATCCCAATAGCACAGTATTAAGCAAGGGAACTAGTAGGGTATTTGCACTGCCAATAATATCGGACCATTGTTAACTAGAGGATCCCAATAGCACAGTATTAAGCAAGGGAACTAGTAGGGTATTTGCACTGCCAATAATATCGGACCATTGTTAACTAGAGGATCCCAATAGCACAGTATTAAGCAAGGGAACTAGTAGGGTATTTGCACTGCCAATAATATCGGACCATTGTTAACTAGAGGATCCCAATAGCACAGTATTAAGCAAGGGAACTAGTAGGGTATTTGCACTGCCAATAATATCGGACCATTGTTATTAATGAGCCAAGAAAGACTGATAACTGCAAGTACACATATATTTAACTGATGAGGACTTACAATAGACAATACACAATGAATTTTAAAGTTCAGATGTGGTACACTTCTTTCAGAACTATAAAATTGTTAGTCATCATAAAAATAATAAAAGCATAATTAATGACCAACTCCTGTTACAAATGATTAACTTTAATGTAATACTTTCCCCTCAATAAATATTTTTTTCCTTTTCAACGACCCAATAAGGATGCTAATAACATGACCTTTTATATAACTGTACTTAGTTTCTTTTGTACAATATTGTCATGTGTTTTTTACAGATGGTTGTCGACCTGATACTACAATCTTAACATCACAAAGTGGCAATCCAAGTCTTGATATTTACCTCCAATGGCCGGAGATAAACATTGGTGAACAGGCAGTGGTCAAGTGTCCTTGCAGAGGAGTAGATATAGGTAATGGGAATCTAGAAGCTCGGCGATACTGTGGAGGAAATTTCACAAAGGGGGCAAAATGGGAGATTCCCTTTGTTGCTCAATGTGACTTTAGTGACCGAGCTCGAAAGATTTGTAACTTAGCAGAGGTAAGGCTAAATTTTTTAAAAGACTGGTTCTCTAGCTGTTGTTAACTATAGTCTCGGTCAATTTTTGTTTCTTTGTATTTATTTCAGCTACCCTCATCTGAGAAACTTGAAAAACTTGGAGACATTATTGAAACACAAACAGACTTTGTAGCAACAGAAATTTCTGTTGCTGCATCTGTGCTATTAACAGCAAGAGAAGATGCTTCAGGGAATAGAACTGTAAGACCAGATATACATAGATTATGTACCACAGTGGAACCTCCCTATTCCGAACACCATTGGAACTAGATAAATTGTGGTGATTACAGAGAATTTTCTTATTTCAGGGATGAATTAATATTATAAACACAGTTTGGGACATTTTAGAGCATTCTCATTACAGGGAGGGGTTTCTTTATTTTAGGGAGTTTGGAATAGAGTTGTTCCACTGTGTATATATATATGATTAGTAAACACAATTGTTTAGTATAGTGATAAAGGCAAGGAATATATAGACACTATACTATGCCATAATATGCTTGTGTGATGAATGCAACTAAATTCTTTGCTTGGAGGAACAAACAATTGGATGTATAATGTGTGTGTGTGTGTTTTGAGGGGGCAATGGTGTGTATCTAATGATAAACAATGTGATTGTGTTTGTTCTTTGTAGTTAACAGAAGGATATTTTGATGTGGTAGACAACATTAATCAAATTCCTATGAATACTCTACAAGAAAGTTTAGAACAGGCTAATACGTCAGCAAGGTGAATTCATTTTAATCATCACATGCCAAATATATGAATCATAATAATCACATTCTTGCTTGTCAATCACATGACTCATCACATATTGATCACATGCAGGTTACTAGAATCTGTTCAGAAACTTATTGAAAACGTTCCAATTTCTGAAAACGAAACAATGACCGTCTTAAATAAAGCTACATTCGCAGTTGCAGTTCAGGAAATGGATTTAACCCAGTCAGACCAAGGAATTTATTTCACATTTAATCAATTGATTTCTATTAATGAAGACAGCATGGATGAAAATAACACTCTGATTCAAATCAAACTTCCCACAGAAATTGCTAGATTTACAGAAAATCGTACAAAGGCCACATTAGCATATGCTCTGCACAAAAATGAGTCATTGTTTTTGAGAAGACGTACAAACAATCTAGAAATTAATAGTCCATACATAGTGTCTGCTTCTGTTGCTGGTATTTCAGTAAACAATCTCAGTGATCTGATAGAATTGACAATTCCAAGCCAAGTGAGTAATTATCATGTTTGTTTTGGTAAAGGTCATTCACATTCACTTTGATCTCAGAAAAATGTTCATAACTTTAGTTTGGAATGACCAATAATCTCTTTACCTTCACAATTTTACATATAATTATCCTTCCCGTTCTTTTTTGTGTATGTCAAATTTCAACTCATTACCTAATTATTGAGTTACAGTATATAATGATTTTGTTGTTCACATTGAAGTAAATAAATATCTTCATATCCAACTGTAATAAAACTGTCAATGAATAGTTTTAGTAGAAAAAGGATCAGATTATCAGATTCTTCATATATTAAGTAACTATTAATTTTAATTAACTAATAGTGTTTTCTATACTGCTTGTATTTTATAGTTTCACAGCTTTAACAAAGATAGAGAAAGATGTTACTTTTGGGACTCCTCTTTGAATGGTCAGTTCTCTTCATTAATTAAAACTATTATCATAAATCATGTATGTATTAATTCATAATAGACTGTGGTAGTGAATTAAGTATTAATTAATTGTCATAACATTCCTACCTTCGCTTCTTTTTTTCACTATTACAAGTATACATCATGTAGATTAACCTTGTACCTCGTATTCAGGTTTTTAAGATGGAGAAAATGAGCCTAGATTCAACTGTTTGCGCATGCGATAATTAACTTGTGGTCAAAAAAGTATGTGTCAGTTTGTAGTACACAATAACACAGCCAAGAGCATCTCCTTGTTTAGAACACATCCAAGGTGCTGTACAGAAACAGACCATTTGATTGAAACTAGTAATATTGATTATACTATCAATATTTAGCTAAACTGAAACAAAAAGACTATGGTAGTTCATGGACACCCCAGATATCTGCGAAATTATAAAGTTAATTAGCACATATACAAATAGTTGAATCCAAGCTCTCTTCTCCACCATCTCTAGAACCTGGGTACTACATAATGAAGTTACACACAATGTACTAGATAGACATGAAATGATTTTTTTATGCTTTATGTATATTGAATCGATTATTCTTTTCACCATTAGATGGATTTGGTGATTGGTCTCAAGAAAATTGTGACACAATATACAGTGGCAATGGAAGTGTTACATGTCGCTGTAACCATTTAACTAACTTTGCTGTGCTATTAGTAAGTGATTAATGAAGTTGAATAATGATTTGTCACACAAATAATAAATACCAGGGTTATTCACTAGTTAACAACATTTCATGTGGAACTATTGATTACATGAGAAAACGATTACAATTATTACTAAACACCATTGACATTCACCATGACTAACAATCTTTTTACCTGCACCATTATCTTTTTCGTTCTTTTTGTGTGTATATAAAACTTTATTCTGTTGCTTCATTATAGAGTTACAGTATAATCATGTATTAACCTACTGACATTAAATTATAAACTACATTATGTAATAGTTAGAACACACTTTACCGTGATTACGTGTTTTAATGTAGCACGAGGGCGGGTCAATAAAGGTCGGGTTTACATAATGCACGAGCCGAAGGCGAGTGCGTTATGTAAACGAGACCTTTATTGACCGCCCAAGTGCTACATTGAAACACACGATGCACTGTCAAGTATGTTCTAAGTGATTTATTGACGATCTGGTGAACTACCACTGTTGTTGAAGCAGCTTCGTTAGTAGAGGTGAGCAAAGTGTGCAATAACTATTTATTGCACGCAAAAGTGTGCAATAAGTGATTTAATGGTCAATCACGTGACGCAATATCTGCACTCTGATTGGCCACAGGTCACATGATCAGCAATAAATATATATAAAGTCAGTGTATCCTATAATTTTGAGGTTGTCATGAATGTGAACAGAACCTGTGTAAATAATATAATAAAGACTTCTTCAATCTGTGTACATGTGTAATGAAGGTGTTTTCTTTTTCTCAGGATGTGTCACCTGAACCAGCTGATAATAATTTGAATACAAATGTTGGGAAAGCACTGAATGCCGTATCATACATTGGAGTAATTGTGTCTATCGTTAGTCTACTTGTCACTATAACAACCTATCTTGCATCAAGGTAATCTCAAACACATTTCAAAGGAGCTTATGAGCAACAAAGCCACAAGGAGATCCAACCCAGAGGCCTTTTAATTTTATTCAGAAACGTTACCATATTAGGAAGTTTATGTGGGCTTGTACATGATGTATTATACATAACAAAACAATCTAGTAACTCTGGAAGTATTACAGTTGAATGTTCATTCTGCTCGTAAAGTCATAATCTATAAAATTAAGAGTCACAATATTTCTAAATACTTAAAATTTATTTTTCGACTAATAATAATTATTATAATTATACTTCTAGGAAACTGAGGAGATCTGATCATGGACAGCTGCTAATGAATCTCTGTTTTGCTCTATTGGGATTGTACATTGTATTCATACTGGCTCTCCATGGTACAGCTGTACCAGGTCTATGTGCAGTGTTTTCAGCACTTCTCCAATATTTCTTGCTGGTGACATTTTTTGCCATGGCAGCAGAAGCTCTGAATCTTTATATCAAACTAGTAATAGTGCTGGGGAAAGGAATACAGAAATATGTAATTAAGGCCACTCTTGTGTCTTGGGTGATTCCTCTTTTCATCGTCCTGTTTTGTTTCGCTCCAAATTACAAGTTCTATATTGGAAAGCACTTGTAAGTATCAGCTATCCATCTTTCTAATACGTAGAACTTTTCTATATCCATCATTTCATCTATTACAATATGAACGTGTTTAGTTACGGTTAATTATAGTATGCTAATTTCTCAAAAATTATTATTATACTGTAGGTGTCTTGTAGGGAGTTTTCACTGTATAGTCTGTATTCACCAATAGTTATTATACATAGTAGATCTCAGTGTTATTCATTTATAGTTTAGTTGACAAAAACTTGCAATGCCTTACTTACTCTGTTATACAATACAACAGCTGCCTAGTTTTTCATATTACTTTCTATGTTAGAGTAAGTGTCCTTTTAATTATAATCTACATAATTATTTTCTCTTAAAATAGTTGCCGAGTTTTTGATATTCCTTTCTATGTTGGAGTACTTGTCCCTTTCATCATAACCTATATCTTCAACTGGGGCATTTTCGTGATAATAATGACTAAGCTATTGACAAAGGCTTGTCAGAAAAAATTCAAAGAATCATATTCAGATGAGCAAAAAGTATCATTAAGGCAACAATTCCTGATTGCTCTGACATTGTCCATTCTCCTTGGACTTGGTTGGGGCATTGGTCTACTGGCTACACAAGAACTACATGAGACAGGTGTGAGAAATACATTTGCTGCTTTGTTCATCCTTCTCACTGCATTTCAAGGACTTTTTATTTTCATTATGCACTGTATTCGCTCTAAAGAAGCTCGCAAGGAGTGGACAAGATGGATTTTTAAAATCAGAGGAAAAGAATATTTGGATTATTCATCATCTATGGCTAACTCAGTAATTAAAAAACGTAGTCAGTTCAGAGGTCAACAGAGTAATGTCACAAACACATCGTATGTTAGTAACATAGGCTCAAGGATTTACGGAGAAGAGAAATTGAAAACAATAGCTTCATTGGAGAAGGAGCTTGAAGCAACTGGTAACATTGAACGTATTCCTTCAAGATTAGGTTCTGATACCTCAGAGGACTCAAGCAATGAACCTCCTATTGATTACAATAGTGCCGTTGTATATCGAGTACCATCGGGATTAGACCTGAGTAAATTTGATGATAAGCGTTTCAGTTGTATTAGTACCACATCTCAAGGAAGTGATTGTAAGAGCATTGAAAATCCTCTTAGATGGAGTGAGACTCAGAGAGTACGTATCGATGATATGGAAATCGAAACCCAATTCACTAAAAACTGCAATGTGCGGTCAACTGAACATAACTTTGAACAAGTAAATGGAGTGGATCAAAATTCGGAAGATGTAGACACAACTGAACATAACTTTGAACAAGTAAATGAAGTGGATCAAAATTTACAAGAATTGCAGACAACTACCCAACAAGTAAATGGATATTCTAACAATGTACAATTAGCTGGAAAAGAGGTGGACCATGCGGTGACACGTAAATTACTTTGTAAAAAGGACAGTACCCCATGTTCTAGTTTACCTAATCCCATGCTGGACATGGATACCAACAGTGGAATGATCAATGATGAAGAGTTTGTATAATAGTATTTCATTTCATTTCAGCCCTTCAAATTATAATTATAAATACATTATAACAATATGATCGTAATTTTTTAAAATTATTAATACACACCTATAAAATTAATAATAAAAGAAAACATCATTTTAAAAATGAGGAAAAAAATGTCAAAATCAAAAAAGCATGCAAGATTGGGACCATACTCTCTGAAGATATGGAACACTATATAAACACCAATCTTTCATACATTGCTTCATTACTATATATATAAGCATCTGTGGTATAGGATGTATGTTACCTGAACAAACAACCAATAATTAAATGCAACTGTACTAATCGTTGTTAACTATTTTGTTTTTTGCAGTGATGAAAACTAATTTAGCTAACAGTCATTGTTATATTTCATTCTCAACATGTACAGTTAGTGATTGTATTAATGTACTGTAACACTCTGGAGAGTTACATTTAATTGCTTCACATATAATATGGACACTGTCACTATGGTCACTGTTTAAATGATGATACTGAAGAAATTTCAACCCCTGGAAAGAAATAGAGATGAAAACATTAACAAAACTTACATTTAATTAAGACTTACAGGACCATTGTCAATTGATTCTACTATTTGTCTGATAAATTTATAGTTTAGATGGATCCATAAATTAATAAGAGCTGTTGGATAAAATTAATATTTATTATCAAAGATACAAGCACACTCACGTAATAGGCATGCTGTACCATGAAACTGTGCTTCCATTGCTTGCTGTATAAGCCTTACCAAGTCAATTGATTCACTCAGACATCTGGAAGACATGAAAATTAAATAAAATAACCATCCATTCGATTGCAGACTAAATACTGAGAGCTTGCAGTGATATAGTCAATCATTGACAGGAATATCATTACAGTTGTACTGTTGATGTAACATACCCCAAATATTCTATAAAGTGCTTCTTCTCCCAGTTAGTACTTTTAAGTGTAATAATCTTAAGTATGAGTGTAGTCTAAAAGGATATAATATATATGGTACTTTTGGTATAAGGTTCGATGAATGTAAAAGGTGCTGCTTGTTCAGGTATACTCATGGTTATGAATGATTCATTGTTATATGAAGAACCATAGAGGGTGCTTGTTCAGGTATGCTCATGGTATTACATTATGAATGACTCATTGTTATATGTAAAACCATAGTGGTCTAAAAGGGTGCTTGTTCAGGTATGCTCATGGTATTACATTATGAATGACTCATTGTTATATGAAGAACCATAGTGGTCTAAAAGGGTGCTTGTTCAGGTATGCTCATGGTATTACATTATGAATGACTCATTGTTATATGTAGAACCATAGTGGTCTAAAAGGGTGCTTCTTCAGGTATACTCATGGTATTACATTGTGAATGACTCATTGTAATATGCAGAGCTGTAGTGGTCTAAAAGGGTGCTTCTTCAGGTATACTCATGGTTATGAATGACTCATTGTTATATGAAGAACCATAGTGGTCTAAAAGGGTGCTTGTTCAGGTATACTCATGGTATTACATTGTGAATGACTCATTGTAATATGCAGAGCTGTAGTGGTCTAAAAGGGTGCTTCTTCAGGTATACTCATGGTTATGAATGATTCATTGTTATATGAAGAACCATAGTGGTCTAAAAGGGTGCTTGTTCAGGTATACTCATGGTATTACATTGTGAATGACTCATTGTAATATGCAGAGCTGTAGTGATCTAACCCACTAAACAGTAATATACCCAAGTTACCATGAAACACTCAAAATGTGTTTCAAATTTTTAAAATCAAAAATATTTAACATAGTGGGGTATACCCTTTTTCTAATGCATTACGTTTGCAACATGAACAATTACTAGTAGTTGATTTTGTGTTAG
This sequence comes from Petrosia ficiformis, assembly GCA_947044365.1. Taxonomy (NCBI): domain Eukaryota; kingdom Metazoa; phylum Porifera; class Demospongiae; order Haplosclerida; family Petrosiidae; genus Petrosia; species Petrosia ficiformis. The sequence goes on along the minus strand of OX345649.1, from coordinate 4,562,010 downwards.
TCCAACTATAGCTCTGAGCCTTTCATATCATTCATGGCTTCTATTTATAGTAGCAAATATTTACAACTGCCATTTGAAATACATACTTTTTGAAGGAGAACATGGTCTTTGAATACACAGCTGGAAGTACAAATTACATGACATAATATCTTGAAAATATACAAAGTTTTTGAGATGCTATAAGTAATACAAAAAAAGTTACTCATTAATACTTATACATATGATATACTCACTCAAACAAATCTAACGTTGAAATAAGTACTTTTAAAAGATTCACAGCACTCAGGATCCACTATCATGATACATAGTATTAAAGGTGAAACTAATCAAGAAGCTTCCAACAACTTACTTGTAACATATGTCCAGCCTCTAATGATAGTTTGTTAGATATCCAATCTACGAGAATCACAGAAATATCTAACTCTGAGAAAAATAACCTTTTGGTTTCTAAATTGCTAACATGAAGATAATAATTAATAATTATGAGAATGGGTAACGAAAGATTTTATATAATGATAGTACCACATGTGCTAGCGCTCACATACATATTTGGATCTTGAGTGATATCTGCTAATATTGAAAATATATTTGTCACATCTTCAATGCTACAAGAGAGAGTATCTTTAAAAGACTGAGGAAATAGAAGAGGTAGCCATTGTTTCATATCAGACACAAGTTGTTGAATATCTGATTGATAAATAAACATAAAAACAGTTATTATCATCGATAAAATTAAATACCTAACCTTGTGAGTGATTCAACTTTCTCACCTTAGCTAATAATTCTTTACAATCATCAAATGTTCCTCTAACTGATGATGTCTATATTAATTATACATGTATTTAAAGTCATGTATATATGTGTGACTGTGGATGATCAATCACTTTGGAAATAATAATTTTGATCAAATGCTTACATTCAAACATTGAGGAAGAACAATTATTGCTTCAACTATAGAGACCAAATTTACAAGTAGTTATATATAGGTCATCCACATTCACCTTGTCCTTGAAAAAATGTTCATACTGTAGTTTGGAAGGACCAAAATGTTTTTACCTGTATCATTTTCATACAATTATCCTTCCCATTCTTTCCTGAGTGATTGAGTTTCTCATTCATGGATGGTCATATATAATATGGGTAGGATTTCATACAGGGGGGGAAAGCATGATTGGTATTCATAAAATTCGCCTACTCCATTATTAATATCTTCATAGTTGACACCTTTCTTATTCTGTATGCCAGAACAATCTAGAATGAGATATACTACTTTAAATTAATATTCAAAATTCATTAGTTTGGATTGAAGGTCCCCTACCCATTCTGTATGAAACCCTGCATATGAGCACATACAAACAGAGTCTATATACAGATACAGTATAATATAAGAGTCCTCACCTGGTTCTCTTCCACACTGTCTTCTCTTCTTTCCTGTTCGTTCTCTAATCTTTCAATCTGCTGCTGTTTGAAGACTTGATCAAGCTCCTCCCATGCTTGCATAACTGGTTTATGTACTCCGTTAGTCTATTGATTCATAATTGTAACATAATTATGTACATGATGTATAAGTAAACTTGTTAGGGCAATCTCCCACTCAATACAAACCTTAGATGGTGCAGATTTAGTTCTATTAGATAGTGGAGTACTAGTTGGACGAGAAGTTGCCATTATTTCACCTTCCTGTGCACACTGAGATAAATAATCTAAATCCAATCCTGTGTAATATTTACCAGTATAAGTATTGTATTTGTTTAATGTGTGTTATAACCTTCTACTACAAATTGATGATATAATAGAGTAGGCCATGATAATCTCTTTTGTGGATCTTTTTGTAACAGACCATCCAAGAAATTCTGACAATAAATAATTACAAAATTAATATATACACATACATATATATAATTATTATAATTATAATTATATATATAATTATATATATATATATATATATATATATAATTATATATATAATATAATTATATATATATATATATATATATATATATATAATTATATATATATATATATATATATATAATTATATTATATATATTATATATATATATATATATATATAATTATATTATATATATAATTATATATATATATAATTATATATTTAATGAAAGAGCATGTAGGGATATCAGTACTGAAAAAAAAAACAGAAACAAGATTGGAAGCAACAAAATGAAACTAACCACTTCCATATAATCGCACATGTATGTTAAAAATACTTTTGATAAAACTTACCTTGAAATTTTGACTCATTTTCTCAGACCACTGTACATCATTCTAAGTAATAAACAACTTCAAGAAACTTAAAAATATTGTAATATTCTTACACTGATGATCATTTTCACTAGCTGAACAACACTGTTAGTAAAGAATGGCGGCTGTCCAGTAAACAACTCATAAAGTATACATCCAAGAGACCTACAAAACAACAGTGATTGTGTGAAGAAGTTGTACACTGATCATTGCATAAAAGGTAGTTGATTTTCCACTTGGACTACTACCAACCATTCCAATCAAATCACAATCTATTCTTGCAGCAATCTCTAAAAAAATTTCCTAGGGACTAGGGAGCATGCCTCTAGACTCCCCTAAGTCTAAATGGTACATTGTTGCCTCTCAAATGTTTTCACTAAGTCTCATTTGCCCTTCCTTGTGAAAAGACCCCTAAGGTGGTAAGCACAAAGGGACCCAGTCACAGGGAAACCTCACAGATATTGAATTTTCGGCCCTGCAAAGATATACTGCATGAACATAATCAAACAGTATAAATCCTGGTACAGTTCAGCAGAGTTAATATACATGTATAAACATCTATTTACATACCACAGGTCAGAATTATGATCATAAGGTTTCTCTTGTACAATCTCTGGACACATGTACAAAGGGGTTCCCTGAAATTGAGAGAAAAACAATGATTGTGGTATCAAACAAGACATCTTCATTACTTTGATTGATGTTAATACTAAGGTATTCATACTCATGGCTCGTGCAAATCTGTGTAGATAAATATACAATTATGATTCAAAGACCAGCAGATATCCAATCACTGATCAATGGGCATATAAATTTATTAATAAAGAACCTTGATTATGGTCACCAGCAAAGAGGTATTTAACCTATTTAAATTATCATAATTGTTAATTTTACTGAGTCATGGTAGTTAAAACATATTCATGGCTTATTGCAGGCCTTCATATAGAAATTCTTCTATTGGGGAGGGAGTTTCACATGTAGTTGTAATGTACTGTGCCCATTACCAAACTGACTTCCAAGGGGTAGTGAGATACTAGCAGGGTGAAGGAGAGTAGGCAAACTTACCCAAAGTCACATAGTTTTGTTATTCCTCCCTTGGCTATGAGGATATTTTGTGGTTTCATATCACGATGAAGAATGCGACGAGAATGCAAGTAGAATAGAGCAGAGACAAGATGGCATGAGATAACTTGAATCTACAAGTATAATTATAATTTGTACATAGAAATGTATGTATGTATGTTTGTATGTATGTATGTAATGTGTATGTACGTATGTATGTATGTATGTATATGTATGTATAAATGTATGTATGTATGTATGTATGTATGTATGTATGTATGTATATACATGTATGTATGTATGTATGTATGTACATGTATGTATGTATGTATAACTAATAATCATGTATTTCTGATCATGCTGAATGTATGAATAATTGTGTATGCAACATTAACCTGTGGTTCTGGTAGTGTTTTGTCATCTTCTAAAATTTGAAATAAATCTCCCTCGGCATATTCAGTCACCATACAAACCTGTGGATCATCAAAATCCATTCTCAAAGTGATATGTACAATTATAACTATATTTACACACCTCTTCATTTGTTTCAAAACAATCATAAAGAGTAATGATATTTGGATGATGAAGTTCAGACATAATAGAAATTTCTCTCTTTAAAGTTCTGAGCTCCTCGCTGCTGCGTCCAAACTTGGGAATGAGTTTCAATGCTACTATCTGTTAAGATTAAATAAAAATTAAGCACGTGATTATATCTTATTAACCTGTTTTGAATATCTTTGTCTTCCTTTGTAAACACGTCCAAATGACCCTTCTCCTATTAGATCTAAAATTATATATCCCTCCATAATGTTGGGGGCTCTAATTAGAATTAGTTACTATAGTAATAAATCACGTGACCCACGTGGAGTAAAGATATGAGTTTTCTTCAGTACAAGAGATTTGTGGAGGAAAAAGACACTGTTATATTATGCAGGGTGAGCTAGAGGTAAAATGAATGACTTGAATGTTTTACTAATAATTTTGCTCCATGTTTTTATTCATAACCTTGTGCTACAAGGATTATGATCTAGTTTTCCATGATTCTGAAACCCACATATCCATTAATCGACTAAGCCCTCTACTTCTGTAACTATAGTGTAGGTTGATCATGTGGGAACCAATCATAAGGACGGTGATAAAAAACTGCTAAATTATGCTGGTTCGAATCAATTTATCTTCCAATTGTTTTAATAATCACAGGGTAGAGACAAGCTGATTCCAGTCATAGCAACAAGACGTACCATATGTCAAATAAAGGGTGGGGCGATATCACATGATGATATGATAGGGAAGGAGTATGGAAGCAAGATATATACAACAAATGGAAAGTGTTGGGTGACTTTACTGCATCCAACTCCTGAGCTATGGACACTCTCTCTTCCTCATAGAACTCAAATAATTTACTCAACTGATATTAGTATGATAACAATGCAGCTGGAATTGCGACCTGGGTCTATTGTTTGTGAATGTGGTATGTGTAATTATTGGTGTATCTACATATGTATAGTGAATTCAGTGATGATTTTATTTATTAGGGACTGGAAGTGGTTCACTCTCACATGCCATTCTGAGGACAATTGCTCCTAGTGGTCATCTTTACACATTTGAATTTCACAAGCAAAGAGCTGAAATTGCTGAGTATGTATGTACTTTTAGTATACTGTATACGGGGAAAATTATGCGAATGAAAGATTTCATGAATTTGGCAAAAATAATGCTGTTTGTGATAATAAAAATAGCAAATTTACAGTAAAATCTAGTGCTATTGTTAGGGGGAGAAACAACAGCAAATCAGCAAATAAGTCAGTTAGTGTTCTGTCTATTACCTCACATTAAGGATACATAATTGTATGCAATAATAACTGTAATGTTTACTTAATGCGTCAGGTAAATGTCAATATTGTCCAACCATAATAGACACATGATCAGGTTTGGTGTCATTCCACATATTCAGCTGATTAAAGCATTGTTTTTCCTATGACAAGAACAATTTCTAATACTTGACTTGCTCGTAGTAAAGGGAGAGACTAATACTGTACTTGTACATCTCTGTTGTGAAGTATAACATCTCTCATCTTCAATTTGTGTCTCAATTTACTTTCCTGCTCTCTTTACCTCCATGAACAAAACGTTATCTGTCTAGAGAAGAGTTCAAGTCTCATCAATTGGCTGATATTGTGACAATTGAATGTCGTGATGTATGTAAAGATGGATTTGGTTTGCAGGATATCGCAGATGCAGGTCAGAAATCACACACACACATCTACTTAATTTATCCAGTTTTGTTCACAATTTCACATGCACACACACACACACACACACACAGTATTTTTAGATGTGCCTAGACCATGGGATGCAATTTTATCAGCAAAAGAAGCTATGAAAGTATGTGATTAAATAGTGAGTAAATTCTAAAGAAAGTCTGTCCAAGCTGAGCTGGTTCTCAGAAGTTGAAGGAGGATTGTGAATATTACTTAAGTATACTTTGTGGTCAGAGTTGTTGTCAGACAATGTATAGCAATTTAGCAGCAGCTCTTGAATGAAGTCTTAGTAGATGTGCATCAACGAGAGTAAGTCGATGATATGAAGATTGGACCTGATATACGGAAGTTATCAAACATTTCCTGAGGACCAACTCAACTTGGACAGACTGTAGTAGACTTTCTTATCCCATAGTATTCATCTTTTTTCTGTAGTTTTAAATAGTTAATGCATGTAAAAATGAGTGTACCATTAAATATCTTTTACCTAATAAAGGTAAACGGAGGTAGGATTTGCTCATTTTCTCCTTGTATTGAACAAGTTCAGAAAACCTGTGACAGACTCACTGATGTTGGTTTTACAGGTATGATTATGATCTGTTAAATCTTTGACTGTGAAGGTAATACTTCTTCGTTAGAAATTGACGTAATAGAATGTCTGCAACGCCCTTTTGATGTCAGACCCTGTGTTATTAACATTCCTGACCTAGGTGAAGATCAACTTGATACCACCAAGACCCAGGAACACAACACTACAAAATTGGAAGAGGAAAAGGATAATGGAGAAAAGAGACTTCCGCATAAAAGGAAGTTGACTAATCCAGTTGCATCCAGTGTAAATATACATACATGTGCTCCTCATCGCACTATACCTGGTCATACTGGTTTTTTGACATTTGCTACTCTACTTCCAATGGCTAAAAGGACTCAATCTTTGATTAAAACCAGTGATACACAGGATACTAAGACAAAACACACGAGTATTGAAAAGGAAATAGCGTCCAAACCAGTTGATGAAGAAAGTATTACTAGTAAATAGAGTTCTCTAAAACTAGAAATCAAATTTGAAGTTAAAAAGCTGTAGGTACAACGTACCAAATATTTTATAATATAATTTAATGATAGAAAATGAAACTAATTACGAAACTGAAATAAAAATATTCTATTTTACATGTACATGAAACATGAGATTGATAGGAAATATAAATGACATTTAATGCATCAATTATGAAAAATATTCTATTTTACATGTACATAAAACATGAATATTAATAACATTTAATAAGTCAATTAAACATCTTCTGGATGAAGTCCACTGATGGTACTAAAAGATGATTCCAATATTTTATGTCCAGAGTAGGAAGATGACCTATTGTCTTTAATAGATGATGTCTCTTCATTAGTGTTCTCCAGATTTAGTTCTTCATCCTTTCTATCAACATCAGCTTCTTCATTGCATTTAAAAGTTCCCACTGTTTCTTTTAAATCTTTCTTAACAGTCAATTCAGTGATCAT
>OX345649.1:4329904-4549904 GCA_947044365.1 Petrosia ficiformis | reverse complement strand
GAAGGTATGTATAGATAGATACATTATATTAAATATAACAATGCTAATATAGAGCCTGGTTCAGTTACCTTCCTGCAGTTCTTGCTTCTTCATTACTTTCTATAATAGCTTCTTCATTGACACTTAAAAGATTGTCAACAACATTTAGATAAGTTCCTGATAACTGAAATTGAAGAGAACAATTAGCAATTATCAATCCCTCCTCAGAGAGCAGTTCTACTCTCCTAAATTTGTATTTTTTGATTCTATCTGTTAATAGTTCATAACTACAGTGAATATCATTGCTTCTCTTATACCATTAACTTTGGTTTAGAGGAACATATACCAGTAATTTATAAGTTTGTAATACAAGACCACATTGAATAAAAGTCACATCCACAATGACTCAAAGTTAGGATGTGATAACTTTGTCATAAGCGGAATTAATACATACTGTAAACTTAATAACAAACCAATGGATTGTTATTTGACATACACAAAAAAGAGCAGGACGAAAATAGTACAGGTACTGACGGACATTCCAAACTAAAGTTATGAACATGTTTCTCAAGTCATGGTGAACGTAATTAATCACATACATTTTATTTATTGTTATTAAATATTAGCTAATTACAGGTATAGATTAAAGATCAAGGGAGGACTCACCATTTCATCTCCTCCAACATCAGTAGAGAGATCCTCAACAAAAACTGTAGAGATAGTCACTTCCAAAGATCCTATGGCTTCTGTATCACTGGTGATATTATTTAGACCATCTACCTGTTCATCCGGTTCCTCTAACTAGTAAATTAAATAAACAATTGGTAGATAAAGAATTAACAATGCACAGTTAGTGTTTTTCTTCCAATCTCTCCTGAAAACTATTTGCAGATTTATATCAATTCATAACACACACACATCACAAATAATATTATTACATCATGAATAATGCAACACATACATAGGCTAGATTGCAGAGTTTTCTTGCAGAGACAGAAAACTGGCACTCCGTGTCATCATCAACACCCCAAAAGGCCCCATCCTCAAAATTTCCAATACATCGACGTCTTGCTTCCCTTGTGACACCTATATCAAATCCCTCTGGACCACAAGGGCACCTGTCAAATTTAAATATATAACAATAATATTCACATCTACACATCTAACAAACTGACTACCTTAAGACACTTGTCTGCCCAATGTCTGTCTCAGGCCACTGCAGAATGAAGTCCAAACTAGTATCATTATCTGGTGATGGATTTGTAGTATTGTCCGGAGCACATCCATCTGAAAATGAATACATATTATTATATATGCATGTATAATTATAATATATATATAACATACTGCAGAGGCCTATATCTTTATATAAAAGTTGTAAATTGGAAGAAACATTGTTTAAGGGAATGGAAGAGAGACTAGAAAAAATTACAGGTCAGATAAGTGTCTGTGTGCAATCAGGCAATTGTTTAATATGTAGCTGCCTTTGATGTACTATGTAGTATGTCAGCAACATCAGACCTACTATCTCGGGGGTTCAGGTCTGATATTGCTCTACAGTACATATATATCACATGCTTTGAAGTTACGGCTAATTGAATGTGGTGTATAGGCTATGAATCTCATTACGACATAATACATACAAACTAACCAAATCGTACAATATCTATTACATTGGCTGAATTTGGTAGATTTCGATCCAATAATAATGTAAGTCGTTCAATGACAGCAGTAAGTAAAGCGGGACTTCCTCCATTTTCAGCGTCCAGGGTTACAATAAGTGGTATTGGATCAAGAAGGGACCTGAGAAGAATTATGAGGAATGGGTAAATGAATGAATGGATGGATGAATAGATGGATGGATGGATGGATGGATGGATGGATGGATGGATGAATGGATGGATGAATGGATGGATAGATGGATGGATGTATGAAGAGTAATTAAAATAGATCCAAAGACATACTTTACTTCAGTTGATTCGTGTAGCGCAACTGATACGAATGTTGCACCTTCAATGGACAGTTGACCTAGTACATCAGCACTGATCTAAAAATGTATACATACAAATCAATATACATGTACTATATATATTGATGTAAAGGTGTATGTATAACGAATTCATGCTTCATGATCTGGTTTCATAGCAACAGGTCTCAGGCTTCTATATCCACATGGATCCCTAGGCTTTAGTACAATATCTTTCATTAATGTAGTTGTAGCATTCACTTAACAACCATGATGAACATCTTTTCACATAAAAGAATTATTTGTATAATTATTATAATATATCTTAGGCTAATGAATTAGTTAATCTGTTTATAGTTCTAGATTATAACTGTAGTATGTTGTATACTATGTTATTTTAATGATAGTATGTGATATACTATACATATAGATTATGCACTATACTTCCAAGTCACAAGCCCAAACTTACAATGGATATTAATGTATTCAGTCTATCTGGGGTGGCAGTGAAGTCTTCATCTGGAACTTGTCTTCGCTTTTGCTGGATTTCGGATCTTATTAAATTCTTAACATATTCTTCGGTCAAGTTTAAAGAAACCAGGTATTGAATTAGACCTAACAGAATGAAAAAATGATAAAATTCTCATTTTAAAACAATGTTGTTTACATAATATAGTATATAACAAAATATTTTGCAAAAGATGAACACTTCTGATCATAGGTTTGCGCTCTAGACTAAAAGCTAATAGTATTTTCAATTGCATACAAAATACAGTTATTAAAATTGCAGTATGGCAGTGCAATAATATTGGCAGACCAAAATTGTGTGATATGATTATTGGAATAATATATATTATAAAACCAGGATGGGAAAGAATTGGTACTCCAGTGCTCTTGGTCAGTCGTTGCAAGAACTTAGAAGTATTAGATTTGGCCATCGCAACGCATGCTGTAGCTCTACAATGATGGGCGTCATGGGACTGGTAACTGAATTATGTTATATGCTTATTCTGAGATGAAACATAGCAGAGCAAAAATAAGTACACTTCTTTATTAGTACTTAATATACATGTACCTTCCCTATATATGACAGTTACAACTACATCTCTAGTGTATGTGCATGTGAACAGTTAACCAAACTAAATAGCTTTCTATTTAGAAAAAATACTTCCACATTAGTAATTTCTTTCCAGTAAATAGTAAAGTCAACCTTTTATCTTGACGTAAACTTTATCTGATTCATCCATTCCTTCCTCATTTGAAGCAGAGCAACTATAGCGTCCTCGTGTATCAAGAGTGAGTGCTTCAATTATGTAATAAGGTGTGATGGCATTATCAATTCGTTCATCCTCCTTATACCATGTGATGACTGGTTGAGGGTAACCGGTAGCAACACAGGATAGATTTACTTTAGAATATAGTGGTTCATAGGTTTTTTTGGGAGGGTAAATAATTACTGGAGCTGAACGGTCAACAGCAACTGTGAGGAGAAAGTAAAAAGAGACAAATATGGAAGTATATATAGAGAATGAATTGATGAATGGATACCAAATAAATGAATGTATTGAATGTATGATTTATGAGTATGAACAAATGATAAATTGATGTATGAAAATATAAATGCTATAGGCAGAGAAATAGATGAATGTACCAAAAAATAATTTATGTAGGAATACCAATAATAATAAATGCGTGATCGGAAGAATGACTACATAAATGATGTAAATGAATGTTAGTATATGAACACATACATATAAAGATGGATGAATAGACAGATGGAAGAAAGAATGAATATGTTATATCAAGAACAGTTAGTAAGCTATAATGTAAGTAATGAAATTAAAAGTACCTTCTGAACATGAAAGTCCTGTCCAACCCTCAGGACATGTGCAAATAAAAGAAGATCGTTCATTACCACACACACCTCCATTATCACAAGGCTTATCTTCACAATAGTTGATATATTCTATAGTGTTTAGTAACAAAGGGAACAAATTAAAGGAATATGTAAACTATGAAGTATGAAGTTGTGAAGTATTAAACAACTCACCTGGTATTACTGTAATGAGGTAAGGACTTTCCATTATGATACTACCATTATCATTGCTGGCCTTACAGGCATAACTGCCATTGTTGTTCTCCTTGAGACTAGTAGCCATTAGCACACTCTTATGTGCAGGGACACCAGTCCTAAAGTTTGTTGCATTTTCAGTGTAAATATCAAATGTTCTACTCAAATGAGGCTAGAGAGCAAGGAGATGAAGAAGTAAATTATAAATTAATGGCTGTTGAGTTTGGTTAAACTATTTATAGTTTATTATACTCAGACCCTATAATAAATAAGCATTAATAATAAACTTTATCACTGGTTCCTATAACAACAGATCCTTCACACTGGTTCTTATACTAAAACCAAAACCTCTTTGTTGTATTAATTCACTTACCAAAATGAGTGACTCATTAAAAAGCCAGGAGACTATTGGAGGCGGTATACCATCCACTATACATTCAAATTTCATGGAGGTTGCATGTGGTAGTGGAGAAGTTAATGGAGGAATGATAGCATTACTGATGCTAGGAGAAGCTGAAAGAAAAGAAGTAATATGAGGAGCAGAAAGAAAGACAATGTAGCTATGGTATTAATCAATTACAGATAGTATAATGAAATATTGCATATTGCATATCCCTAAAACAAATAACATGCAAGCATTCGTTTTCCATTGCTTACCATAAACAGTTAAAGTCAAAGACAGATAAGTATTACCAGCTGTATTACCAACAATAAGAGTATAAATCCCTCCATCGGCAACAACTACTGCCTTGATATTGAGTTCTATAGTAGATTTACTCAATACTAACTCATAGTGAGTATCGTCGTTAGTTGAAAACTCCATCCCATTAAGGAGCCATCTGATACCATCAGTAGTGATAGGAGGGAAGGGATTATTAGAGATTCTGATTGAGAAGGTATAGTTACTATCAACAAGACTGTCATGATTATATTCCATTGTTGATAAAGTTGGTTTAACTGTGAAGAATAAGGATACATATAAAATGTAGATATTATTGAAATGAATTATTAATGAAATTTACATGACAGGTCCAGACAGTTAAAGAGACATGTATTCATAACAAGTTACTGAGCCTTTTAACAGCTAATTTCAGTCCATTCAAGTATTTGAAAGACAGACAGATAGATAATTCAAACATACCTTGCACAGTAACAACACTTTCAATCTCTTCAGGTGTTCCTAAGAGATTCATTACTCCATTTTCTCCTACACATTTATAAACCCCTTCGTGTGATTTAGTTGCTATAGGAACACTCAAAACAGACTTAACTATGCTTCCACTGTTCTCTATTCTTACCATAACAACCACATCATCAGGTATAGGATTGAAACCAGAAGGTAGCAGTGATATGTTAGTGGCATGCGACCATGTTAGACTTGGTAAAGGTATACCAGATGAAGTACAAGTGATGGAGAATGAATCAGACACATTGAAAAGAATGGAGAGTGAAGACACAGTTACATTAGGAGGATCTGGAATGAAGGATGGGATATATATACATTATGTGTATACAATATTATAGTAACATATATCACGATAGAACATATAAACAGACATGGACACACACACACACACACACACACACAGAATATAGACAATTCACACATTTACTCACAGAGAACAAGTAATGAAGCTTCTTGTCCAATTACTGCTAAAGTATTATTAGCTTGACAAGTATAGTTAGAAGTATCACCATCATGAAGATCAGATAATGATAAAGTACTAGTAACAGTATTATTGATATACTCGCGGGATTCTATCTGGACTGTGTAAGATGGTTGAAGAGGTGAGCCCTCTTTTAACCATGTTATGGAAGGTACAGGATAGCCAAATACTGAACACTGCAGTGTGATATTACCTCCAGCAGTACCATTTATATTTTTAACTGGAACAATGATCTGAGGTGGAGCTACATAAAGAAGAAATACATGTATCTCTATTGCATGAAATATGGTATTTCATAATTCAATGACAAACATGCATGTATAAGTAAAGGTCTTTTACGTTCACTGTCATCTCAGAAAAATGTTCATAACTTTAGTTTGGAATGATTTCATCTTCATATAACTATCCTTCCCATTCTTTCTTGTGTACATGTATATCATTATTTCATTATTGGGCTACAGTATAATCATGTATTAACCTTATGACACTAAACTATACTATATATTTATATAAAGTCATCACATCACAATTTTGAGGTCATTGTGAATGTGAATAGACTTTAGTTATGAAATAATGACATACTATGCATTGAACAGAAAAATGTAGTGAAATATTCACAAGAAGTTGAAATCATCTACTCATACTCATTACTTAGCCTACTCATAGTACCTCCCTCATAAATTACCTTGAACTTCTAATGTACCAGCTGAATCATCAACATTATATTCATTCTTCACCACACATGTGTATACTCCAGCATCACTTAGTCTCACATCATCTACACTTAGTACACTCTCTCCTCCACTTTGTACAATAGAATACCTACTAGCGTTGGTTATCAAAGATCCATTAAAAAACCATGTTGTGTTATGGAGAGGTTCAGACTCAGCAACACAAATAAATACAGCTTTAGTTCCTAACAATAGTTTAAGATCTGTAGGAGCTTCGGTGATAACAGCTGGAACTATAAAGTAAGGATTAATAACAGTTGTAAAGAGAGGAAATGAGAATTTAAATTGAAATTTCAGATTATACATGCAAATGATTGTAACTTACCATCTACATCAACTGTAATAGTTTCTTCATCAATTCCAGCTGCATTACGAACTGTTAATTTATACTCTCCCTCATCAGATATGGCAATATCAGTTATCGTTAGGGTGAGCAGATCAGGTGAGAAGTGGTAACGAGGATTGCTATCGGATGTAATTGTCTTGAATATTCCACTGGAATTTTTAAAATCCCATCTTATATCTTCATACACAACAGGAGGTGAGGCATTCTTTATTGTGAATGATAGAGTTAGAGAGAAATGAAGAACAGATATCACAGATTCTTGTCCATTTATAAACACCATTGGAGGAACTAGTAAAATAAATATAATATAATTACCTGCCGTGCAATTACAAAGACAGATAGATAATTCAAACATACCTTGCACAGTAACAACACTTTCAATCTCCTCAGGTGTTCCTAAGAGATTCATTACCCCATTTTCTCCTTCACATTTATAAGCCCCTTCATGTGATTTAGTTGCTATAGGAACACTCAAAACAGACTTAACTATGCTTCCACTGTTCTCTATTGTTACCATAACAACCACATCATCAGGTATAGGATTGAAACCAGAAGGTAGCAGTGATATGTTAGTAGCATGCGACCATGTTAGACTTGGTAAAGGTATACCAGATGAAGTACAAGTGATAGAGAATGAATCAGACTCATTGAGAAGAATGGAGAGTGAAGACACAGTCACATTAGGAGGATCTGGAATGAAGGATGGGATATATATACATTATGTGTATACAATATAGTAACATATATCACGATAGAACATATAAACAGACATGGACACACACACACACACACACAGAATATAGACAATTCACACATTTACTCACAGAGAACAAGTAATGAAGCTTCTTGTCCAATTACTGCTAAAGTATTATTAGCTTGACAAGTATAGTTAGAAGTATCACCATCATGAAGATCAGATAATGATAAAGTACTAGTAACAGTATTATTGATATACTCGTGGGATTCTATCTGGACTGTGTAAGATGGCTGAAGAGGTGAGCCCTCTTTTAACCATGATATGGAAGGTACAGGATAACCAAATGCTGAACACTGCAGTGTGATATTACCTCCAGCAGTACCATTTATATTTTTAACTGGAACAATGATCTGAGGTGGAGCTACATAAAGAAGAAATACATGTATCTCTATTGCATGAAATATGGTATTTCATAATTCAATGACAAACATGCATGTAAAAGTAAAGGTCTTTTACGTTCACTGTCATCTCAGAAAAATGTTCATAACTTTAGTTTGGAATGATTTCATTTTCATATAACTATCCTTCCCATTCTTTCTTGTGTACATGTATATCATTATTTCATTATTGGGCTACAGTATAATCATGTATTAACCTTATGACACTAAACTATACTATATATTTATATAAAGTCATCACATCACAATTTTGAGGTCATTGTGAATGTGAATAGACTTTAGTTATGAAATAATGACATTCTATACATTGAACAGAAAAATGTAGTAAAATATTCACAAGAAGTTGAATCATCTACTCATACTCATTACTTAGCCTACTCATAGTACCTCCCTCATAAATTACCTTGAACTTCTAATGTACCAGCTGAATCATCAACATTATATTCATTCTTCACCACACATGTGTATACTCCAGCATCACTTAGTCTCACATCATCTACACTTAGTACACTCTCTCCTCCACTTTGTACAATAGAATACCTACTAGCGTTGGTTATCAAAGATCCATTAAAAAACCATGTTGTGTTATGGAGAGGTTCAGACTCAGCAACACAAATAAATACAGCTTTAGTTCCTAACAATAGTTTAAGATCTGTAGGAGCTTTGGTGATAACAGCTGGAACTATAAAGTAAGGATTAATAACAGTTGTAAAGAGAGGAAATGAGAATTTAAATTGAAATTTCAGATTATACATGCAAATGACTGTAACTTACCATCTACATCAACTGTAATAGTTTCTTCATCAATTCCAGCTGCACTACGAACTGCTAATTTATACTCTCCCTCATCAGATATGGCAATATCAGTTATCGTTAGGGTGAGCAGATCAGGTGAGAAGTGGTAACGAGGATTGCTATCGGATGTAATTGTCTTGAATATTCCACTGGAATTTTTAAAATCCCATCTTATATCTTCATACACAACAGGAGGTGAGGCATTCTTTATTGTGAATGATAGAGTTAGAGAGAAATGAAGAACAGATATCACAGATTCTTGTCCATTTATAAATACCATTGGAGGAACTAGTAAAATAAATATAATATAATTACCTGCCGTGCAATTACAAAGACAGATAGATAATTCAAACATACCTTGCACAGTAACAACACTTTCAATCTCTTCAGGTGTTCCTAAGAGATTCATTACTCCATTTTCTCCTACACATTCATAAACCCCTTCGTGTGATTTAGTTGCTATAGGAACACTCAAAACAGACTTAACTATGCTTCCACTGTTCTCTATTGTTACCATAACAACCACATCATCAGGTATAGGATTGAAACCAGAAGGTAGCAGTGATATGTTAGTGGCATGCGACCATGTTAGACTTGGTAAAGGTATACCAGATGAAGTACAAGTGATGGAGAATGAATCAGACTCATTGAGAAGAATGGAGAGTGAAGACACAGTCACATTAGGAGGATCTGGAATGAAGGATGGGATATATATACATTATGTGTATACAATATTATAGTAACACATATCACGATAGAACATATAAACAGACATGGACACACACACACACACACACAGAATATAGACAATTCACACATTTACTCACAGAGAACAAGTAATGAAGCTTCTTGTCCAATTACTGCTAAAGTATTATTAGCTTGACAAGTATAGTTAGAAGTATCACCATCATGAAGATCAGATAATGATAAAGTACTAGTAACAGTATTATTGATATACTCGTGAGATTCTATCTGGACTGTGTAAGATGGCTGAAGAGGTGACCCCTCTTTTAACCATGTTATGGAAGGTACAGGATAACCAAATGCTGAACACTGCAGTGTGATATTACCTCCAGCAGTACCATTTATATTTTTAACTGGAACAATGATCTGAGGTGGAGCTACATAAAGAAGAAATACATGTATCTCTATTGCATGAAATATGGTATTTCATAATTCAATGACAAACATGCATGTATAAGTAAAGGTCTTTTACGTTTACTGTCATCTCAGAAAAATGTTCATAACTTTAGTTTGGAATGATTTCATCTTCATATAACTATCCTTCCAATTATTTCTTATGTATGTCATTATTTCATTATTGGGCTACAGTATAATCATGTATTAACCTTATGACACTAAACTATACTATATATTTATATAAAGTCATCACATCACAATTTTGAGGTCATTGTGAATGTGAATAGACTTTAGTTATGAAATAATGACATTCTATACATTGAACAGAAAAATTTCACAAGAAGTTGATGTCATCTACTCATACTCATTACTTAGCTTACTCATAGTACCTCCTTCATTAATTACCTTGAACTTCTAATGTACCAGCTGAATCATCAACATTATATTCATTGTTCACCACACATGTGTATACTCCAGCATCACTTAGTCTCACATCATCTACACTTAGTACACTCTCTCCTCCACTTTGTACAATAGAATACCTACTAGCGTTGGTTATCAAAGATCCATTAAAAAACCATGTTGTGTTATGGAGAGGTTCAGACTCAGCAACACAAATAAACACAGCTTTAGTTCCTAACAATAGTTTAAGATCTGTAGGAGCTTCGGTGATGACAGCTGGAACTATAAAGTAAGGATTAATAACAGTTGTAAAGAGAGGAAATGAGAATTTAAATTGAAATTTCAGATTATACATGCAATAATGACTGTAACTTACCATCTACATCAACTGTAATAGTTTCTTCATCAATTCCAGCTGCATTATGAACTGTTAATTTATACTCTCCCTCATCAGATATGGCAATATCAGTTATCGTTAGGGTGAGCAGATCAGGTGAGAAGTGGTAACGAGGATTGCTATCGGATGTAATTGTCTTGAATATTCCACTGGAATTTTTAAAATCCCATCTTATATCTTCGTACACAACAGGAGGTGAGGCATTCTTTATTGTGAATGATAGAGTTTGAGAGAAATTAAGAACAGATATCACAGATTCTTGTCCATTTATAAATACCATTGGAGGAACTAGTAAAATAAATATAATATAATTACCTGCCGTGCAATTACAAAGACAGATAGATAATTCAAACATACCTTGCACAGTAACAACACTTTCAATCTCTTCAGGTGTTCCTAAGAGATTCATTACTCCATTTTCTCCTACACATTTATAAGCCCCTTCATGTGATTTAGCTGCTATAGGAACACTCAAAACAGACTTAACTATGCTTCCACTGTTCTCTATTGTTACCATAATAACCACATCATCAGGTATAGGATTGAAACCAGAAGGTAGCAGTGATATGTTAGTAGCATGC
This sequence comes from Petrosia ficiformis, assembly GCA_947044365.1. NCBI lineage: Eukaryota > Metazoa > Porifera > Demospongiae > Haplosclerida > Petrosiidae > Petrosia > Petrosia ficiformis. The sequence goes on along the minus strand of OX345649.1, from coordinate 4,538,674 downwards.
AACCATGTTAGACTTGGTAAAGGTGTACCAGATGAAGTACAAGTGATGGAGAACGAATCAGACTCATTGAGAAGAATGGAGAGTGAAGACACAGTCACATTAGGAGGATCTGGAATGAAGAATGGGATATATATACATTATGTGTATACAATATTATAGTAACATATATCACGATAGAACATATAAACAGACATGGACACACACACACACACACACACAGAATATAGACAATTCACACATTTACTCACAGAGAACAAGTAATGAAGCTTCTTGTCCAATTACTGCTAAAGTATTATTAGCTTGACAAGTATAGTTAGAAGTATCACCATCATGAAGATCAGATAATGATAAAGTACTAGTAACAGTATTATTGATATACTCGTGGGATTCTATCTGGACTGTGTAAAATGGCTGAAGAGGTGAGCCCTCTTTTAACCACGTTATGGAAGGTACAGGATAACCAAATACTGAACACTGCAGTGTGATATTACCTCCAGCAGTACCATTTATATTTTTAACTGGAACAATGATCTGAGGTGGAGCTACATAAAGAAGAAATACATGTATCTCTATTGCATGAAATATGGTATTTCATAATTCAATGACAAACATGCATGTAAAAGTAAAGGTCTTTTACGTTCACTGTCATCTCAGAAAAATGTTCATAACTTTAGTTTGGAATGATTTCATTTTCATATAACTATCCTTCCCATTCTTTCTTGTGTACATGTATATCATTATTTCATTATTGGGCTATAGTATAATCATGTATTAACCTTATGACACTAAACTATACTATATATTTATATAAAGTCATCACATCACAATTTTGAGGTCATTGTGAATGTGAATAGACTTTAGTTATGAAATAATGACATTCTATATATTGAACAGAAAAATGTAGTAAAATATTCACAAGAAGTTGAAATCATCTACTCATACTCATTACTTAGCCTACTCATAGTACCTCCCTCATAAATTACCTTGAACTTCTAATGTACCAGCTGAATCATCAACATTATATTCATTCTTCACCACACATGTGTATACTCCAGCATCACTTAGTCTCACATCATCTACACTTAGTACACTCTCTCCTCCACTTTGTACAATAGAATACCTACTGGCATTGGTTATCAAAGATCCATTAAAAAACCATGTTGTGTTATGGAGAGGTTCAGACTCAGCAACACAAATAAATACAGCTTTAGTTCCTAACAATAGTTTAAGATCTGTAGGAGCTTCGGTGATGACAGCTGGAACTATAAAGTAAGGATTAATAACAGTTGTAAAGAGAGGAAATGAGAATTTTAATTGAAATTTCAGATTATACATGCAAATGATTGTAACTTACCATCTACATCAACTGTAATAGTTTCTTCATCAATTCCAGCTGCATTATGAACTGTTAATTTATACTCTCCCTCATCAGATATGGCAATATCAGTTATCGTTAGGGTGAGCAGATCAGGTGAGAAGTGGTAACGAGGATTGCTATCGGATGTAATTGTCTTGAATATTCCACTGGAATTTTTAAAATCCCATCTTATATCTTCATACACAACAGGAGGTGAGGCATTCTTTATTGTGAATGATAGAGTTAGAGAGAAATCAAGAACAGATATCACAGATTCTTGTCCATTTATAAACACCATTGGAGGAACTAGTAAAATAAATATAATATAATTACCTGCCGTGCAATTACAAAGACAGATAGATAATTCAAACATACCTTGCACAGTAACAACACTTTCAATCTCCTCAGGTGTTCCTAAGAGATTCATTACTCCATTTTCTCCTTCACATTTATAAGCCCCTTCATGTGATTTAGTTGCTATAGGAACACTCAAAATAGACTTAACTATGCTTCCACTGTTCTCTATTGTTACCATAACAACCACATCATCAGGTATAGGATTGAAACCAGAAGGTAGCAGTGATATGTTAGTGGCATGCAACCATGTTAGACTTGGTAAAGGTATACCAAATGAAGTACAAGTGATGGAGAATGAATCAGACTCATTGAGAAGAATGGAGAGTGAAGACACAGTCACATTAGGAGGATCTGGAATGAAGGATGGGATATATATACATTATGTGTATACAATATTATAGTAACATATATCACGATAGAACATATAAACAGACATGGACACACACACACACACACACAGAATATAGACAATTCACACATTTACTCACAGAGAACAAGTAATGAAGCTTCTTGTCCAATTACTGCTAAAGTATTATTAGCTTGACAAGCATAGTTAGAAGTATCACCATCATGAAGATCAGATAATGATAAAGTACTAGTAACAGTATTATTGATATACTTGTGAGACTCTATCTGAACTGTGTAAGATGGTTGAAGAGGTGAGCCCTCTTTTAACCATGTTATGGAAGGTACAGGATAACCAAATGCTGAACACTGCAGTGTGATATTACCTCCAGCAGTACCATTTATATTTTTAACTGGAACAATGATATAAGGGGGAGCTACACAGAGAAAAAGATATATCATCACTGTGAATATGTTATTATATTATCAGATGTGATGTTTTCTGGAATAGATTGAGCTGAGAAGAGAGATGATAGATAAATAGATAGATAGATAGATAGATAGATAGATAGATAAATAGATAGATAAATAGATAGATATATAGATAGATAGATAGATAGGTGATGGTACTGTAACTTACTCAGCACAGTTACAGAGAACATGTGTGTATCTACATCAACTGGAACAAGATCTCCATGTGCACTGTTACTAGCAGTACAGTTATATGCTCCAGTATCAAAAAAGGAAACACGTTTCAGAATAAAAAATGATAAGAAAGCATTTGAAGGAACAAGTTTGTGTGTTGAAATTTTAATATTTTCATCATCATCATTAATTTCTCCTTGTGGTCCATTCCAAGTTATATTTGGTAATGGTCGACCAACAGCAGTGCATGCAAATGTAGCACTCTCTCCTTCAGACACTTCAATTGATACTGGAGCTTGAGTTATCACAACAGGTACTAAAATAGCAAATGACGACATGTGAAATAAAGCATTCATGATGATCTCAAAATTAGGATGTGATGACTTTATATGTAATATAGTGTATATTTCATGAGGTTAATACATAATTATACTGTAACTCAATAATGAAGCTATGGATTGAAATTTGACATACACAAAAAAGTATAGGAAAGATAATTATATGAAAATGATGATTGCAAAAAGAAGAAACATAGAATTAGGCAAATATATCTCAAGTCAATATTGCCAACAATGTTAAAATGAGGTATCGAAATATTTGTAATCTATAGCCACTTTAGCCAGGCACTAAAGAAAACATGATAATTGTACACTCATTAGCATGAAAGCACTCAATAGATAAGTTTATATATAAACAAAGCTGATGACCATTGTCAAAATAAATTAATGTATTAAGTAAATGAAACAGACCATTACTTACAATTAACTGTTAAAGAGATTCCTGAAGATTCTATCATCATTTCTTCATTAGTAGCAACACATACATACACACCTTCATCATTGAACCCAAGATCATCAATAGTTAGTATACTTTGTGTTACTAGACCATTGACTATAGTAACAGTATTTATATCACTGGAAAGATATGTGCCGTCTTTCTTCCAAGCAACATCAACAGGTGGATATCCCTGTATACTACATGATAATTCTATTGACTCAGATTCCTGACCGATAACATCATTTGACTGATCTTCAATAGTTATTGGTACTGTAACTAATAGAAAATATTAGTAATGTCATAATTAAAAATGTACATATTAATAATTCTATTGAATCTAATTCCTGACTGATAATATTGCTTGATTTAACTTCACAAGTTCTTGGTACTGCAACCATAGGAATGAAGGAAAGAAACATTTACACTGGAAAAACAAAATTGTTTAAACAGCTATTTATTGGTTAGTACAGTTGCAAAGATTTAACAATTAGCTATATGTACTTATAACTAATTAAAGTCCGTTCGCGTTGAGTTGGGACTTTTCTCATTAAATATTCATCTAATTTCAATAATTACGCAATTAAAACTTACCGTAGTAACGCACATCCCACGCGTTGACAATAAAAACTTACCATAGTAACCACGCTTTTTCACGTATAGTCCTGTACTGTAATAACTGTGAGTTATATTATAATTCTTTTTACTGTCATTCATTACTTATTTCATTTTCTTGCATTTTTTATTCACTCACGAACACATTATCATCTATGATATTATACACCCATTTTACTTACCTTGAGGTAACTTTGTCGTTCCAAGTTAAACACACAGAGAGAAAGACAGGGACCTGCGTCTGTGTTTTCATTTACTACCACCGCGTGCTTTTAATTATATTCATGAGTAAAACCCACGTATACGAGTAATTTTCACCTATGAATATTTAATGAGAAAAGTCCCAACTCAACGCGAACGGACTTTAGTTAGAGCTGTCTACTCATATTTCATGCCAAAATCTAGTTAATTTACCACATAAAGTGAATGACAATTCTGGCCAACTATAAGGATTTGGTAACCTGCAAACACACAATTAATTTTAGTGTACATTCTTATACTTGGTGCACATAATGTCATAGTAACATCGTGCATGTAGCCATAACAACCTGCACGACAAACTAAATAAAAATTCATGCTATTCTTTGCAACCGTACTAGCCAGTAAAATGGTTATTTTAACAATTTAATTTTTGCAGTGTATAAAGTGGAAATGTGTTTAAAATTGAATTACAAATAAACAAGCACTATTTATATATGGCTTAGATACTACAAACTCAACTAGGATAAAACAGATCTCACCTAAGGATAAGCATGCACAGGGAAATATGACACTCAGCGTTTTGCCCAGGATATTTAGAATGGTGGTTGGATTCTACATTGCATTTAGTGCTGTTAATCCAGTTTATACTTAATTCGGTCTCAGTAGCCTATATATGTATTATCTGAGAGGTGGTTAATTTATCTAAGAGGTGGTTAATTCATTTGAAAGGTGGTTATTCCCGACCAGTGCCGACCAGTGTGGGCAGAACACTGGACACTCCTATAGTAGTAAACCACCACTGGGCTTACAACCCTGTATATTAGACTCATATATCCCATATTATCTTATATATTATATAAAATTTATATTACTATATATTATACCATGGTGCATGGGTAATTATCATAGTAACCACTGATGTACTGAGGGAGACTATGACTCATCTGCAGACAGTTAATTACTTAATTACAACAGATTTATAACATGCAATTAATGCAATTAAAGTTTCCTTATAAGGCAAAGGGAAGTGATGGCATTGAGAGATTTACTAAATAAACACTATAGTATAGTCTGGAGGTGAACATGGGCATATATCACCCTTGAGATAATTATTTGTACTGCTAAAGCTTCCATGTGTACATATCGTCTTACAGTTGCTCAATACAAATAGGTCAGTGTGCCAATCCAGCCCATGCATATATAAAATTATTAAACTTAAAATAATTATGTTTACAATTTACTTTGTCATTAATGACAGAAATGATGATATTGTTTCGTAGATATATAAATCTTGGGACTAAGGGAAGACTTAATATATCAAGAAAACAATATTACACTCAATCACATATTCAAATACTTATGGACTGTATACTCACTGTTGTTGATTATATAAACCAGATTAGTCCAGTTTGATAGTGGTTGGTTCAAACAATCCAAATTGTTAACATGGCTTTCTCGAGATGAAGGATGTTCTTGAAAGAAGGAGCTATTTAGGGAATACCCCACAACTGCTCCTGCTCCTGATTTTATCCAATTCAAAGATCCACACAGGTATGTGAAAATGGCCACAGAGATCTCTCCATCTGTTGCAATGACAGCTTGAAACGTGTTTGGCTACAGGATTGATTGAGTAAATGGAGTATGCACTGCACAATGACGATTAACAAAGTATGACATAAATCATCATTAAATGGTGTGTGAACAAAAACACCTTGTACAAGTAGTAACAACACTTACTCCATTAACAGCTAATTAGTATGATATAGAGTAATAAAATATTTCTAAACATGGAATTAAAGTTAAACGGTTTATATGTATTAAAGTAGTACCATAATAGTAAACAGTAACCATTAGTACTACAATATGGTAAGGCCAGTGGTGTGGAAACAGCCAGTCATGCAGGACATTGTCCGATAAATGTAGTGAATGTCCGGTAAATTGAAACTAAACTGTATACAAAGTATATGGGGATCAGGACAAGAGTGGTGAAAATAGGCCAAAATGTCCGGTAGTCGGCTCAATGTTTCCGCACCCCTGGGTAAGGCATGCATTAATTAATTTTTAATATTAAAAAAATGTGCTTTTTGATAAGCACAAAAACACACAATTTATTCATCATAATGCTTACCACTTCTGACTGGCATGTGTTACTCTCATAGGGACACGTATCAATCCATTGTGCAATCAATACCCACGATGCATTGAATTCCAAACTCTGATTATTCTTCAGAAAATAATTTACTTGCTGCAATAGGCTACTTTCAACATCTGACAAAAGTGAATATCGCACCTCTCCAGTTATTTCTAAGTCAATATCATCCCAATAAGGAGCAACCACTAAATCATCTATTGGAAATGGTTTGGTATTGTACTCTGTGAAGTTTGAACCAAAACTAATCACTCCATTAGAACTTATCTAGTGAGTGAAAGTTTAAAAGTACTTCATTAACAATACAGACAAATTTTGTATAATACTATTAGATCTATATATAATTATATTCATAATCATTATTAATATTTACTCACAAAAGCAGTATTTTCTGAGCTATTTCCTAGTAGTATTGCTGAAGGTAATTCAATATCAGGAGAACTGATGTCATCAACATTAATGTAAGAATTTCCAAGATCCAAGAAAGGCAGAGAAACAATTTCTCCTAGAACAGAATAGAGATAACTATATATACATTACAAGACAATGTAAATTACCTCTTCCAACCAATATATTTAAAGAAACAACAAAAAATATACAGTAGCTGCAGACCATCTTAACCGCACCTATTAATAATTATTAATTTTATTTTACTGTTGTGATCCTGTGATTTAAAACAGCTAATTATATAGCACTGTGCGTGGGCGATCACTATGGTAAAGGTTACTATGGTGCGGATAAAGGATATGCTCATAAGTCATAACATGCCTGTGGACTAGACAGGGATGTCTAGCTACTATTATATACAATCTAATTAGTTTTTACAGTAAATACTAATACTATGATGTCAAATGTGATTTAATTGCACACTTTTGTGTTTACCATGGTACATATATATAGCTCTATTTGGATAAAGGATAAGCTCATAAGTCATAACATGCCTGTACACTAGACAGGGATGTCTAGCTACTATTATATACAATCTAATTAGTTATTACAGTAAACACTAATTGGTATAGTACTATGATGTCAAATGTGATTTAATTGCACACTTTTGTGTTTACCATGATATATATATATAGCTCTATTTGGAGGCAGTTATATGGGCATATAACACCTTTGAGATAAAGTTTAGTAACTGTTCTGGTAACCGATTTAGTAACCAATTTAGTGATCGTTCTGGTAACCAATTTAGAACCCATTTAGTAACCAATATAATAATTGTTCTGGTAAACAACTTTGTGGTAATTGATTTAGAAACCATTTAGTAACCTTTCTGGTAACCAATTTAGTGATCATTCTGGCATATAATTGATTTAATAATCGTTTGATCTCTAGCTCTGTGAGGGTGTGACATGCATGCTTCACGTGTCGTTTACTTTTAGTTAAATTACCGTGGAGCATGAGTCTGGGGATGAGACCATAGGAGTATGTTGAGACAAATGAATGAGGTGGAGTCGTAAAAATACATTCTTGTGGTCAAATTTGGGATGTATATGCTTAGGTTATTGGTGCATTCAAACATGAGCTAGATAATACAAAAGTATACATAAAAAGTTACAACACTGGAATAAAACTATTTTATTTTACATGTACAGAAACATGATTGATAGAAAATATAAATGGCATTTCATAAGTCAATTAAACATCTTCTGGTTGAAGTCCACTGAAGGTACTAAGAGATGATTCCAATATTTTATGTCCAGAGTAGGAAGATGACTCCATTATCAAGTTGACTTGACTACCAGGTGATGTCTCCTTACAAATACCAGAATTCAGTGGTTCATTAGTATCGATAGTGTTCTCCAGATTTATTTCTTCATCCTTGCTATCAATGTCAACTTCTTCATTCCTTTGAAATGGCTTAAAGGTTTCTACTGTTTCTGCTCCTAAGATTCTCTTTACAGTCAACTCAGTAATCGGTCCATCACTGTCTTGAGATACAGGACTTGAGAAATGGTCAATTGGAGGACTCTCAGGTCGTGTACTGAAGTAAGGTGAAACTGTTCTGTATGATGTATATGCTTTCAGCTCAACCTTTCCTGAATCATCCCCAAATGATCCTAATTGTACTTTTTGGTTTAATTTAGTTGAACGAGTACTTTGCTGAAGTGATGATGATATGTCATATTGTGCAGCCTTCACATGTTGGTTAGTCATTATGTAAAACCACTTCTTCCAAACCTTTCTGATCTGCTGTAATCTTAAACCATATAGTATAAAAATAAACAATCCTTGAAAAGCTGTCAGTGTTATAAAAACAATTTGGAATCCGTAACGTAACCACTGTACCTCCAGACTGTTAGTTCCCAAAAGACCAATACCCCAACCAAGACCAAATAGAATACTCAGTGTTATAAGCATAACTGCCTGCTTCTTATAACTAACTCTCAAACTTTGGTTACCAGTTTCATTTTTCATTTTAATTTGTTGTTTACAGATGGAACTGACGATGATAACAAACATGATCCAATTGTATATGTATATGATACCAAAAGGTACAATAAACCCCACCCAAAACTGCCATTCAACAGGTCTACAGCTGAAAAGAAAACAGATTTACAATGATGAAAGTTATGATGAAGACATATATATATAATGAAGATCACAAATAATAACACTAATTATGCATCAAATATGTCATGAAAGATCATGATATGTCATGAAGTTATAATGATGAAATTATTACAGATAATTATAATACACATAATGTATTATTGTGAAATTACAATGACAAAATAATTATTATACATACTGTTGTGTCATAGTGAAGGCAATGGATGTAATGTAATGTAGGGGTATGATAAGGTTATGCGGGGCGGTATCGGGAATACATGCACAAGAGCATTTATGTGTGCATGTACATGTATTCCCGAAACCACCCTCACAGGTGTATAATATTTAGTTTGTTGCAATTGTGTGGGCGTATCAAATACACGGACAATTATGAATTTGGCTACTATACTTTTGACAAAATTGTTACCACAGCTAGGTTATGACATGATGCAGGCAATGTGTGAATTTAAGTCAGTCAAGAAGAGAAGAGGCGTGAAAGGTTCTGTTATTTTTTTTTTAATAGTCATTGAAAATCCTGCCAAAAAGTTGAAAAAAGGACCTGATGTTTCTCTGCAAAAGGAGGATGAGAAAAAAGCAGTTCTCTCCTAAATCTCGCTCAAGACTGTTGTTCAGCCTGAGACTCTCTTGTCTATGTCGAAAGGGTATATGCCGTCAAACACTCTAAAGAGCACAGAATGGGCTATGAAGAATGTTTGAACTTGGCTGGAGCAGAGAAATTCAAGAGCAGCAGCTACCGGTGAAGATGCTTGTCCTGTGGATCTATTATCATCAACTGATTATTCTATGTACTTCTCTGTTTATTTCTGAAACTAGAAGTACTGTTGGATCATTAATTTCAGGCGGAAAGTGGTTATTTGGGTGGGCAGTATCAAAATATTTCACTTCACTATGGTCTACAACTCTATATGTCCTGTCAGTGTCTTTGATACGCCCACGCAATATTCTACAATTATGAAATGAACGTCAGATACAAATGACTTATACTATTCATATATGATTAAATTTTACATTATACCATATATGTACTTACAATTCTTCTGTAAAGTAGCCTTTATAATCAGGTGCTAGAGACAGGCCAACAACAAAAATTGGAGTTACTAGAGAAAGAAAAACAAATATAATATAAATATATACTGGTATATATATATATATATATAATATATAATATATATAATAATATATACATACATATATATATATAATTATGTTATAATAATTATACATAAAACATACATACATAAATACATATAACATAAATACATATACATACATAGTTACATACATACATACATACATATTTATAGGAGGGATACATACCCCAAGTAACAATTATAGCTTTAATTGGTAGTGTCTCATGACCAGTGGAGAATACTTTGACCAACTCAATATATAGGACAGTTGCTTCAGACGCCATTGCCAACAAAGAGGTAAACAAGAAATAGTGCAAAAGAGCACTTAGAACCACACACAAGGGAATTATCTCAGTGGCAAAGACAGCTGGAATGAATACAATATAGAGACCCAAGAGAGCAAAACAGAAGTTGAAGAGAAGTTTTGCATTGTTTGTTGATCGAAGACGTCTGTGATAAATGAATGAATTTCATAAAATATATATATATAGAGTTATAGAGCCACTGAGTAATGTACATATAATAATTATAAATTATTTATAATTATGTGTCACTGTTATCAGTAAATAATTATATAATTACATATACGAAAATAGCTGGATATTTAAGTATTCGAAGATAAGTGACAATATGTTGCAGGTATCTGTACACTAATATATCATTACACATAAATATCAATTATTTGTAATACTCAAGCAATAAACTAGCAAACAAATAAACGAACCTCTAAAACAAACAACAAATATCTCAAACAAACCAATAAACATCTCAAACAAACAAACAAACAAATAATTAACTGAAGCCTCTAACAAACAACTGTGTCAAGACAAACAAACCTCTCAGATAAGTATGTTAGAATAATTATCACAAGACAGACGATGGAAACACAGATTCCAATGAATGAGAAATATTCTAATGTTTCTTCAATATAAGGTGGAGATGAAGTAGTACTCTCTGTGACTGGAGCAACATCCTGTAGATGACAAAATATTCAATAAGCCATTTTGTACTTTATTAGAAAATTGTACACTACAAAAATGGAATATTAATAATATATTAATATTAATGGTTAGTGCAGTTGCAAGGATTTAACAATTAGTTGGTTGTTCAGGATACATACATCTAACACCATAGCTACTCTGTATGAATTATATTATAAAATACGTAGAAGATATAATATGTACCAATTATAATCAATTATCATGCCTAATATCTCATATTAGATGCATAGAGAAGGGTTTGGAAATACAAAATGATTTAATTAAAATATCTTTGTAAATCTATTAGTATAGTATATCCATCCATAACAATCTACACGACCAATTAAATTACAATTTCCACTATTCCACGCAACTGTACTAACCAATACATTAGTTATTTTAACAATTTTATTTTTGCAGTGTACTGTACAGTGTGTTCCACCAGTCCATCCATCACTATGTCTTACTCATCATTTATCCATCTATCCATCCATCCATCCATGCATCAATCTAATCTAGCTACCATTCATACATTCATTCTTTATCCTACAAACTTAATAACTCACCAATATTAAACAGAAACCTGTCAGATGATTGCAACCACAAATCACTTCATCTTCTGTCTCATTTATCACATAACATCCTTTACCAGACCAGTTGCCATATCCATCTAAAAGAAAATGGTGTCATTAATTTTAATAGAGCTGAAATTTATCTCACCATCTGCATTAGGATCCCAGAAGGAGCACTGTAAACCTCTGGTCTCATTTTTGAGGCTCTAAGAAGAGATAAAAATCTTAACAATATGTTTGATTGACCAACAATTCTAAAGTACTTAAAAACCATTTTTTAAATAGTCAGTCAGTCAGTCTTACCACTTGGGAACTCAGTCAAAATTTATCTTCCTTTGTTTCTGTTTATGAGTTGTTGTCACAATCAATTTCCATCCAAATATACTCACCTCATTCTTTCGTAATGTAATTATTACAGGATCTTGCAAATCTTGAATGGTTTCATTATTGAGACTTGCAGAAATAATAGTACTTCCAACCTTCAGATACCTATCCCTTTCCAGGAGCTCTCGACGTCTAAGAAACAATGACTCTGTATCAAATATGGCATGCGTAAATCGTATTATATCTTCTCCTCCTTCAACAGCATCCAGAATAGACGAAGGAATTTCAATTATTGCAGCTGGATCTTCTACATTTTCAAAGTGTATAGAGTTTCCATCTATACCAATACCATTACTAAAATGTTCACTAATACCAAAAATAAAGTTGTTAGTTGAATTGTAAGTCATGTTGAATTCCTGAACAGCGAGGACATAGTTCTTTTGTACTACTAAAATAGGATCTGTTGTGTTTTCTGGTATAGGATACTCCATGGCAACCTGTTCAAATGACTTCAGAATTCTAAACACAAAAAAGTAACAAGAACAATAATAATAATTATCATCACACGTGCAGGTAAATAGTAAATAATATATGTAAACAGATACACATTTATATATATATATATTATAAATTATATAAATTATAGATAGATAGACAGATAGGTTAAAGATAGTATAGAGCCTGGTTCAGTTACCTTCCTGCAGTTCTTGCTTCTTCATTACTTTCTATAATAGCTTCTTCATTGACACTTAAAAGATTGTCAACAACATTTAGATAAGTCCCTGATAACTGAAATTGAAGAGAACTATGAATCCCTCCTCAGAGAGCAGTTCTACTCTCCTAAATTTTTATTTTTTGATTCTATCTGTTAATAGTTCATAACTACAGTGAAGATCATTCCTTCTCTTATACCATTAACTTTGGTTTAGAGGAACATATACCAGTAATTTATAAGTTTGTAATACAAGACCACATTGAATAAAATTCACATTTACAATGACTCATAATTTAGGATGTGATAAATTTATGTCATAAACCAGATTAATACTAACTGCACTCCATGGATTGTAAAATGATATACACATACAATAACAGGAAGGATGAAAATGGTACAGGTACTGATGGACATTCCGAACTAAAGTTATGAACATGTTTCCAGATTGAAACAACCTCACATGTAATAAATCTAAAACTAATTAATCGGAGTTTTACAATTAATTTTATTTTCTACATTCTCTAAAGAATGAATCGCATTAATTTTATTCATTATTATTGAACTTTATTGTTTACTTCTCAGAACTTAATTTGTGGACAGCAAACATTTTTTGTGAATATATACCTAATTATAGGTATAGATTAAAGACCGAGGGAATACTCACAATTTCATCTCCTCCAACATCAGTAGAGAGATCCTCAACAAAAACTGTAGAGATAGTCACTTCCAAAGATCCTATGGCTTCTGTCTCACTGGTGATATCGTTTAGACCATCTACCTGTTCATCCGGTTCCTCTAACTAGTAAATTAAATAAATGATAAAGAAGAAAGAATATTAGCAATGCACAGTTGGTGTTTCTCTTCCAATCTCTCCTTCCAAACTATGTGTAAATTTATATCAATTCATAACACACGCACATCACAAATAATTTATTACATTATGAATAATGCAACACATACTAGAGCTAGATTGCATAGTTTTCTTGCAGAGACAGAAAACTGGCACTCCGTGTCATCATCAACACCCCAAATAGCTCCATCCTCAAAATTTCCAATACATTGACGTCTTGCTTCCCTTGTCACACCTATATCAAATCCCTCTGGACCACAAGGGCACCTGTCAAATTAAAAAATATAACAATAATATTCACATCTACACATCTAACGAACAGACTACCTTAAGACACTTGTCTGCCCAATGTCTGTCTCAGGCCACTGCAAAATGAAGTCCAAACTAGTATCATTATCTGGTGATGGATTTCTAGTGTTCTCTGCAACACATCCATCTGAAAATAAATACATAATATATATATACGTGTAATGTGTGGATAAGATAGATATGTGGCCTGAGGGTAATGTTGTTTCCAAACTTCCATGCAAGTCAGCATGTTTATATACACATATAGACCAATCTGAATATAGTCAGATAATAGTCTGTGTAGCTATCAGGTAATTTCCTTTGATGGTAGGCTATAAAATATATTATATGTAGCATGTCAGCAACATTAGACCTGCTATCTCGGGGTTCAGGTCTGATATTGTTAATACACTCCAAGTTATATATATATATATATACACATGTATCAACTTGCTTTGAGGTTTACATTAACTTCTATAGTCAATTGAAAGTGTATAGACTAAAAATCTCATTATGACATACTACTAACCAAATCGTACAATATCCATTACAATGGCTGAATTTGGTAGATTTGGATCCAATAATAATGCAATTCTTCTAAGTTGTTCAATTACAGCAGCAAGTAAAGCAGCACTTCCTCCATTTTCAGCTACCAGGGTTATAATAAGTGGTATTGGATCAAGAAGTGACCTGAGAAGGATCATGAGGAATGGATAGATGAATGGATGGATGAATGGATGGATGGATGGATGGATGGATGGATGGATGGATATATGAATGGATGGATGAATGGATGGATGGATGGATGGATGGATGGATGGATGGATGGATAGATGGATGGATATATGAATGGATGGATGGATAGATGGATGGATGTATGAAGAGTAATTAAAATAGATCCAAAGACATACTCTACTTCAGTTGATTCATGTAGTGCAACTGGTAAGAACATTACACCTTCAATGGACAGTTGATCTAGTACTTTAGTATTGATCTAAAAATGTATACATACAAATCAATATACATGTACTATATATATTGATGTAAAGGTGTATGTATAACAGATCATTAGAATATGCAGTAGTTAAATCAACCAATGAGATTGCTCGATTGCAGATTTCTACATGTTCACTTAGATACCTGAAAGATACACTGAATTAGGTGGGAACTCCGTATAATCTCAATAATATCCCAAGAGAGACAATCATCTTTTCTTATCTTGGGAAATTACTAAATGTGGCACAATATCTTGTATGCAAAGTCTCCATTTCTTGGAAATAGTGATGCAATACTTTGCATCTGTTTGCATTTTATGTGGAATCGAGCTCTGTATTGCATCTACAATATCCTAATCTGATTTTGGAAGGGCAAATTCACTACAGTCATTACTATTATTGCTGCAGTACTATACTTTTAAGTCACAAGCCCAAACTTACAATGGATATTAATCTATTCAGTCTATCTGAGGTGGCAGTAAAGTCTTCATCTGCAACTTGTCTTCGCTTTTGCTGCCTTTCTGACTTTATGAATTCCTCAACATATCCTTTGGTCAAGTTTAAAGAAGCCATGTATTGAATCAAACCTAACAGAATGAAAAAAAAATGATAAAATTCTTGTATAATGATTATATAAACCAATACTGGTTAATGAATACATGATATGTAACAAAATAATAATTATTGTTCATACATAATTATAAATACACTTCATGATTGAAGGTCATTCACTTTCACCATGACCTTAGAAAAATGTTCATAACTTTAGTATGTAATTGCCAACGATCTTTTTACCCTACCATTTTCATATAATTATTCTTCCTGTTTTTTTTTGTTGTTTATGTCAAATTTCAGCTTCATTATTACAGTATAATCATTAATCAGGCGTGGCCTGATCCTTGCGTTTACGAAGGGTCAGGACCGCAGCGTATACTGAACTTGTGCCACATTTATATGGCTTTGGGTGGGGCTCGACTTGCCAGACTCCAATCCATCAGTTCTGGGACTATCAAAGATAAATGGCAAGCACTTGTAACACAAAGATTGCTATAAAGTATAAACCAGTGGGCAGAGCAGCAAAGACTTCCTCACCGCCAACAAAGCTACATAATACCTTCCTTTGCTCTTCTTTTAAAGTATAACCTAATGGCTTGGCAAAATCATCTACTACTTCCATCGAGACTTCCATATTTTTATTACTAGTTATATTAATCGTTATGACGTCACTTCCTGTCTACTGCAGAATTTCTGCACAACTTCAGTATACGCTGTGGTCCTGACCCTTTGTAAACTTAAACGCAAGGGTCAGGTCACGCCTGACTATATAATCATGTATTAATCTTACGACATTAAACTATACACTATATTACATAAAAAGTCAACACATCCTAATTTTGAGGTCATCGTGAATGTGAACAGACTTTAGTACAATTAATCTATCTTCCCTTTGGCAATTACAACTACATTTCTATGTATGTGGACAGTTAACCAAACTAAATAGCTTTCTATAAAAAATACCTCCACAACAGTAATTTTATTCCAGTAAATATTAAAGTCACCTTTTATCTTGATGTAAGCTTTATCTGATTCATCCATTCCTTCCTCATTTGAAGCAGAGCAACTATAGCGTCCTCGTGTATCAAGAGTGAGTGCTTCAATTATGTAAAAAGGTGTAATGGCATTATCAATTCGTTCATCATCCTTATACCATGTGATGACTGGTTGAGGGTAACCGGTAGCAACACAGGATAGATTTACTTTAGAATATAGTGGTACATAAGTTGTTTCAGGAGGGTAGATGATTATTGGAGCAGAACGGTCAACAGCAACTATGAGGAGAAAGTAAAAGGAGACAAATATGGAAGTATAGAGAATGAATTGATGAATGGAAAGATAGATGAATGCACAAATACATGAATGGATGATGTACGTGTGGGTATAGACAAAGAAATTTATCACTGTATTATAAAAGAATGGATGGGTGAATAAATGGGGATACATGTATGAATGAATAGAAAAAGTAACGAATACTACACAATGGTGTGAATAAATGAACAGTTAGAAATATGTTATACCAAGAACAGTTAGTAAGCTATAATGTGAGTAATGAAATTAAAAGTACATGTGTACCTTCTGAACATGAAAGTCCTGTCCAACCCTCAGGACATGTGCAAATAAAAGAAGATCGTTCATTAGCACAAACACCTCCATTTTCACAAGGCTTATCTTCACAATAGTTGATATATTCTATAGTGTTTAGTAACACAGGGAACAAATTGAAGGAAGATGTAAACTACGAAGTATGAAGTTGTAAATTAATAAACAACTCACCTGGTATTACTTTAATGTGGTAAGGTCTTTCCATTACAATACTACCATTATTATTGCTGGCCTTACAAGCATAACTGCCATTGTTGTTCTCCTTGAGACTAGTAGCCATTAGCACACTCTTATGTGCAGGGACACCAGTCCTAAAGTTTGTTGCATTTTCAGCGTAAATATCGAATGTTCTGCTCAAATGAGGCTAGAAAGCAAGGAGATGAAGAAGTAAATTATAAATTAATGGCTGTTGAGTTTGGTTAAACTATTTATAGTTTATTATACTCAGACCCTATAACAAATAAGCATTAATAATAAACTTTATCACTGGTTCCTATAACAAGATCCCTCACACTGGTTCTTATACTAAAACCAAAACCCCTTTGTTGTATTAATTCACTTACCAAAATGAGTGACTCATTAAAAAGCCAGGACACTATTGGAGGTGGTATACCATCCACTATACATTCAAATTTCATGGAGGTTGCATGTGGTAACAGTAGAGGAGTTAATGGAGGAATGATAGCATTACTGATGCTAGGAGAAGCTGAAAGAAGAGAAGTAATATGACAAGCAGAAAGAAAGAAAAATACAACAATGTAGATATGCCAAGAATAAATATTAAGGGTGAAGTAGTGCATCAGTGGTACATGACATTTGGTCAACAATGTTCAATCAGCATACAATTTAAAAGTAAAGCATATTGCATATCCCTAAAACAAATAACATGCAAGCATTCGTTTTCCATTGCTTACCATAAACAGTTAAAGTCAAAGACAGATAAGTATTACCAGCTGTATTACCAACAATAAGAGTATAAATCCCTCCATCGGCAACAACTACTGCTTTGATATTGAGTTCTATAGTAGATTTACTCAATACTAACTCATAGTGAGTATCATCGTTAGTTGAAAACTCCATCCCATTAAGGAGCCATCTGATACCATCAGTAGTGATAGGAGGGAAGGGATTATTAGAGATTCTGATTGAGAAGGTATAGTTACTATCAACAAGACTGTCATGATTATATTCCATTGTTGATAAAGTTGGTTTAACTGTGAAGAATAAGGATACATATAAAATGTAGACATTATTGAAATGAAAAAAAATTACATGGAATGTCCAGACAGTTAAAAAGACATGTATTCATAATAAGCTACTGAGCCTTTTAACAGTTAATTTCAGTCCATTCAAGTATTTGAAAGACAGACAGATAGATAATTCAAACATACCTTGCACAGTAACAACACTTTCAATCTCTTCAGGTGTTCCTAAGAGATTCATTACTCCATTTTCTCCTTCACATTTATAAACCCCTTCATGTGATTTAGTTGCTATAGGAACACTCAAAACAGACTTAACTATGCTTCCACTGTTCTCTATTGTTACCATAACAACCACATCATCAGGTATAGGATTGAAACCAGAAGGTAGCAGTGATATGTTAGTGGCATGTGACCATGTTAGACTTGGTAAAGGTATACCAGATGAAGTACAAGTGATAGAGAACGAATCAGACTCATTGAGAAGAATGGAGAGTGAAGACACAGTCACATTAGGAGGATCTGGAATGAAGGATGGGATATATACATTATGTATAGTATGAATACTGATCAGCTAGCCAGGAAACAACATTTAACAGACAATAAGACATGGAGACAAACAAATAGAATACAAAACATCTGACTCACAGAGAACAAGTAATGAAGCTTCTTGTCCAATTACTTCTACATATTGTGCTAAAGTATTATTAGCTTGACAAGCATAGTTAGAAGTATCACCATCATGAAGATCAGATAATGATAAAGTACTAGTAACAGTATTATTAATATACTCATGAGATTCTATCTGGACTGTGTAAGATGGTTGAAGAGGTGAGCCCTCTTTTAACCATGTTATGGAAGGTACAGGATAACCAAATGCTGAACACTGCAGTGTGATATTACCTCCAGCAGTACCATTTATATTTTGAACTGAACCAATGATCTGAGGGGGAGCTACATAAAGAAGAAATATCTCTATTATGTGAAATATGGTACATGTATTTCATAAGTCAATAACATACATGTATAAGTAAAGGTCATTCACGTTCACTGTGACCTCAGTTTGACCAAAAATCTTTTTACCTGTACCTTTTTCATATAATTGTCCTTCTAGTTTTTCTTTTTAAATGTCAACTTTCAATCCATTATTACATTATTGAGTCACAGTGTAATCCTTATAACATTAAACTATACACTATAAAGTCATCATATCCTAATTTTGAGGCTATTGTGAATGTGAACAGACTTTAGTTGAATCATTCAGTTATGACATATTATACACTGAACACAAAAGTCTAGTGACATAGTCACAAGAAGTTGAAATAATCTACTCTCATATATTATTCAGCCTACTCCCAGTATCCCCCTCATTAATTACCTTGAACTTCTAAAGTACCAGCTGAATCATCAACATTATATTCATTCTTCACCACACATGCGTATACTCCAGCATCACTTAGTCTCACATCATCTACACTTAGTACACTCTCTTCTCCACTTTGTACAATAGAATACCTACTGGCGTTGGTTATCAAAGATCCATTAAAAAACCATGTTGTGTTATGGAGAGGTTCAGACTCAGCAACACAAATAAATACAGCTTTAGTTCCTAACAATAGTTTAAGATCTGTAGGAGCTTCGGTGATGACAGCCGGAACTATAAAGTGAGGATTAATAACATATGTACAGTGTAGTGTAAAGAGAGGAAATGAGAATTTTAATTGAAATTTCACATTATACATGTACATGCCATAATGACTGTAACTTACCATCTACATCAACTGTAATAGTTTCTTCATCAATTCCAGCTGCATTATGAACTGTTAATTTATACTCTCCCTCATCAGAAATGGCAATATCAGTTATTGTTAGGGTGAGCAGATCAGGTGAGAAGTGGTAACGAGGATTGCTATCAGATGTAATTGTTTTGAATATTCCACTGGAATTTTTAAAACTCCATCTTATATCGTCGTACACAACAGGAGGTGAGGCATTCTTTATTGTGAATGATAGAGTTTGAGAGAAATTAAGAACAGATATCACAAATTCTTGTCCATTTATAAATACCATTGGAGGAACTAGTAAATAAATATAATATAATTACCAACCGAGCAATTACAAAGACAGATAGATAATTCAAACATACCTTGCACAGTAACAACACTTTCAATCTCTTCAGGTGTTCCTAAGAGATTCATTACTCCATTTTCTCCTTTACATTTATAAACCCCTTCATGTGATTTAGCTGCTATAGGAACACTCAAAACAGACTTAACTATGCTTTCACTGTTCTCTATTGTTACCATAACAACCACATCATCAGGTATAGGATTGAAACCAGAAGGTAGCAGTGATATGTTAGTGGCATGTGACCATGTTAGACTTGGTAAAGGTATACCAGATGAAGTACAAGTGATGGAGAATGAATCAGTCTCATTGAGAAGAATGAAGAGTGAAGACACAGTCACATTAGGAGGATCTGGAATGAAGGATGGACATTATGTGTATACAGTATAGTAACATATATCACGATAGAACATATAAACAGACATGGACACACACACAGAATATAGACAATTCACACATTAACTCACAGAGAACAAGTAATGAAGCTTCTTGTCCAATTACTTCTACATATTGTGCTAAAGTATTGTTAGCTTGACAAGCATAGTTAGAAGTATCACCATCATGAAGATCAGATAATGATAAAGTACTAGTAACAGTATTATTGATATACTTGTGAGACTCTATCTGAACTGTGTAAGATGGTTGAAGAGGTGAGCCCTCTTTTAACCATGTTATGGAAGGTACAGGATAACCAAATGCTGAACACTGCAGTGTGATATTACCTCCAGCAGTACCATTTATATTTTTAACTGGAACAATGATCTGAGGTGGAGCTACACATAGAGAAGAAATATATGTATCTCTATTGTATGAAATATGGTATTTCATAATTCAATAACATACATACATGTATAAGTAAAGGTCATTTACGTTCACCGTGATCTCAGCAAAATGCTGATAACTTTAGTTTGGAATGATTTCATCTGCACTATTTTCATATAACTATCCTTCCCATTCTTTCTTGTGTACATGTATGTCATTATTTCATTATTGGGCTACACTATAATCATGTATTAACCTTATGACATTAAACTGCACTATATCTTACATATAAAGTCATCACATCATAATTTTGAGGTCATCGTGAATGTGAATAGACTTTAGTTATGAAATAATGACATACTATGCATTGAACAGAAAAATGTAGTGAAATATTCACAAGAAGTTGAAATCATCTACTCATACTCATTATTCAGCCTACTCATAGTACCTCCCCCAATGATTACCTTGAACTTCTAATATACCAGCTGAATCATCAACATTATATTCATTCTTCACCACACATGTGTATACTCCAGCATCACTTAGTCTCACATCATCTACACTTAGTACACTCTCTCCTCCACTTTGTACAATAGAATACCTACTAGCGTTGGTTATCAAAGATCCATTAAAAAACCATGTTGTGTTATGGAGAGGTTCAGACTCAGCAACACAAATAAATACAGCTTTAGTTCCTAACAATAGTTTAAGATCTGTAGGAGCTTCGGTGATGACAGCTGGAACTATAAAGTGAGGATTAATAACATATGTACAGTGTAGTGCAAAGAGAGGAAATGAGAATTTTAATTGAAATTTCATGTTATGTACATGCCATAATGACTGTAACTTACCATCTACATCAACTGTAATAGTTTCTTCATCAATTCCAGCTGCATTATGAACTGTTAATTTATACTCTCCCTCATCAGAAATGGCAATATCAGTTATTGTTAGGGTGAGCAGATCAGGTGAGAAGTGGTAACGAGGATTGCTATCGGATGTAATTGTTTTGAATATTCCACTGGAATTTTTAAAACTCCATCTTATATCGTCGTACACAACAGGAGGTGAGGCATTCTTTATTGTGAATGATAGAGTTTGAGAGAAATTAAGAACAGATATCACAGATTCTTGTCCATTTATAAATACCATTGGAGGAACTAGTAAATAAATATAATATAATTACCAACCGAGCAATTACAAAGACAGATAGATAATTCAAACATACCTTGCACAGTAACAACACTTTCAATCTCTTCAGGTGTTCCTAAGAGATTCATTACTCCATTTTCTCCTTTACATTTATAAACCCCTTCATGTGATTTAGCTGCTATAGGAACACTCAAAACAGACTTAACTATGCTTCCACTGTTCTCTATTGTTACCATAACAACCACATTATCAGGTATAGGATTGAAACCAGAAGGTAGCAGTGATATGTTAGTGGCATGTGACCATGTTAGACTTGGTAAAGGTATACCAGATGAAGTACAAGTGATGGAGAATGAATCAGTCTCATTGAGAAGAATGAAGAGTGAAGACACAGTCACATTAGGAGGATCTGGAATGAAGGATGGGATATATACATTACGTGTATACAGTATAGTAACATAATTATATCACGATAGAGAACATATAAACAGACATGGACACACACACAGAATATAGACAATTCACACATTAACTCACAGAGAACAAGTAATGAAGCTTTTTGTCCAATTACTTCTACATATTGTGCTAAAGTATTGTCAGCTTGACAAGTATAGTTAGAAGTATCACCATCATGAAGATCAGATAATGATAAAGTACTAGTAACAGTATTATTGATATACTCGTGGGATTCTATCTGGACTGTGTAAGATGGTTGAAGAGGTGAGCCCTCTTTTAACCATGTTATGGAAGGTACAGGATAACCAAATGCTGAACACTGCAGTGTGATATTACCTCCAGCAGTACCATTTATATTTTTAACTGGAACAATGATTTGAGGGGGAGCTACACAGAGAAAAAAGTTACATCATCACTGTAAATACGTTATTACATAATGTTTTGAAGGATAATTATAATCATACTTAATATCATCATCAAATATTCGTTTATGAAATAAAGCTTTTAAAATGATGAATTAACTAGTTAGTACAATTGCAGGAATAGTTTATAATACAGGATATGGCTACATGCATGATGTTGCCATGATGAATTATACCCAGAAAGTCTAAAAATGTAGTAATAACACTACAAATTAAATTTTGTAGGTTTCCAAATTCCTTTAAGTGAGCAGTACAATGAGTTTAGTAGTAAACTGAATTAGAGACAGTAATTATGTTGATTCAATTATGTACAAATTAACTGACATTTGGTTTGAACTTTAGTAACCAATAAATGAGTTATCATAACCAATTTGTATTTGCATGTATAACTGTGTGGTCAAAACATCACATACACATTCCAATCTCATTACTCAGCTTATTCCTAGTATACCCCTCATTAATTACCTTGAACTTCTAATGTACCAGCTGAATCATCAACATTATATTCATTCTTCACCACACATGTGTATACTCCAGCATCACTTAGTCTCACATCATCTACACTTAGTACACTCTCTCCTCCACTTTGTACAATAGAATACCTACTAGCGTTGGTTATCAAAGATCCATTAAAAAACCATGTTGTGTTATGGAGAGGTTCAGACTCAGCAACACAAATAAATACAGCTTTAGTTCCTAACAATAGTTTAAGATTTGTAGGAGCTTCGGTGATGACAGCTGGAACTATAAAGTGAGGATTAAGATTATGTAGATTGATATTAGCAGTGATCCATAGGGACAACATACATGTACACTACTCCAGAAACGTTTTATTCAATCACTTACCTTCTATATCTATCAATATCCGTAGACTCATATTACCAATTATATTACTGACAGTGATAATATATGACCCTTCATCATATAGCGACATATTAGTCAGTGTTAGGATTAACCTGCCAAGTATAAATAATTATATAATCATAATAATTATTATTGTGTGCTCAAATGACAATGAACAGATCTGATATGAATGGATGGCTAAATGATGAGGAATGGATGTATGAATGAACAGATCTGATATGAATGGATGGCTAAATGATAACAAATGGATGAATGAAGTGTATGAATGAACAGATCTGATATAAATGGATGGCTAAATGATGACGAATGGATGAATGAAGTGTATGAATGAACAGATCTGATATAAATGGATGGCTAAATGATGACGAATGGATGAATGGAGTGTATGAATGAACAGATCTGATATAAATGGATGGCTAAATGATGACAAATGGATGAATGGATGAATAAATGATTGGATGGATGTCAGAGGTTTTGATAAGTTTTGAAGCTTGGGCCAAATTGGCTCAAAAATGGTTAGTGTGTGCACCATCAAGAATACATCTTGAGCCAATTAACTAAAAGTTAATGCTGTTACTGACAATATAATCATAATTAACTGCACCACTGGCCCAAAGAGAGAACTGAGCAGTGCCAAATAAGAAGCTCTTTGGGCCAATGGTGCGCCATATGAGCTTATCAAAAACACTGATGGATGTGAATGAACAGTAGTTTCAGAGACATTGAGATGAAAACAGACAGATAATTGTTTATTATACTAGTTTATGGATGGATGGAGATCACTGCAAAAAAATTTTGTTAAATAACTATTTTAGTAGCAGTTAAGTGGATTTCACATTTAATTAATTGCACATGTTATGGATACATACCTACTAAAGCCATAACTACTAATTATAATCAGCATATTGTTATGATGTTGTCTAGGCCTGGGCGATGAAGTCGATATTTCAATATATCACGATAATGATACTTCAAATTATTTATTGACTACATCTGTGTATGCATAAACATTGTGTACATTGTGTACATTGTGTACATTGTGTACATTGTGTACATTGTGTACATTGTGTACATTGTGTACATTGCGTACATTGTGTACAGTTGGGGAAAAATGCCCACTGTTAACTTCAATCTTTTAACTGTTTGGAAGGTATAAAAAGTAAAGTATGGCATTACTTTGGATTTCATGACTAGGTACATTGCAAATCAACAGAGGGCATGCCTACTTCCTGTAAACATTCTGTTTTGTTTAGCTAAAAACTTATAATCTTTTTGGTTTCTTACCTTGTTAGTTTTCCAATATTTATCGTGAATATTGCAATATTTTGATGAAAGTAATTATCGTGATATATAAATATTTTAGTGTTATCACCCAAGCCTAATGTTGTCAAATATATTTCACATTTCATACCAACAATTCACACTAAATTAATTATTATCTGGTAGTTTGGAAATCTATAAATATATAACTTAATTTAAATTTGGCACATATTGTCATGGCAACAGTAAAAACTGTAAAATGACAATTTTGCTATACTTTGCAACTGTTCTTGGTTATGGTGATATGATATGTAATGAAGTACAGATAGATGGCTATATAATACATGTAAGTCTGTTCACATTCACGATGACATCAAAAACAAGATGTTGACTTTACATGTACTATAGTGTATAGTTTTAATGTCATATGATTAATACATGATTATACTGTAATTCAACAATGGATTGAAATTTGACATCACAAAAAGGAATGGGAAGGGAAATTGGTGCAGGTAATAAGATTGTTGGTCCTTTCAAACTAACATTTTTGAGGTAAAGGTGAATACACAAGTTCATATGGGTGAATAGCAAACTAACCTATCAGCAGAGAAATTACACTTCTTCATTTCTGAAGTACATAAGATATTAGTGACAAGATTTGTATTAGTCTCTATATGAACACCATCAACAGTGCCACTCTGAAATGTCCACTCCACTCCACTAGGAGTGACAGCTGGTACAGCTCTAGTTATAATGAACTCAAGACTCACTGTATCTCCTAATATAACTATTATATTATCAGGTGTGATGTATTCGAGAATAGGTAGAGCTAAAAGAAAGAGAGAGGTATAATATTATATATACATAGACAATTAGATAAGTACATAGATACGTAGACATATAATAGATAGATAGATAGATAGATAGATATATATATATATAGATAGATAGATAGATAGATAGATAGATAGATAGATAGATAGATAAATAGATACATATATAGATAGATAGGTGATGGTACTGTAACTTACTCAGCACAGTTACAGAGAACATGTGTGTATCTACATCAACTGGAACAAGATCTCCATGTGCACTGTTACTAGCAGTACAGTTATATGCTCCAGTATCAAAATACGAAATAAAATTTATAGTTAAAATAGATAGACTGAAGAAACCATCAACAGTTTCATTACAATAACTAGTTATTTCAATGTAGTCGAGCAATGTGATGTTCTCCTGTGGTCCTGTCCAAGACATAGTAGGTTTGGGTCTACCAAATGCATGACAAAAGAGGTTGAGTTGGTTTCCTTCAGTGATATTAGAAAGACCTTCTATTTGTATGAGTTTAACCGGATCTGTAAAAAATGGAGGAATAATTTATTTGATTAGTGGATTGGTAAGTAATGAATGAGTGGATGAATGGATAGATGAAAGTGTTTGAATGAATGGAGAAATTAGTTGATATATGTACATGGGGTATATAAATGGATATGAATGAATGAATGAATGGTTGAATTTGACAATTGAATGGATTGATTGAATGGATGAAGGAATGGATAGATGGATAAGTGGGTGAAGTGAAGCAAATAATTCAGGACTGAAGTGATAAATGATGAAGGTGTGTACTGAGGAAATGAATTGAAATATGATTGAGTCAATGAAAGATTGGATAAAACAAGAATCTTCAAATTGTAATTGGATGATAATTGAATGAGTATACTAATCAACATACAATTCACAATAACATCTCCTGAGTCACTAATGGCCGACAGCACATGAACAAGATCATTGAAAGCATAACAAGAATATAGACCTCCATTGGTGTGATTCAGATTCACAATAGATAAGATACTAGACACAGTCAGAGAGGACTGATTAGTCGTGATTGTTGTAGTGATTGAGGGAGTTAGTTCTATCAGTTGGTCATCTTTCTGCCATTGGATATCAGGTAAGGGATATCCATAAACTGTGCATGATAATTGGACTGATTCATTCTCTTGTTTCAGGAAGTTACCCGGTGAAGCGACAAACTCTGGAGGAACTAGAAGTGTACAAAATTATAAACTACAGTATATTCTGAACAGAGGTTGTTTTAATATTTATAGTTAGTTATGCAGTTATAATTATAGTGACTAATTTCTCACAATTTTAGTTTTAGTTATATTTCAGTGTTTCCCCCAGATAAATGGAGGAGTGCATCAGTGGTACATGGTGTTTGGTCAACATCAATGTTGTAAAACAGCATAAATTTTAAAATTACAGGGTGGGGGAGCAAGACTAAAGGGTGGGGAAAGTCATGGAACCACCCTTTGGGGAAAACACTGTTATAATTGATAACTAAAAAATAATGTTAGAAAAAATCTAGTTATTACGTACTTTAACTCATTATTATAAATAATTCTGGATCCATTTTGTAGTTGCAATTATTGAAGTGGAACTGTCATTTAGTTATAGTATTAGTTAACTAAGACAACACCAATATGCACATATAATGAGATGGATTGTAGAACAGATGTACATGTAACTAACCTTGTACATTCAGTTGTATTGTGTGAGTATCATTGCCATGTATATTAGTGACTGTACAAGTGTATTCACCAGCATCAGTTAGTGTGGTGTTGTGTATAGTAAGTGAGCCATATTGTTCTCCTGATGTTGTTAGCGAGAATCTACAAAGAACACTTCTGATGAAATGTTAACACACACATGACACATATACACACACACACACAAATACACATTCTCTTCACACAGAATCACTTTTTAAAGGTCAAAACAAGTTTTTTTAGAGCCATCAAGTGAAGATTCTGAAGAAGTCTTTCAATAGACTGTCATCATGTTTGTATGCATAATGTGAATATCATGTGAATGTCATGTGAATATCATGTGAATGTCATGTGAATATCATGTGAATATCATGTGAATATCATGCTACAATACAATATCTAAGGAGATAGTTGTTACTGTGTACTTAATTCATCAATTTCCATAGACCGAGAGTTTGGCGGGTATTAATTTTACTGGTATAGTAATGCCAATAATCTGTTATTTTTGTTTGTAGGTATAAACATTCTAACACTTGTACTTTTCTATTTAAGGTATATATATTTTAACATACTTTTCTCCTTGACTTGCAATAGATCCATCTGGAATAGTCCAGGTGAAGTTATGTTGAGGTTCTGCAGCTGCCATACAATGTAATGTAGCATCATCGTCTTTGATAACATCCACTTCAACATGAAAGGGAAATATGGTGGGTGGAGCTGAAAACAAAGTAAGGAAAATTCAGTGGGCCGGTGGAGTTGCAGACAAAGGGATAGAGGGATAAAGGAGTTGCGAATAAAAGGAGGAAACATGGAGGGCAGAGTTGAAGATAAGAAATAGACAATATAATAGGTGGTAACTTCAGCTTATACATGTAAATAATGCTTACCTTCTACATCAACTGCAATAGTTTCTTCATCAATTCCAGCTGCATTATGAACTGTTAATTTATATTCTCCCTCATCAGAAAATCTAACATCTGTTATCGTTAGGGTGAGCAGATCAGATGAAAAGTGGTAACGAGGATTGCTATCAGATGTAATTGTTTTGAATATTCCACCGGAATTTTTAAAACTCCATCTTATATCTTCGTACACAACAGGAGGTGAGGCATTCTTTATTGTGAATGAGAGGATCAGAGAGAAATTAAGAACAGATATCACAGATTCTTGTCCATTTATAAATACCATTGGAGAAACTAGTAAAATAAACAAAACTATAATGCATATTACATTGCATACACAGTACCCAACATACTGAATTATACAAAATATACAATTACACATTAACCACAAATCAACTACCATAACATATTTGTAATTATACAAAACTATTGTAGAGTACATACTACATAGTCAGTAGCTTAAAATCTGAACCCTACACACTGACTACATAGATGCATTAATTGTATATTACATTACCGGTTACGATTCCAAGATTTATGCATTACAACTATAAACAACATATCTGCGGTAATTAATATAGAATATTACATTACTAGTTACTATTACAGGATGTAGGTGTTACTCATCACAACAATATACATGTACAACATACCTATACACATATATGCTAATTAATACATTACTGGTTACTATTACAAGATTTAGGAGTCACCAATCACAACAATATTACACATATATGTACTAATTAATATAGAATGTTACATTACTGGTTGCTACCGGTATTACGGGATTTAGATTGAACACACACACCTTGAATGAAGACAAACACTTGTCTTTCTTCGATACTTCCAATGACATTATTTGCAGTGTTTTCTCCTTTGCACGTGAAATTTCCTTCAAAAGTTTTACTGGCACTGACAATATTAATGACTGATGTTGTTCTGAAAATACCGGATACTAGGGTCTCGTAACTAGATAAAATACTCAGAACCCCTGAAATATTTTGTAAGGGGTCTGGTGATTGGTTGAGTCTCCATGTGATACTGGGGGGTGGTATCCCAGTAGCTTCACAAGACAGTTCATATGGGTCTGTATTGTTGATTATGAGATGTTCAGGAGTGACAGTGACATTGGGAGGTTCTGAAGAGAAAGAAAATAATAAGTATAACTATCTCATTAAACCACTCATACATAGACTCTCCATTTCTCTTTCTATGTGGTTCTCTC
This sequence comes from Petrosia ficiformis, assembly GCA_947044365.1. Taxonomy (NCBI): domain Eukaryota; kingdom Metazoa; phylum Porifera; class Demospongiae; order Haplosclerida; family Petrosiidae; genus Petrosia; species Petrosia ficiformis. Next base: position 4,508,719 of record OX345649.1, on the reverse strand, counting down.
TCTGTCACTCTCTGTCACTCTCTTGCTCTCTCTCTCCCTCTCTCGCACATACACACACACACGCACTCACGGAGTACTTGCAGATCAATTCCTTCAGACACTTGATATAACTCCACAGCAAGACTATTGCTGACATTACATTTATACTTAGCTGTATCAACCACACTCAAATCTGCAAGCTGTAACTCACTGGACACCATGAGACCAACAGTCATCTGCAATACATTACCCATAAATCCATTAATATTCGAAACTACTGTTTCATCTTTCAACCAGACAATAGTAGGTGAAGGATTTCCTGATGCATTGCAAACAAGGGTAATATCTTCACCAGCAGAGAGGATTGTGGAAATGGTTGTAGCTATAATAGCAGGAGGAACTAGGAATAGAAATAGATATTAAAACAGTAGTACTGTATTTGATAATTATGATTTAAATATAACTACCATTATTAATAATAGTAACAATAATCGTAATAATTTAGTACAACTATTCATTAATATCCAGCTGGTACATGTATATATATAATTACATATGTAAATAATTGATCAATCATATTCCATTACAACTTCAAATCCGTTTACAGTTATATATAATTATAATTACTTGTATCTATGTGATATTATGCAATACATTACACAAGTATTCAAGTCACATGATCACACAAACCTTGTACACTGAGAATGGCTGCAGAATCCACTGTACCAAATACATTACCAGCTATACATGTATACATTCCTGCATCATATAGACCCACATTATAAACAGTTAATATACTGCATCCATCCCCAGTGTGTTCAATAGTGTATTTATCATTAATTTGAGAAAGCTGCTGTTCATTATAGGACCATGATAAGTTAGCAATTGGATCAGCATGTGACAAACATGTGAATGTTGTTGCCATGGTACCTTCCAAGACTGCAGTATCATTGAGTGATGGGGAAATAAATGGAAATGCTGTTTGTAATGAAGAAAGTCATATAATGGAAATATCATAATAATAACTCACATCCTATATTTAACTCAATGGAGTCATAACTGCTACCTGCATCATTACTAGCAGTGAGTTTATACACACCTTCATCACTGATATCAAGAAAATTGATAGTCAGTGAGAGACAATCAGCAGCAAAAAAGAGACGACTTTCACTAGAATCTGATGGAGGAGTAAATGAGACAAGGATAGGGAATAAGAAGATGAGACAATTATAGATCAACATAGTACATGTACATGCACATGTATATCCATTTTCCATATACACATCATGTATATACATAAATATTTACATGTACATGTATATCAATTTTCCATATACACATCATGTATATACATATATATTTACATGTACATGTAAATGTATATCCATTTTCCATATATAATTATACATGTATATGTAGATGTACATGTACATGTGTACATATATATGTATATCCATAAACTGTACAGAACATTAGACTTCTGCAGCTCAAAAGTTCCAGAAAATTAATATCACTAGACCACCAACCCTTAATAACACAAGACCCTTATTACACTAGACCTTTAATAACATTAGACCTTTATGACACTAGAACCTTAATATCACTAGATCCCAATTACAGTACACACTTAATATCACTAGACCCTTACTACACTAGACCCCTAATAATACCAGACCCGAGTCATAGTACACCCTTAATATCATTAGACCCTTAATAACCACTACACCCTCATTACAGTAGACCCTTACACTTGACACTTAAAACACAGAGAATTTTACCTGTAACATCTGCTGTTGTATTTTGTGATTGATGCGTCCATACTATATCACTTATTTCTACAGAAGGTGCAGCTTGAGAAAGAGTGAATAAAAAAGTGACATTATCTCCTGATAAACGATGAATAAGAAATGATGAACTCATAGCTGTTACTACAGGAGGAACTAAAAGCGAAAAAGATAGAAAAGTAGGAGAGATAAAAAGATAGTAATAAAGATTAAAACTATCTGGAACTAAAATTTTCCTAGTGTACATACATAAATATGTCTACATACATGCATACATATGCACATACACATATTGTGCCATACATACACGTACATACATATGTAGTTACATACATAGTTACATACATAGTTACATACATAGTTACATACATATACATACACGTACATACATACATAGGTACATACATAGTTAGTATTAGTTACACATACATATACATACACGTACATACATACATAGTTACATACATAGTTAGTATTAGTTACACATACATATACATACACGTACATACATACATAGTTACATACATAGTTAGTATTAGTTACATACATATACATACACATACACATGTACATACATACATAGTTACATACATAGTTAGTATTAGTTACATACATATACATACACATACATACATACATAGTTACATACATAGTTAGTATTAGTTACATACATATACATACACATACATACATACATAGTTACATACATAGTTAGTATTAGTTACATACATATACATACACATACATACATACATACATAGTTACATACATAGTTAGTATTAGTTACATACATATACATACACATACATACATACATAGTTACATACATAGTTAGTATTAGTTACATACATATACATACACGTACATACATACATAGTTACATACATAGTTAGTATTAGTTACATACATATACATACACATACATACATACATAGTTACATACATAGTTAGTATTAGTTACATACATATACATACACATACATACATACATACATAGTTACATACATAGTTAGTATTAGTTACATACATATACATACACATACATACATACATAGTTACATACATAGTTAGTATTAGTTACATACATATACATACACATACATACATACATAGTTACATACATAGTTAGTATTAGTTACATACATATACATACACATACATACATACATACATAGTTACATACATAGTTAGTATTAGTTACATACATATACATACACATACATACATACATAGTTACATACATAGTTAGTATTAGTTACATACATATACATACACATACATACATACATACATAGTTACATACATAGTTAGTATTAGTTACATACATATACATACACTTACATACATACATACATAGTTACATACATAGTTAGTATTAGTTACATACATATACATACACTTACATACATACATAGTTACATACATAGTTAGTATTAGTTACATACATATACATACACTTACATACATATATACATACAAGCAAACAAAGAAAGAATAAGAATTTAAAATACTACGTGTTGGTATAAGGTTACATAACTAAGTAAATGTGTAACTATCATTATAGTTGCAAATTAGTAAAACAGAGATGTAAGTATATGCACAATGTGTACATATATACATGAATCAATATGTAGATGGACTAATGACTATGTGTTAAGTTATAGTTTATATATTTGTCATGTTGCCCTATATAGTTTATTGTTATACTGGTCCTGTTGCCCTATATAGTTTATTGTTATACTGGTGCAGGGCCCTTGTTCTGTTCTTATACAGATTATATGTATGCATCCATGTTGTAATTCATTGTTTGGTTTTAAATTCTGATAAAGTACTTACACATATATATATGGATGCAAGAATAGATAAATACACAGATGGATGGATGGGTATACATACATAAACATATACTCATACATCAACAGATACATACATATAAGTACATACATATATAAGTATGTACGTATGTACATACGTACGTACTTATGTATGTATGTCCTTACATATGTATGCAAGTGTTGATTGATGTATATATGAGTATATAAAGACATACATAATTATATAAGTATATAAGTATATACATATGAAGATAAACATGTATAGATCAATATGCCCTCACACATATATACATATTAACATGTGTATGCATGTATGTACCTTGAACAAAAAGACTGATCATCACTTTTTCAGGTGAATTTATAAAATTGGTGATACCATTTGTTCCAGTACAGACATAAAAACCATCTTGGTCCTTGGAAACATCTTCAAGCATAATTATTGATACAACAGTGGTGACATCAGTGATGATTGAGTTAATTGATACTCCAACAGGAAGATCTGATAGATCTAGTTCTGTCTCTTGTGAATCTATAAAGAAGAAAAGAGATAATCAACAGAATTGATGAATGGATTGGTCTATGCAGTGGATGGATGGATGGAATGGACAGACAAATGGACAGATGGATGGATGGATGAATAGATGGATAGATGGCTGTATGGATGGATGGATGAATGGATGGATAGGAGTGATAGATGGGAATGATGGATGAATAGATGGATGGATGGGAGTGATGGATGGATGGATGGATGGATGGAGTGATGGATGGATGAATAGGGTGGATGCATGGATGGAATGACAGATAGGTGGATCTGTGGATGGATGGTTGAATACATAGAATGTAAAATGTAAGAAGGAATGAGTTGAACATAATTAGAAATAGTGAGTATTTACTAACTGATATTAATAAAAGACCATGTGACATCTGGTAAAGGGATCCCATACACAACACAAGATATAGAAACTGTTTCTGTAACATTTACAAATACAGCAAGAGAAGGTGTACTGACAGATGGTGGATCTAACAGTACAATGAAAGAGCAGAACATGTGATATCATTACCAATTATTACATGAAGAGAAGGAAATTGGAAGGATGAAGGAAGAGGGGATAGAAAAAATGTGAGGAGAATAAGAGGAAAGAGAAAGGTTACAAATGAGGTGAGTGGGAAGGGATTGAAGAAAGGAAGGTGAGGAGGAAATGAAAGCCAAAGATTTGATAGAGTGTAGAGAGGAAGTCAATGGAATCTCTGGTACCAATCTTACATTGGATAACTAAATTCACTTTTCCCTCAATAGATGGATATTGTTGTAGAGGCATAGGTAAAAAGTTTTTAACTTCACAAGTATACTCTCCTGTGTCATATATTGTAGCACTAGATATAGTCAGTGTACTGTTTGTAGTAGATTCATAACCAATTTTATTTGTTGTTGTAGTTATGGAGACACGAGACTGTGAAAATTGACTAGTTCCATTAGACCAGGAGAAGAGGGCAGGTAATGGAAGTGGATTACCTCTTGTGAAACAAGATAGGTTAATATCACCACCACCAATAATACCATATACATCTTGAGGTTCTTCAATGAATTCCACTGGATCTGAGAATTGACAAATGTACAAGATATATGTCAATCATACAATAAAGTCTCTATGTGGCTGTGTGTGTTTTCATATCTTATAGATTAACTTAAGATAAGTATCATATTTGTGTGAATACTTAAAAGTAGCTGTTGTTTTTATTGTCATCATAGCCCCCCTCTGGAAGCTAATCAAATTAAATTGCTCTTACTATATCAACGTTTGTTTGGCTTTCTTATAAAATGGCCCATTCATTGGTAAGCAATTACATAAGTGAGTAATTTTCTCATCTAGTAGAGCATGTTACTATGGTTACTAGTTGTGACAGAATACTGGGAAAGTTTTCTCACTTTTAAAAGATGTAAACAATTTATTTTAAGCCATAAAAAATTGATTATCAATGAATTACTTCATACATACTTAGGCAACTATCACCAAGAAATTCCAACATTATACTACACTTGTTTAATTAATATCTACTTTGTTTTGATTAATGTCTACATCGTGAAAACAATTGAAAATTAGAGCATGTTATCTTAATTGCTTTAACCGATTTCTACTTCCTGAAAACTAATATTCATTTACTATGATTATACTAAGTGATGTTATATCTAATTACAAATTATTACAAGTTTATACTAACAGAGATGTGCTTATAGTTCATGGTCAAAAGTGTCTGGTACTGACAAGTGTAACAAACAGTAACAGAGTGAAACAAATCTATTCCAATCAAGTAATTACAATACACACAGTATAACTCACAATAGATTTCCAACAACACAGCTGTTGAATTCACTTCTACCATTTCTCTCTCTGTAATGTTTAAAACATTGGAACCAGAACACAAATACACATCAGAATCAGTCCGATCTACACTTTCAAATGTAAGAACACTCTCCAATACAAAAGTGTCAATTGTTTCAGTTATAGAAACTTTATCGAGGTCAATAAATTGATCCCCTTTGTACCAAACCACAATTGGGAGTGGATACCCTTCAATTTGGCACTTTAAAGTGACTTGGGTGTCGCCTTCGAAAGCTGTAGTGTTAATTGGATTCATTTTAATTGTAGCAGCCACTGTGAGGAATGCAAATAATTTTCACACCCAGCATTTATGCTAATTATAGTTAGTAGAGTAACAATAGTATTATGATGATGTACAATGTAAGCTGCAAATTAATTGGATATTTGGAAGAAAAGTGCATGTAATGTAAGATGTGACTTATTAGAGCTTTCTGTAAGTCTTAAAATTAAATGAATATGTCAGATTGATGGCAAATCTCTTCTACAACTCACTTTCAACTGTCACTTTTGTATAACCGACAGTCCATGTTCCATTACTATCAGTGCAATTACACTCATACACTCCAGAACTTGACAAGACTACATTATCCATTCTGAGCTTAGAATCAATAAGATTACCAGTCTCAAGTTCATTCACAATAAATCCATCTACAACAGTTATATCAGGATATTGTTCTGTACTCCAAATCACAGACACAGACAAGCCATTGCCGTTGAATAAACAAGATATGGCGAATTCATCACCCTTTTTAAGATATAGATCATTTGATTTTGAAACGAGTAATGGCTTTCCTGCAAGAAAATAATTTTTATTCTTGTAATAATTAGCATCACAAATATAATCCTACATAGATACGTATATCGTATTCTCCGATATATAATGCTTACCTTCATTCTCTGCTACAAAATAAAAGAATACAATCAACAGTAGCCTCATTGTAGTGCACAGATCCATCGATCTCTAAGCTCGAGTGACTTAATTAATGTTAAAGTTTAATTATTGTTTAATAATTTAGCGAATTATAATTATCATGAATAATTAATAATTCTTGGAACAAGACTCAACAAGTCATATAAAGGTAATGATGTGATTTGTTCCCACATATTACATATCCTTGTTTTCAAAAGAGTGTCTCAGTAATCTAATTACAATAAATAGCTCAAATAGTAGAAGTTCTACGACTGTTATAAGCAGAAAGAGCCATATTCTTTAGTTTAGTAGCAGCTACTGGTCCAGTGTGTTCAACAAGTCTCAATAAATAAGAGTTAGGGTTATCAAGTAATTCATGTGCTTCACCAAACTCACACAACTCTCCAGCTCTCAATACCTAATAAAAATAAACAATAAATAAATGTATGAAATTACCGCACATTGTGAGGTGTTAGCACGTCTTCCAATTCTTTGCTACAAGTGAATGTAGGTTCTTTGAAAAACATTCTGTAGCTACAAGACGAAACTAAAAGTCACCTCAATCTTCCCCACCAATAACAAACACAGCATTCGCCCAAATATACAAATATTTTCTTTAATGAGTCTCGCAAACTCTCAATAATGGATAGATGGTGATTAAATATAATTATATATAATTATATAATATGAGTCCGAACCATTATTTTGTCTGAGTCCATTACGGTATCTAATCGATGAGCAATAGTTAATACAGTACAATGTGCAAACTGTTCCCTAATGACCTCTTGTATTATTGCATCAGTCCTACAGGAAAAATAATGCATCAATTTAGAATGCTACATTCATTTCTTTATCTCACTCTAAATCCACATTGGCTGTTGCTTCATCCAACATAAGGACCTTGTTGTTTTTAAGTAATGCCCTCGCTAGACAGAACAGCTGTTTCTGACCCACACTGAAATTATTCCCTCCTTCACTAACAAATGAATCAAGTCCACCTTCCAATGATTCGACTACACCCTTCAATTGTACCTAAGTAGATGTGATGATAGTAAGACATATAGAGAAACGTATTACTTTGTAATGACAAATAATCATTGCTGATGACAGACGTTTTGTTTTTACATCCTTTTTACATCCTTGTAATGAATCAAGTTTCTATGGACTAATGACCATGTGTTAAGTTATAGTTTATATAGTTGTCCCATATAGCTTATTGTTATACTAGTGCAGGGCCCTTGTTCTGTTCTTATATAGATATATGTATGCATCCATGTTGTAATTGATTGTTTGGTATTGAGTTCTGATGAAGTACTTTACAGTATTTTAGCTACAAGATCTTTCAACATCAGTTTCCAAGCTTCTGCAGCTTGATCGTTTAAGCGCCATATATATAGATTTAACCTCATGGAGGTATGTATACACCTACTTAATTACATATTCATTGTAAATTTACTAGTAACACACTACTAAATTCATACTTATTATTGACACATATTTATAATTATCTTATTAAAAATAAGTGTCAACTCAATGATAATGCACTACACTGTGATAATTTTAGTCACCTATGTCACTTTGTAATACAGCAACAAACTACAGTGGTTAGGTTCAGTTAAAACCTTGAAGAGAACTTCAAGAATCTGGGTACTGAGACTGGAAACTTCAGAGTACATAGAAATACCGATACAACACAAAGTCACAATATGCAAGATATCATTGTGGAATTTGTACACTAAAATGCATATAGCAGTGTTAATACAACAGTCACAATGATCAGTTTCTTGTACAAAGAATATTCATTTATTCTTACTTGTTTTAGAGCCCTCCAAATTTTCTCATCATCAAATTTATCAAAAGGGTCCAAATTATATCTAACAGATCCAGTAAATAACACAGGGTCTTGAGGAATAATGGAGATATTGGGTCGTAGATCATGAAGTCCAATATCAAAACATTCTATACCATCAATTTTAATACTACCACGAGGTTCAGCTAGTCTGAAGAATGAAGCAATCAGTGATGACTTTCCAGCACCTGTGCGACCAACAATACCAATCTAAAGATTGGAAAAAATGAATTTTATATCATTTATATAAACAATAGTGTTGTTGTACAAGTATAAGTTATAACACACTTTACTGTGATTATGTGTTTTAATGTAGCAGAAGGGCAAGTCAATAAAGTTGAGTTTGCAGATTGCATGAGCTGAAGGCGAGTACATTGTGCAAACAAAACCTGATCACCCAAGTGCTACATTGAAACACACAATGCACTGTCAAGTGTGTTATAAGTGATTTATTGACGATCTGGTGAACTACCACTGTTGTTAGAGGTGACCAAAGTGTGCAATAACTAACTTATTGCATGCAAAAGTGTGCAAAAGGTGATTTAATGTTCAATCATGTGATGCATTATCTGCACTCTGATTGGCCACAGGTCACATGATCAGGAATTAATAATATTTAAAGCACCATTTCACTGCATTGAAAATTACAGCTTGAGAAGTGTGGTCAAGACAAGCATAGAGCACAAGTGAAGCTAGTGTTATATGCCAGTTAAGATCACACCTCAAGTACTGTATTTTCAATAACGCACACGAGTAAGTGGATGATTTAAAATGAAGCATGAATGAGCAATGAGTGCTGAATGAGTGTTAATATAGCACACGTTTGCGGTACGAGCAATACAGCACTGTCAGTGCCTTTGAAACACCAATACATCATACTCATGATCAGCTATACCTAAACTATAACTAAAACCCTTTTAGTAATTTTGTGATTTACAGGTCAACTTCAATACCTTTAACAAACTTAACAAACTTAACTAAATGAACAATATTAATGGTAGTTCAGTTTGTTAACCTAAAACCCTTCATTAAGTCTGTAACTTATAAATATATTATAACTATAACTAAAAGTGGTCACTTTTGTATACTACTCATGAAACTCATGTCTAGGTATGTCAGAAAGCACCTTCTAGAATATAGAATCAACTACCTTTTCTCCTGATTTGATTAGACAGCTCACACCATGTAGAACAAAGGGGGTTTCAGGAGAATATCGATATGAGAGATCATTGAGCTCTATGACACCTTTGTCTGGCCAATCAGAATGAGGTTTATTAGATATTGGCTGTGTCTCCAAAGAGTTTTCAGGTTCCAGCTTTCCATAGGCTATTACTCTCTCAGCTGAGACCATCTAGAAAATAATCAGAGTAATAATGTGGTTGACTAAAGGAAAACAGACATGCAAAAAAAATTTTTTTTGCTAACTTAAAATGTTTTTCACATGAAATTAAATACTCAAAAATTGTTTGGAAGATAAAATTAATATTAAACATTAGCTTTAAGAAAATAGGTTACAATCTCACATGGCTTTCTACTTCTGCACTCTGTCTAATACAATATTGAAACATTCCATTGAGAGAAATTGCATATGTCAGAGCCAACCCCACAAGTCCAGCATTAAGACCTGCCGATTGAGTGACACATGTCAGTAAGCATGAATAGATGGATAAATGGATTGGGTGGATAGATAGATAGATGGATAGATAGATAGATAGATGGATAGATAGATAGATAGATGGATAGATAGATAGATAGATATTTAGACAGATAGATAGATAGATAGATAGATGGATAGATAGATAGATAGATGGATAGACAGCTAGATAGATATATAGACAGATAGATAGATAGATAGATAGATAGATATATAGATTGATAGATAGACATGATTTTTATTCCTCACTTCCTGCAAGTGGTATGGAGATGAAAGCAACACTAATCACAAAAATACTGCTGATACTGTCAACACGCATGCTAAACCATCTGTAAAATCAATAATAATAACAGCTCAGTGTTCTCAAATGGCATTTGTATTATAAACATTTAGGAAAGAAGAATGGCACAGTGCCATGTTAAACATGCTGTAGGAGCTGGGCAGGTGTCACTAACCAATATATTGCAGAAATATTGTTATATTAGCATTAGGATAACTCAATCAGCTTGTATCATGTATTAAGCCCTGTTACCATAATTATATACACTGTATAATGTCCACTTTGTAAAGAAGTTACATCATTCTGGGACCTTGGTCAATCGTGATATGTTAAGAACAAGTACTCAACCTACAGACAAGGAACTGGAATCAAGCAACTTGTAGCCTTATAAAGAACACCTTGGTCAATTAAGTATGACAAATTAAGAACAAGCACTCAAGCTACAGTCAATCAGCTGGAAGCAAGCAACTTGTAGCTTAATAAAGCTACTACAGTAGTATTATTAGTTTGTCTTGTTGAACAACAACTAAATGAACAACTAGTAAAGTAGCTGGGCTCTTTGACAAGTGAAAACATTGTCATGAACAACAACAAAAGCTATTAAAATTATTATTCAGATGTGTTTCAACCCAAAGGTCTTCTTCAATTGTAAAACGTTCGGGTCGAAGCAATATGTTCTTAATTAATTATCATGTCATTAAAGCTCAATAAATCTCATATTTTTTAATTTAGCAGTTAAAATGATAATAAATATCTACTGTATGCCATCACGGGATTAGGCTGGGCCTTAATTCAATATACATTATAGTAAACAGTGCTAAATGCATTGCATAATGATTTTTATTTGCAATAGCAAAATGTTGTATTACTCTAATTAAATAATAAATCACACAAAAAATTATAATATATGCTAGTTGAAAAACACACTATAACACTTAATCATGTGCTATCAAAACAAGAATCAGAATCTTTAGAGAATGTACCTAATTTTGGTATCACAGACAGTATCAATGAGTAGTGGCATTATTTACAATAATTGTTGTAAGTCACATATAGGTAATAATTGTAAACGTAATTTTCAATATCACCTGACCCTACAATGGATATGATTATTATTCATATGTACTTTACCTGGATGACACTATATAGATATACCAAGCTTGAGTGTGATAGTTTTGATAATCATGAAACAGTTCCAAATTATCTGATTGTCTACGATAAGCCCTTATTGTAGATAAACCTTGAAGTGTCATGGAAATATGAGAATAGAGAGGACTACGAGCTATGAGGAGAACAGAAATATAAAAGGAAATTTTCATTGGAAGCAATACAGACAGACATACAGATAGACAGATAGATAGATGGACAGATAGACACACAGACACACACCGACAGACACACACACAGACACACACAGACACACAGACACACAGACACACAGACACACAGACACACACACCTAGAGCTTCAATTCTTTTCACTTCACGAGCACTCTTGAGAAAATACCATCGAAAAAGAAAGAAGACTAACATTATGATGACTACAACAATTAACAAATATGGATTTGCAATCACTGCTGTTATCATGATGGCAAAGAACCGTGACATTAACTATAGGAGAGAAAAGATACCTGACTGGTAATAGTGATAGTAGATGGTTTTAACTAACTTGAATGAATTCACAAAATGAAAATATTAAAATGTCATCTAGAAAACCCGTATCTTTAGAAAAACGATTTAACACTCGACCTGACAAGAAAATGAAGATGAATAATAGAGATACAGGAATAGATGAATGGATTAACAAATTGGTGAATGGAAGATTGGTTGGTTTACTTGCAAATGTACCAGAAGTGATGTCAGACTGTCTGAAGTTCGACATTTTTTACAGGGGTGCATCACCCCAAACCACCCTTGCATACATAACTGCAGTCTCGTCTCCAGCCTGCCACACTCTATGGGCAAAAGACAGTCTGGAGCAGTTGCTTCAAATTCTTGGTCCAAGTGTCAAATGTCTTTTCCACTCAAAAAGAATGTTTGTTGTAATGAACATTCTTTGATGCTTAGACCAAGAATTTGGAGCAACTGTTCCAGATGTTCTTTCACCCATAGGGCATGGCAGTCTGGGACGAGACAAACATAATTATATGTCACCCCCCTCTTGTACATTTTCTGATTGATATGTAGACGGATTTTTAGTAGACAGGCACATGAATGCCATTGGATGGTTAGATGAATAGATATTCATCCATCTATTCATCCATCACTATTACCCAGTTCTAGAATGGATAAGAGATAAATACACTGCAAAAACACAAAAAATTGATTAGAATTGACACTTACAAGGTTTTAAAGTTGTATCGTCATGACATTGATGCCATAAATATTTATACTTAAAGCCATATTTTTTTGTCCTGCCCATATAATATTTCATCTTTCATGTTGCTGATAAAACTTAAAAGTTACTTTATTAAGTTTACATACTTTGATGTGAGCTACATTTACTATTGTGATAGTTAACTCTGTACTTCTAAGTAGTACTATTGTACTGTAATCAGAGTAATGTGTGAATTCCTTAGTTGTACATTGTATGTGATAGCATAGTGCTAAGGTGTAATACTGCATGTGTAGCACATTCAAAGTACAGTGTATAACTAAAGGTGGCCAATATTGTCATTAAAACAAAGCTATCCTACTCCCCCAATGTGATAGCATAGTGCTAAGGTATAATACTGCATGTGTAGCACATTCAAAGTACAGTGTATAACTAAAGGTGGCCAATATTGTCATTGCTATCCTACTCATCTAACACTCCCTACTCCCAAACTCATAGAGTATGCTGTAGTCAATGGAAGTACAGCAGTATGTACATTAAATAATCTCAGGTACTGTAACTGTATCTGCTTATCAAAAAATGGTTGAAATTTCTTGATAATCTACAAATTTATATTTCAACTGTGCTAACCAATAAATGAGCTGTTTTAATAATTTTAAGATAAATACAAGTCTAGTTGGACATACCAACAGGTATAGGTGAACATACCAACAGGATTAGTATCAAAGAACAGAACTGGTGATCTCAGGACTGACATAAACATTTTGTTATGTAATATCCGAGCAGCTCTCAGCAACAGAACATAAAATAGTACTGATCTTGCAATAGAGAATATCCACACAAAACCCAAGAGACCTCCAAATATTCCAATACGCTGGTCTAAATTGACATTACATGTTGATCGACTGGAATTGGTTTCAGCTGAACAGTCAGCCCTATAATGTATAATAATAATAATTATTATTATTATTATTATGAACAGTCAGCCCTATAATGTATAATAATAATAATAATTATTATTATTATTATGAACAGTCAGCCCTATAATGTATAATAATAATAATAATAATAATTATTATTATTATTATGAACAGTCAGCCCTATAATGTATAATAATAATAATAATTATTATTATTATTATTATGAACAGTCAGCCCTATAATGTATAATAATAATAATAATTATTATTATTATTATGAACAGTCAGCCCTATAATGTATAATAATAATAATAATAATAATTATTATTATTATTATGAACAGTCAGCCCTATAATGTATAATAATAATAATAATAATTATTATTATTATTATTATGAACAGTCAGCCCTATAATGTATAATAATAATTATTATTATTATGATGAATACATACAGTAGTTTGAGAGTAGTGAGGATTGGGGGAGTAAGGTAGCTTTGTTTTAATGACAATAATGACCATGTTTAGTTATAATACATGCATGTTACGTTGTAGCAATCTTTGAGTGTCAAAACGTAACAGAAACGTAACAAAATTTAATTGGGTTTCCTATACAAAAATTACTACAAAATGTTGTACCATGCAATTAGCTGTACCACAAAGAACTAGTTTGAAGGAGATACCCTTTGATTATACTTATACTGATAATGATTTGTAGATGAAATGTGCTTGACTAAAATTGTTATTTCCTAATGGCCCCTTTCTTTCATCTATTGTGGCTATAAATCCTTACCAATCTGATAGCCACCAGTCTGTGACGACTATAGAAACCTGAAATAAGTAAATATAAATAAATAAATGAATAACGTACCGAACAGACATATAAATGTACATACATGTATACAAACACACATACAACATATAAAATGTGACCATCTTTACATAATACTCTGACATACATACATTCAGATATACAGACATTTACTAACTCACAGACATAATATACAGATATATACTAACAATATACAGACATTTACTAACTCACAGACATAATATACAGATATACTAACAGACATACTTAATATACAGATATACAGACATTTACTAACAGATATACATGTACATAATATACAGATATATACTAACAATATACAGACATTTACTAACTGACAGACATAATATACAGACATACTAACAGATATACATGTACATAATATACAGATATACAATGTATACTAACAGACATACATACATAATATACAGATATATACTAACAGACATACATAATAAACAGATATATACTAACAGACATACATAATATACAGATATATACTAACAGACATACAAAATATACAGATATATACTAACAGACATACATAATACACAGATATATACTAACAGACATACATAATATACAGATATATACTAACAGACATACATAATACACAGATATATACTAACAGACATACATAATACACAGATATATACTAACAGACATACAGACATTTACTAAAAGACATACATAATACAGAGATATATACTAACAGACATACATAATAAACAGATATATACTAACAGACATACATAATATACAGATATATACTAACAGACATACATAATACACAGATATATACTAACAGACATACATAATACACAGATATATACTAACAGACATACAGACATTTACTAAAAGACATACATAATACAGAGATATATACTAACAGACATACATAATACACAGATATATACTAACAGACATACATAATACACAGATATATACTAACAGACATACAGACATTTACTAAAAGACATACATAATACAGAGATATATACTAACAGACATACATAATACACAGATATATACTAACAGACATACATAATACACAGATATATACTAACAGACACACATAATACACAGATATATACTAACAGACATACATAATACACAGATATATACTAACAGACATACATGTACCTCTCCGATCAAAAACATCAGCAAAACAAAACTACTGTACAAATGTCCCCCACCAAATTTGAAGTACTCATAGTACGTCTTGTAAGAGACTACACCTCGAACACGATCCTCAGCTGGAATACCCATTGTATTTTGTGATACCTTCTGGATAAAAGATATATGAATAAATCAAAATACAGACTCTTAATTTTTATTTAATGATCCCAATAGCATACTTGGTAATGTGTGGATCTCGTACAAAAAAATGAGGTACTTGGCCAAATGTT
This sequence comes from Petrosia ficiformis, assembly GCA_947044365.1. Taxonomy (NCBI): domain Eukaryota; kingdom Metazoa; phylum Porifera; class Demospongiae; order Haplosclerida; family Petrosiidae; genus Petrosia; species Petrosia ficiformis. Next base: position 4,492,556 of record OX345649.1, on the reverse strand, counting down.
TTATTCCAAGTGGGGAATAGTAGATAATTACCATAACATCACCTGAGTAATTAACTTTAAACATACATGATACCTACCCTTTCTGCATGTCTAAATACTGTTCATGAATGGGCATGCTAGTAGCTATATAAAAGAGATCTCTTATTATTGTGATATGTTTCTGGCGTATTATTACTATGTCAGGAAGATGGACCAATTAAAACATCTGATTTCTGGAAACCTACCCATACTGACAAAATGACAAGTATTTCAATTTCAGTTTTCATTTTGTTTCATTCTGTTTTTTAAGTGGCGTTAATTAAATTCAATTCAAAGAGAACTCTTATATAGAATATGATCATTGATTAGTATAGTTATATTTGTTGTACAAACTCTTTCAATGACAACAGTTCTTCGTGATCACTGTCCATTAAGGTCTTACAGTTAGAGTGACTGGATTATGTTCCAAAGTTCTGTTTGAAAGAAAATGCTCCACACAACGTTTTGGCTTTATAGCCTTTCTCGGGTGGTCTCCAGCTCCAAAAAGACTATAAAACCAAAAAATTGAGGAAAGATTTTTCTTGCAAATAAAACTTTGCAATACAATAAATCCCTCTTCTGGCCACACTGGTCAGCACTGGTCAGGAATAACCACCACTCAGATGAATTAACCATCACTCAGATGAATTAACCACCTCTCGGATAATACATATATAGGCTACTGAGACAGTATTAAGTATATACTGGATAAACAGCACTAATTGTAAGTTAAAATCCAACCACTACTCTAAATATCCTGGGCAGAACACTGCTAACTGTAAGATATTACAGAGAGCTAGTTAGTAATAAATGTACCTTACGAGCTCCTTCCCTCGTGTTTGAGGGTCCATCAAACTCATTACTGATTTGTTTCTTGAAATGCGCAGTTAAAGGTGGAACAGAATAAACAGATTCAGCATCAGCAAGAGTGTCATCCTCAGTAAGATAATCTATATTTGTTTCATCTGTCTCTTCCTTGCCTTTTTCCTCCTCTTCCTCCTCCTCTTCAATTATATTTTTCAGTGCTGAAGATACTTGTAACTGACCTAATGATCCTTTAATATATAAAATACATACATGTAATACAGAGAAATCATAATTATATTACATGTACATACATACATACATACATACATACATACATACATACATACATACATACATACATACATACATACATACATACATACATACATACATACATACATACATACCCCTATTAGTAGAAACTAAACTGTCTTTTCTAACAAGATATTGTTTTCTTGGGTCTTTCCCTTCGTTATCCTCATTTTCCCCAAGTAGGCCAGTAAAATCAAAACCACTTTTTAGTATCTCAGAAGGGTCTCCAATAACTGTTACACACCCCTGTTAATTATAAGTAATAACTTAATGAACTGCTAATACTATTTCTGGTCTACCTCATTTAGTACCAGTACAGTAATTACCAGGAATAACTTAATGAACTGCTAATACTATTTCAGGTTTACCTCATTTAGTACCAGTACAGTAATTACCAGGAATAACTTAATGAACTGCTAATACTATTTCAGGTTTACCTCATTTAGTACCAGTACAGTAATTACCAGGAATAACTTAATGAACTGCTAATACTATTTCTGGCCTACCTCATTTAGTACCAGTACAGTAATTACCAGGAATAACTTAATGAACTGCTAATACTATTTCAGGTTTACCTCATTTAGTACCAGTACAGTAATTACCAGGAATAACTTAATGAACTGCTAATACTATTTCTGGTCTACCTCATTTAGTACCAGTACAGTAATTACCAGGAATAACTTAATGAACTGCTAATACTATTTCTGGCCTACCTCATTTAGTACCAGTACAGTAATTACCAGGAATAACTTAATGAACTGCTAATACTATTTCAGGTTTACCTCATTTAGTACCAGTACAGTAATTATCAGGAATAACTTAATGAACTGCTAATACTATTTCAGGTTTACCTCATTTAGTACCAGTACAGTAATTACCAGGAATAACTTAATGAACTAATAATACTATTTCTGGTTTACCTCATTTAGTGCCAATACAGTATCACACTGTTGAACATATTGTAATTGATGGGTGACCAGTACAACACAAGAAGTCTGAGATAGTATACCTCTGATACATCTACACGATTAGAGAGTAGAGTAATAGACAGATTAACAGACAGACAAACAGACAAACAAAGTATTGGAGAAATGTTACTGAATTCCCAGTATCTACTACATTCAAAGTTGAACCTATGACCCTAGGCCCATTGCTCTGCCAATGAAGCCACTGGGACTCAGCCAGGACTGTCTCTATTGGGAAGCATTGTTTCCTCAAGGTATGTTACTGAGACTCTCAAGGAATGGTTCATACAGAAATACACAAACAGACAGAATGAAACAGCAGCAACTCATACCTATCAAAAAGATGTCTACTGACTGCAGCATCTACAGCACTGAGAGGATCATCCAACAGATAAATGTCTGCTTTGCAGTATATAGCTCTTGCTAAACTGACTCTAGCTTTTTGCCCCCCACTAAGAGTAATACCTCTTTCCCCTACAGTTGTCAGGTCACCATGAGGAAGAAGCTCGATATCCTAAGAATTATGAGTAAACTGACTAATGACTGAGCTATCATAGACCAAGGCATATACAGAGGTGTGGAAATATTGATCAATTTTGACCAAGTATTCTTCATCCTGCTCCATATATAATTCAGTTTCAATTTACCAGACATTCACTAGATTTATCGGACAATGTCCTGTATGACTGGCTGTTTCCACACCACTGAAATACATTTACCAACAATTGGATGGAATTTGTCACCATGACTAGAATACACATACTTACCTTATCCAGTGCACAAGCCTCAACTACTGTGTTGTACCAGTTGAAATCATATGGCAAACCAAAGAGAATGTTCTCTCTCAGAGTAGCAGAGTATATCCATGGCTCTTGACTGGCATAAGCTATTTCACCTTTCATGTTGATTTCACCACTGAGAGGTGGTAGTTCATCAAGAATGCACTGAAGCAGTGTAGACTATAATATGAAGGGAGAAGATTTGCTAATTAAGAAGTGTCAAGCAAAGAAATGTACAAGGTAATGTGTCATGTGATACGAGGTAATGTGTCATGTGAGGGGTGTCTAATATACCTTTCCAGAACCAACTGCACCAACAACAGCAAGTAAAGGATTATCCTGATGATTATAAAATATTGAATAAAATTACAATATCATACCATATAGTTAGTGTATAAAGTTAGTGTACATATATCATACCATATAGTTAGTGTATAAGGTTAGTGTACATATATCATACCATATAGTTAGTGTATAAGGTTAATGTACATATATCATACCATATAGTTAGTGTATAAGGTTAGTATACATATATCATACCATATAGTTAGTGTATAAGGTTAGTGTACATATATCATACCATATAGTTAGTGTATAAGGTTAGTGTACATATATCATACCATATAGTCAGTGTATAAGGTTAGTGTACATATATCATACCATATAGTCAGTGTATAAGGTTAATGTACATATATCATACCATATAGTCAGTGTATAAGGTTAATGTACATATATCATACCATATAGTCAGTGTATAAGGTTAATGTACATATATCATACCATATAGTCAGTGTATAAGGTTAATGTACATATATCATACCATATAGTCAGTGTATAAGGTTAATGTACATATATCATACCATATAGTCAGTGTATAAGGTTAATGTACATATATCATACCATATAGTCAGTGTATAAGGTTAATGTACATATATCATACCATATAGTCAGTGTATAAGGTTAATGTACATATATCATACCATATAGTCAGTGTATAAGGTTAATGTACATATATCATACCATATAGTCAGTGTATAAGGTTAATGTACATATATCATACCATATAGTCAGTGTATAAGGTTAATGTACATATATCATACCATATAGTCAGTGTATAAGGTTAATGTACATATATCATACCATATAGTCAGTGTATAAGGTTAATGTACATATATCATACCATATAGTCAGTGTATAAGGTTAATGTACATATATCATACCATATAGTCAGTGTATAAGGTTAATGTACATATATCATACCATATAGTCAGTGTATAAGGTTAATGTACATATATCATACCATATAGTCAGTGTATAAGGTTAATGTACATATATCATACCATATAGTCAGTGTATAAGGTTAATGTACATATATCATACCATATAGTCAGTGTATAAGGTTAATGTACATATATCATACCATATAGTCAGTGTATAAGGTTAATGTACATATATCATACCATATAGTCAGTGTATAAGGTTAATGTACATATATCATACCATATAGTCAGTGTATAAGGTTAATGTACATATATCATACCATATAGTCAGTGTATAAGGTTAATGTACATATATCATACCATATAGTCAGTGTATAAGGTTAATGTACATATATCATACCATATAGTCAGTGTATAAGGTTAATGTACATATATCATACCATATAGTTAGTGCATAAGGTTAATGTACATGTATATTAACCTTGTTGATTGTAAATGAGATATTATTGAGTGTTAATTTATCACAATCACCAGACCATGAGGCACATAGCTTCTCAGCACAAATGAAGGAATTTGTATTTCCTTCTGTCATGTGATCACCTATGATCTCTGTCAGAGGTATTGAAGAAGAACACTTATGATTTGACTCTATACCAGAATCACCTTTTAAAAAAATATAAAAATATGTATATTTCATTTTTTTGATCTTAAGTGATGTCTACAAGCTAAGCTGCCTTTTTGTCACAGTCAAGTGTCTTGTAGTCATGGTTAAAGTCTTGTCATCATGGTTATGTTTACCTGTACAATTCTTTTTTTCTTCTTCATCACATATTTGCTTTAGTTTCAGTTCATCCATCAGCAGAAATGCCTGTAAAAATACAACAGGTACAAACGTAATGAAGTTATTATTTATTTTAATGGTTCAGAGGGCCATCCCTATGATTAAAGTCCCACAAGTTGATTTCTTTCGTGCTAGTCTGGAATATACTGTAGCTCAAATGCACGTTCGTTTACACACCACAGCCATTAACTGACTGATGCTCCCCTGGAATGAAGTAACTTCCTTAACAACATATATAATACATATATATTTGACACAAAAATATTAAGTCTATTATTAATTGTACCCACTAAATTTAGCAATTTTTGAATGCTCCAATTTAGCATGCATTAATCCTAGTGAATTTCAGAGGTTCACCTAATATGCCTAATAAAATAATCACGAAAAATATTTTTAGCATGTACTAATTATAGGAATTATTACGTTATTTGCTAAAATTAGTACATGCAATTAAAATAGGCTTAAGGTAGATTCAATCTCCTGGAAAGCAATCATAGGCAGGACATACACTGAAACAAGTAACTATAACAGGTTTCAAACATAACTGATCACAAACCAATCAATTTTATCTTCAAAAAGACATGTTAATTTATTTTTGAGTACATAATAATCCATCATTACATCATTTCTAAGTGATAATTCTAAATTCATTTTCTCAAACCTTTATTCTCTGCAGTGCAACTCTAGCTTCAGCAACCTGTATTGTACCCTTGACAAGAAAATTAATTGAAGTGAGGCGAACGTATGTGAGAAGAGAAAAAGTAGTGAACACTTTCTTTGGACTCAGCGAATTAATTCCTTCACTTGATGCGTACACAGAGAACACTACAAACATAATAGTAGGTAATGCGATAACATAATATGAAAGATTTATTGCTCTTATTACAGAGCTCTTCAAAATAATGTTGACTTCTTTCCTGTGAGGAAGAAAAGATTTAGGAGTGTGTGTGTGTAAGAGAGAGAGAGTGAAAGAGAGAGAGAGAGAGAGAGAGAGAGAGAGAGAGAGAGAGAGAGAGAGAGAGAGAGAGAGAAAGGAAAGACTGAGAGAAGCAGAGAATTGGAGAAGAAGGACTAAGAGGAGCAGACTGAGAGATGAGATGGAGAGGAGAGAGAGAGATATGAAGAACGACAGACAGAGAGTTGCCTAAGTTGACATACTTTCTAATATTTGCAACTAATCTTTCAAAAGCATATTCCCATCCATACATCTTTATCACTCTGATTCCTGAAATTACTTCATTCATAATTTTGACTCGTGTGTCTGTTTCGGAGGCTGCCTTTAATCTGTTAGAACAATAAATAGCTAAAAGGAACACTGGGATTGGTAATATAAAACAATTAATAAATCATATGACTCGTTGTTGTCACTGTCAGGAATTAATTAACGCATAGCCTCACTCAACTGCAGTACACACTTGTAAGAATGCCTCATATAATAGTTTAGTATTATGTTGTTGTTGAGTAATGTTTTGTTCTTCTCTTGTGAAAAGAAGGGTACAAAATTAAGAAGGATGCTAGTAACATATAGAAGGGTAAAGCACCTTGCCATAGATGCCAGGTGAGAATTCTTGTCATTGTAATCTATTTTGAAAATTATAACTGTTGGTTTTAGGGTTAGAGAAATCTTGTGCTGGAGTAGGTGGCATACTCAAATTTATAATAATGATAGTACCTTAGTTTGGTGAACAATCTTGCAAGTACTATCTGCAATGGAATCTGGGCAATTACAAGCAGAGTTGCAATAAATGCTGCAGGACCAATCTCATTGTAAATGAAGTATGTCACTATAGCAAGATGAATTGGACCAATCCAAAAGAAATGATAAAATATCATACTCTGGAGAAAGAAAAGAAAGAAAGAATTAGTAAACTACAGTGATGACAAAATGTAATGAGATATACTATTAGTAGGCTCTCTAGAACTTATGGAATCTAGATAACCAAATCAGATTCTTACAGCTATCCCTTCCTCCCTCCATATCTTCCTTACTCCCTCTCTTTATCTTCCCAAAGCTAACAAAACATTTTACAAGGCCATGCTAAATTATTTGGACTGAAAACTTTTTTTTTTTGTCAAAGAAAAGCCTATCTGGATGAAAACTACATTAGAAATTACTTGCATTGTGGATCAAGCCTACCTAGCAGGAGTCGAACCTGGGACCCTCAGCTCCAAACGAAGTACAAGTAGCAGACTACCTACCTACCTGGAGTTAAACCAGGGAACCTCAGCTCCAAATGAAGTACAAATAGCAGACTACCTAACAAGAGTTGAACCAGGGACCCTCAGCTCCAAACAAACAAACAAAACCGTTCGTTTGTTCGTTCTTCAGTTGACTACACTAATCATGTACGACTTAATAATTTGTCCATGACTAGAACTTTAATTTTCATATTATCACAATTATAATTATAACTCACCATATCAAATCTATGGACATCATTTGATGCTAAATTCACAATATGACCGATAGTGAGTTTGCCAACAGTATTTTGACTTAATTTTAAAATCTGAAATAACACAAAAGTGGATTCAATAAACATATTAATTGATGGATGAATACTATGAACCAGAGATATGACTGAAATTTACTGGATAGAGAGATGGATAGTGAAGAGATAGATAGAGAGATGGATGGTTGAACAGGTAAACATAAATAGATAGAGATATGACTGGATGTAAATATACTGCTAGAGAGACAGATAGTGAAGAGATAGATAGAAAGATGACTGGTTGAATAGGTAAATATAGATAGAACGAGATATGACTGGATGCATAGATAGATGAGTGACGGATAGAGAGATAGGTAAACAAATAAATATAAATGGATAGATGAACAGAACTATAAGCAGAGATATGTATAGACAACTGGATAATTGCTGAACATAGATGGATAGTATATGAATATCTTTCAATGCTGGAATTAATGCTCACAAAAAGTATATATATGAATATGCAGAACAGACAAACACAACAAACTACAGTTTGATTTGTGAAATGTATATGAGAAACTAAATTTAATAGATGCTATAAATACACTAACCTTTTTATACAGAGCTCCAGTAGCAATAATCCTTATTAGCATACCCAATATATAACCAAGATAACCCATCCTACCAGTAACAGTAACTGTTGTTAGAGATATCAGTGCCATACCCAAGGCTATAAGATATGCATTTCGAGTTTCAACTGATGTAGGTGAGTTAATAGCAAAATAGTCACTCAGAAAACCAAGCAAAACTGACTGGCCTACAAGAAATCCGACCTAATATAACGTAATGGTAATAAACACTAATAGTATACATCACTAACCTCTTCTTTTAATTTAAAAACAAAAAAATTAATTGAGCAACGATATAATGATGATAATTACTATAATATTATCACATAATTTGAAAGAACCATATTTATATGTATGTATTGCATATAGATGTGACTGTGGTAATTATTGCACTGTAAATCCTGGTGAGAATGCTGACCATGATATACCACATAATAACATTAAGATGGGAGAATTGTATTTCAATAAACTAATATTGGCCACAGATATCTACTGATAATCAATACTAAGAACTTATAAATGCCATAAAGCGACATGAAGGATGTGTCATTCCTTACCAGTGTGGCACATAAGATACCATGAAGTAATATCTTCCACCATAAACATTTAGCAATGGCTAGCCACAGTTTTGGCGTTCCACCATTTTCTTGCTTCTTCAACTCTATATCCCAGTATCTACAACGACAAAAATATAAAATTTTATTCAGTACACAAAATACTGCCTTGATTCTCTTGAAGTCTGCAGCAACAATTATAACTAACTAAAATTAAAATTGGCAAATAATCTGCAACACCAAGACAGAGCCCAAATAATGGGCACTTTTAGTTAACTACAACTAAAACCCTTTTAGTAAGCATAAAATTGATATAGTTAATTAACTATAACTGAGGTTAAAACTAGAAATTCTATTGATATAACTAAAAGTAGTCATTGTTTTCATACTAGCCACTACCAAAAACGTAGTCGACACTTTCTGGATTTCTAGATATACAAATATATTGACATGTCTAGTATATGTATTGCCTACAGTGGTATTGGGGTATACATGAAGTTAAATTAGGGTTATATGCATTGCTAGGGTTTTATCAAGATGTAGATTACTGTATTCTGCGATTTGTACAAGAATTATACTACTTTGAACAATGAATGTCCATTGTTAAAACAGGACAGTCCTGAGAACTGGTATAGGCAACAGTGGACTTCACTTAATATATTATAAAACCACATCAGTATTATGTAATAGATAGCTTCACAAACCTGCTAAACTTGTCAAGCAGGTATCTAGAATCCGTCTCAGATGGATGTGCATACAAATCACTGTGTTGTAAAATATGCCTATAGCCATACCATACGAACTGATCAAGCCAGCTATGTAAGAATCAGGAAAAAAACAAATGATTTTAAAAATAATAATAATTTTGTAGGTGTGGTTTCATATAGTCTTCTAATAGACTTGCATTGTGTGAAGTATTTTAGCCTCTACGTTTCACACGGGAGGGGGAATATCCCCGCTCACACCTTCTTCCTTGAGTTGCATTGTGGCCCAGACAATACCAAGGCCTCACCAGTTTAAATTTGCTTCTGATAAGCTCTCCAATTAATGTGAGCATGGTTAATATTTGCATATAACTGCACTGAGTATGTATGTATGTACAATAGTGAACAGCTTAATGCCATAAGGTTAACACATGATTATATTGTGGATTACTGTTCAATATACAGTATCATGAAAATATGGATATTTTTGACTCAACATAATTGACCTTATTAATAATAATTAATAAGGTCATTACAGGTTAAAAATTAAGTGAACATGAATGAACTTTAGTTACTATTTTTGGAATATATTAACCATGCCCATACTGGACTATAATTGTCTTTCAATTTTTTTGAATGGTAGACTTAAGTAAAATATGAGCTGGAGTTGTTAATCTGGAGTTGTAGAAGATAGTTTACTTAATTTTAACCAGTAATGATTATTTACATGGGAGTTATATGCATCTACCCTTTGTTGACCCTTGTATGTCAAATCTCAATTCATTGCTTCATTATTGAGTTATAGTATAATCATGTATTAACCTTATGACATTAAACTATACACTATATTACATATAAAGTCATTAAATCATAATTTTTAGGACATCGTGAATGTGAACAGACTTTAGTTTAGCACAGTCATGCTGTATTGCATGGGAGTTGTACACTCCAACCCTTCATTTTTCATTGATGGACTCCTGTCATCATTACTATTACTAGTATAAAATTATGTGGACTAGTAATGAATTAAAAAAATTTTATTATCATCTTTCCCATTCCATTTACTATTTATTTCGAATCAAGTGTAAAGAACGGCACAGCTAGTAGATGTAGTAAATGACACAGATGTTTAAAACCTTACTGACAAGAGACCAGATATATGCCACGCCCTCTCAAAATATTCAAGGTGCCGTTCTTTCTACACAACCCATTTCTACAACTTGATATTTATTTCAGAAGTATATTAACTATATTTCAATCTTACCAAAAATATATCCTTGCAAATGGATTGTACTTATAAATAGGTTTATTACGTGGATTTTTTGGAGGTATGACTGCTTCTAATGTTTGCCATTGATCATCTTCCTTCTCCTCATCATCCATTTCTTTCTTCACATCAACATCTCCATTTACTTCCCCTGCCATTTAATTCAGTTGCTGAGTGTAAAAGTGTATACATGCATTATGTAATGGGTGTGTCATGAATAAATTATAAATTAATTAAACTAATTAATTAAATTAACTATGAATAAATAATTAACTTTAACTCGACAGTGATGAATATGTTTGGATTTCTGTCATCTGTGGTGCTGTTGATTTTAACAGTACATGGCGAACAACTGTCCCATAATCAGATTGGAAAGGTAAATTAGTGTTCATTCCTACATGGTGGGTAGGTAGGTAGGTTCCATCCTACTATGAATCAGTGCAGAATCTGCAGAATACTAATTATATATATATATCTTAATTCTCATGCATATAAACTATAAGATCAAGTATGGAGTCAAGCTAGAACCAGCACACCATGTACTAAAAAGAGAAGCAGACCAACCATTCCGTTTATCAGTGTACTATGACACTTCAGTGGAGAGTGGGTAAGTTGAACCACATGCAAGTCATTGACATAATAGTTATAATATGTAGTGTGATATTCATACGGCAGAAAGTGTGTTTACTTTGGCTGTATATTGTAAATACTAGACTGCACCTCACTCTTGATCGTTATACTGTATAGAATGTATGGAAGTGCCAGACAAATGTAGATAATGAATATCCAATGTTTTTGTTGATGATTATACATTAAGATAAACATTTACTTTTCAGAATATCTGAGGACATACGCACAAGAATAATGGTAAGTAATCAGTATTCTCACAAGGATTTAGAAATTATACTCTATAGTTATAATTATTCTCTTTAACCTACAGAATACCATAATACCAAAACTGAAGACATTTCTAGAGTCTACATTGTCTGTTAGGCCAACAGGAGCACCAATACTATTAGAGAGGTCAATATAATTTGCATGTGTATGTTGAAAGTCCATTAAAAACTCAAAGTAACTAACTATATACCTATTACTTAATTAGTCCACTCCTAATACACACTTCACAGTTGTGATAGTATATTTATGTAGCTACAATACACTAATCATAAACACATCATAATAGTTGTTTTAAATTTCCTGTAGGGATTGTACTGGTGGGTCCTTCTTTCCTTCAAATACTGCACCAACTATACAGTGTGCTCAAACATGTGAAACTAATACCTTTTGTGGTGAGGTACAGGTCCCTTCAGACCATCTCAAGGTAATTATAATACATAATATAATTAATTTAGGTAAGCAATTAGTTTAAAAAAACAACATGATCATTCCTCATATGGTAGTAGAATGTATTTGGTGTGTATGTTCATGTTTGCGTGACTAGTGATAATATTCATTTTTAATATAACCAAACAAATTGTTGCTGTACCATGCATATATTCAAGTACCAAGTATCATATGTTCCTAGCTAAATTTATTGATAACAGCCACTACATGTGATAGTAGAGTTAATTATCCTTGTATTTCGTGTTTCTAACTATCGTGAAAATGTTTTTTTCTAATTATCCACAAGACCCTGTAACCATGCAACTCAGGTGACTACTGAAATCTCTGTTAAACTAACCAATTCCTTTTTACATTTTTACATTAGTTGACTAGAAGTCATAATACCTTACTAAAAGGGTTTTTAGTTATAGTTATAGTTATAGTTAACTTAAACAACACTAATTAGTACATGCGTTTGTATCCCTTATTATTATTGAAATCATTCTCCAGAGGTGTATTGAATGTAATGGTAATGGTAACAACTGTATGGATGTTGGTTCAGATGGAAATGGTGTTAGTAATGCAGACTTTATACTCTATGTCTCTGCTAAGACAACTGGATCATGTCCCACAGAGGCCAGTGAAGAAAGTGGTAGTCCAAGTACCATTGCATTCGCTTCTTCATGTCAAATGGAAAGTGCACTTGACAGGTTATATAATGCCATAAAATAACTGTTACTATCATATACTACCTATTATATCGTTCAAACTTGATCAGTTGCCAAACAGGATATGTTTTATTATTATTATTATACATACTTGAAGTTTTTGACGATGGACATGTGATTGATGTATGATTAGTTTTCCTGGCTAGACTAATCATCATAGCCTTTTAGTCATAACTGTTTCAACTTTCGTAATAATTACTTTTTTATGCATAATAATTTGTAATGCACATTTGAGGTTTAAATTTCATCAAACAGACCAATTGCTGGAAATGTGAATTTTTGTCCTGTTGCTTTTAATGGTTCTAATGATGATGACTTCATATTTCTTGTGACCAAACATGAAGTTCTTCATGCACTTGTGAGTCAAGTAATAATAATCAATGGATTTACCTATTCAATAAACATAAATTTAGGCATTTTCTGATGGCCTGTTCCCATTCTGGAGGGATGAGAATGGGGATCCTCGTTCAGAAAGGGATGCCTTTGGCTTTCCACCTAAAGTAAACACTGGACAAGGGTAAGCATTAATCATCTGATTGTTTGTTTTCGTTTACTAAACAATACTTTATAATCACAAACTCATTCACGAAGTGTAGTATTTTTGAGGTATTACCATTTGTCATTCATCTATACACTTAGTATCATAACTATATATGATTCTTCTGTGTTAAGTATGAGAACAAGATCTGGATCAAATGTACTAACTTGGGAGTTAAATGTAGAAGCCACTTTACCTTCTATAACCTTTGACATCCCTAAATCCTCTTTTGAAAATGTTTTAAAATTATTTTTCTCTTGCTTTGTATTACAGGACTAGGTTCGCATGGAGCAACACAACTATTCGTGAGGTAGTTTATAATGACTGGGAGGTATTTGGTGACACTATCTCACACATGGTTTATCTGTTAGTAACTCCTGCAGTTGTTGTAAGTGTCGCTAAAAAATTATCTTTTCTTCAATGAAATTTAATCTAAATAGGAAGAGGGAAGACGTCATTTCAATTGCCCTAACTTAGAAGGTGTGGAGCTTGAGAATCAGGGTGGATCTGGTACAATGCTGTCTCATTGGGAGAAGAGAATACTAGGGGTTAGTTCATATTTATATAATTCTTTTTCTGTAATTAATTATTTTGTGATCATGTTTATTGATTGTTGTGATACATATATATATATATATAATTATATATGTATACTATATATATATATAGTATGATGGTGACATCATCCCTTTGATGTGGTGAGTCCTATATATTGTATATACACCTTCCATTTGCACACTATGCAGGAGATGTCACCATCATACAATATATTGTATATAGGACGTATTAGCATACTATATAATATACATATATTATTATATATTTATTATATAATATAATATAAGAAAAATGACAAATTTTTGTTTTAAAAAATGGAAGCACGAGAAAGGGTATCAAAAATCAAGTGCACACAAAAAGATTGGGAATGTGGGATAGTTAGTATTTTAGTTGTGAATTTATTCAAGTATCATAATTCATATATTATATTATTACAGTATTGCTATATTCTTATAGGATGAGTTTATGACAGGTACAATTGGTAGTACTGCAGTCATTTCAAACTTCTCTTTAGCACTTTTAAGAGACAGTGGGTTAGTTAAATTTCCAGAAGTTTTTATTATAATCTGTATAATTATCCAATATTTCTCCCAAAGGGTGGTACCATGGTAATCCCCACATTTTGATTCTAAACATTATGCTGAAAAACACTGTTTTAACATTATTGACCATATGTAATGAATGTACCACTGATGCACTTCTCCACCCTTAATATTTATCCTGGGGAAACACTATTATGATAGTCATAATAGTTTTCAAAATGATTTTAGAGCCTCTGCTAAAAATACTTAAAGATTCAGAAAGCAAGCCAAAATGAGACTTTAATTAGCTCTCTTTAGTATAATTATTATATATAATAGTAATTATCAATTTACATAAGTATATTCACATTCCCCATGACCTCAGAAAAATGTTTATAACTTGAATTTTGAATCTTTTTACCTGCTCCATTTTCATATAATGACATTAAATTATTACAAACACATGATCACATCCTGCCTAATGAGATTAAACTATACACTATAATTCATTACATATGAATCATCACATCTTAATGACATTAAACTGTACACTATAATTCATTACATATGAATCATCACATCCTGCCTAATGATATTAAACTATACACTATAATTCATTACATATGAATCATCACATCTTAATGACATTAAACTGTACACTATAATTCATTACATCATGTATGAATCATCACATCCTGCCTAATGACTATACACTATAATTACCCTCGCCGCGTAGCGTAGGCGGAAGGGTACGGTAATCGTTTTGTCTGTGTGTGTGTGTGTGTGTGTGTGTGTGTGTGTGTGTGTGTGTGTGTGTGTTAGCAATTTTTCTGGAAAAATAAAAACATTGACATTTCAAAAGGGGTACTGGTAGACTTCAAATTATACAAGGAAAAAAAATAACGTAGGAATTCTTCTTAAACCTTTCGGTTATAAAGTTATCACAATGTTTATAACTCACGGTTACTGTTTCCAGACTTGAGAAGACTCGTGGAGGCATCTGAACACATCAAAACATAACTACTCCTGTATCATGACTATCGCTAGCAAAGCACTACATAAAAGCAAACAGAATTTGGGTAGTGGTTGCTACAACATCGAGTACTGGCTCCAAGCATTCTCCATTACTTTCAAACTCCGCCTATTTCAATTTTTCAAAGTCATGTGCTGTGCACGTTACTCGAACGTCAGCAGTTTTGAGGACCTGTCTATGCTGTCTTTGTGGAATATTTCACAAGACGAATTGAGGATCTTTCTTTCTTCTTTCAGATAATACAGAGACTAAAATGTAAGACTTATAGTATAGACAAGGAAGAGACTAGTATAATCGTAATAAGTAGTGACATGTTAGTTTATATAATTATATATATATATATATATATATATATATATATATATATATATATATATATATATATATATATATATAATTATATCTATATCTATTATAATATTATTATAAAAACTAACATGCCAGTACGGTTTTATAACTTAATATGTTTTATACACAAACTAAACAATCTGAAGTAAACATTCTCATTATTATATGACCATACAAACGAGCAATGATAATTATAATCTTTTGGAATATTATATTTCGAAATTATAGTTTGTATTACCTTGCCACGTAGGCGAGGGTCCCGTCCCGACGGCTCTCGTTATTACATATGAATCACACATGATCACATCCTGCCTAATGACATTAAACTATACACTATAATTAATTAATTATTACATATGAATCATCACATCCTAACTAAGGTCATGCATTATGAATATATTTTCATATTTTATTGATTGAAATAATATATTCCAGCTGGTATCAAGTAAATTATAGTTCTTCTGAAGAACTTGTATGGGGTAGGAATGCTGGATGTACATTTGCCAGCAGAAGTTGCCTTTCATATATGAATGAACAACAAGATAGGTAAGTAATAATGGAACACATATATACATTATATATAACACCTTAAACCAAAGTACATAATTCATCATGAATTCTCATGTACACAGTGGAAATTCTATATCTCCATTTTGTGATGTGACTAATAATAATGACCTGGGCTGTACTGTTGACAAACTATTTGTGGGAAAATGTAGTTTGAGTACTTTCAATGGTAACCTTCCAGTGGATTATCGGGTATATTTGTACTAATCAATGATCTATCTATTCATCTATCTGTCCATCCATTTCCGTGCATTCATTTATTTAACCATTCTTCCATTGACACTTACATTAATCATTTTTCTATTCTGCATACAATTATTATTTCACATTTAGTATTTCAGTCAACCTGATCAGGGAGGAAGTTTACAGATTGCTGATTTTTGTCCATTTTATGTTGTAAGATCACTAATATCATTCATGATTCACCATTTCATCTATTAAGACATCAAATCTCTCACTGTGAATATAGTCATAAATATATTTTATATCACTTTTAACTAACCACTAATTTTCTATCAGAGTTTTTCATTTGCTGGTACTGACAGAGACACAGAATGTTCTAACCCAAATAATCAACCACCTGGTTAGTTGACGACTAAACACACATTTCTAACAAATAAAGAGAAACCACAAATTCTCTTCCAAAGATTGTGTGATTTGAGTAGGCAAACATAAACAAAGCGGGTTGTTTTAGTAGAAGAAGAGGCCTGTTCCTCTTTTATATGGTGGTTATGGAGATTGTGGGAGTCAATTTTTTTCTTATTTTTTGATACCATAAAAAGTTTTATTTATCTTTATTTATTTAGCTAATCAAGATCTTGCTGCTGAACAATATGGAGAGGGTTCTAGATGTTTTGATCACTCAACACGCTGGACTATTGGAGGAACACAAACAACTCGATTTGGTGCTGGATGTTATCAAGTACGTTGTAGTCAAAGATTGTTGAAATGTTACTTTTCTGTTAATGCATTATAATTTATTGTATTGTAATTAAAATATACTATGATCTTATGGTAAGCTCATTGTGTCAAGAAATATATATTGTATATGATAACGATGCTACACAAATTAACATTACTCAATACAATAATAATCTTTATATAGTTGTTTATCCTCCACTAGTACACATGTAATAATGATGACACACTAACCATTCTTGTACGTGACACATCTAGTGTGTGTAATGAACCAGGAGATACGGTAAATATACATATGATACTGGTTACTGGTATTTGATTTTATAAAAGATTAATGATGTAATTACTTTCTGGACACTAAGTTTCACTTGTATTTTTCTAAAAAGGAATCTAATTGGTTGATTAAAAGTTCCTTGCAGGATCAACCAATATTTCCAAGAATTTTTTTTGTAGTGATCATTGGTTATAAATTTCAGTAGGTTTCAATGCTCAATTCAATTAAATTACATACTCAATTACATGAATACAGTAGAACCTTTTGAATTAAGAACACTTGTCTTTGTCCCAATACACTACTTTCGTGTATTATACCACGATGCATGGGCGATCACCATGGTAACCTTTCATGTACCACAGGGAGATATATGCCCTGTAGACAAGGAGATTTAGTGTCTAGCCACTAAATCATCTAATTGTATTTTCACAGTTTTTACAGTAATGGGCATATTGGAGGCAGTTATGGGCATATAACACCCTTGAGATAATTGTCTCGGGCTATGCCCTCGACCAATTATCTCGTGGCTGCCATAACTGCCTCCAACTAAGGCTATATCCTATACTAAAACACTATTCCACTAGTCCCCAAGTTATAATGAAGTTTCACAGTATTTACAGCTAACATTGTAGACATGTAGTATAATTATTTCTCCATCTTTATTCCAGGTTGATGTATCTTTTTCTTCATCATTTGGTCAATATTTGGGTTCCATACAGTGTCCTTCCACATTTGATTTTGATCTATACTGTATGGTATGTCCTCTAACTCATTACTCATGTACTATATATATACCATTGGAAAGTAGCAATGGCTTCACTGCGAAACATTTTAGGTTAATTCAACTACCTTTATAGGTCAAGGTTAAATGAGTTGCAAGTCACCTGACAATATTAAGTGGTTAATATTTGACTAATGTTATATATCGTATTATCAAGTATGATATATTTCACTTTGTATTAGTTTTATGAGGATACATGCACAACTGCTTCTATGGTGTTGGTGGATGTGAAGTAGCCCATTCTATTTGTTTACTTAGCTATAATCATTCTCTAAATTTCAGAAACAAATATAGTAATTATTATATAAGTACTCTATGATTACAGCTAAATATACCAGTGCAATAATTATACTTGAGTGTGCAACTCATTTAATCACTTAATTTTACAGTGTTGGTAAAATAACGCATTCAGCAAAGAGTTCAGTACAATCACTTTCAAGTAAAGTGACATACAATGCAAGATAATATAGTTATAAACTTAACAAAATAGGACTTCAAGTAATTGTGTTATGGCATTAACAACATGACCATGCACTTGTAATAACCGAGTTACTTTAACAATCTTAATTTTGTTATGAATTCACATTTTTAATTAGTCCTATAGCTTACTATATATGAAATATACAATTATATTATACTCATAATTATAATTATTATACGCAACACATGTTCATCAACACATGTTTGTACATACACAATTATCATATACAAATATGCATCACATACTCTCATATTTACCAATTAGTACATATACTCACCCATACATAATCTATATACATGCTTGCAATAATTCTCAGCTGGAATTTTTGTATTTCAACATTCTTGGCAAATTAGTCACACTGATGCTGGTATTTATTCCAAATTAGATATCCAGTGATTTGATTGGAGCAAGTAGTGCTAATGGTGGTACAACAGAAACCAATACTAATTCTATAATTGCTGCCACTTTTACAACCACAACCTCACTTACTACCTCACTTGTACCTACACCTGATGATGTGAGTCTTGCTGGAATGTTTGTATTTCAACACTCATGGCAATTTAGTTATTGTTGTCACATTAATGTTAGTATTTATCCACAATTATAATAGATAACTAGTGATTTGAGTGAATCGAGTATTGCTGATGGTGGTGCAACAGAAACCAGTACAACTTCTCCAATCGCTGCAACCACAACTGGGTTTATAACCACAACCTCAACCACAACCAGACTTACTACCTCACTCGTACCTACGCCTGATGATGTAAGTCTTGCAAGAATAAATATTTGTATTTCAACAACTTACATATAATTATTATTTACATGATCTACATTAGATGCCCAATACTAGTGGAAGTGGTAGCAATGATGATGATGATGATGATGATACAACAGAAACTACTACCACTTCTACAACCACACCTGCTCCTACAGGCACACCTGCTGGTACAGATCATGTGATGCCAAGCTTTGTTATCCTGATGTTGACACTGATAGTATTAGTGCTATTAACACTTATATAATAATTTGTGATAATATAATTTATAAGTGGATAAACACATTGATGTCCAATGAGTAAATTACAGGTATTATTACGTATGAGATACAAAGTCCAGGATGAAGATCTTTGTTCTCAGAGATAAAGTTAAAGTATCGAGTTTCAAGATTGTACACACATAATACATAATGACATGTACATACATGTCGTAAAATTAAAGTATTGAGTTCCACACACATTATCCTGTTTTATATATTTATAGTGAAGACATGTACATACATGTCGTAAAATCAAGTATTCAGTTTTACACATAGGTCATAAAGTTTAGTTAAACATTGGTACAATATTATGACATGTCGTAAATTCAAAGTATCGAGTTACAATAATAGTATGTATAATATTAATTCGACATGTACATACTCATCTTGAAACAAAATTTCAGTTACACATGTACAGAATTGTAAATACACTTACATTGTATGTATATATAATATGATGATATGTATAATACAATGTATATTAATTAGCACTCCTTACATTCCTTCATACTTGTATAATAAAGTGAAATCGTATGGTTTCCATGGAAACAATATATATTAATTATATTATATATAATATATATGCAAGGATTTCTATGGTAAATAAACATGATATGCTAGTGCTTGTGACTACTACACTCAACCAACAGATAAACAAAAAGAACATTCAACAAAAATTAGAGAAAAATATAATTAGAAGTTTTTAGCGAACTGCAAGTTATTATTAAATTTGAAAATAAAAACACAATGTTAGATGCAGTCAATTGGAGATTATTACATTTAAATATATATATATATAATTATAATGACAATAATAACAGAAATAAACTAAGAGAAATTAAAATCTTCTGGACTAGAGTGCTCAGTGGATGAGGTAGACTGGAATTGAAGCACTGGATGAGGTAGACTAGAACCAGAGCACTGGATGGAGTAGACTGGAACTGCAGCACTGGATGAAGTAGACTGGAACCGGAGCACTGGATCAGAAAGACTGGAACTGGAGCACTGGATGAAGTAGACTGAATCTGAAGCATTGGATGAGGTATACTGGAACCTGGAGTACTGGATAAGGAAGACTGGAACTGGAGCACTAGATGAGGTACCATAGGCTGGAACTATGCCCCACATGGGGATGGATCTAGTGACTTGAAGAGACCTCCGGCGTCCCCAACCTGGGCATCAGTATTTTCATTGTACTGCATTCCTACAACCAAGGCTAGACTAGCCACCACAAAAAAAATTACAAAATGGGTGGCTAGTCAACCCTGGTTGCAGGAATGAGGACAAATGAGTACACGAATTCCAAGTAATTGCGTAATACGTAATTGGGTAAACTGCGTAATTGCGTAAATTGCGTAATTGCGTAAACTGCGTAATTACGTAAATTGCGTAATTGCGTAAATACGTAAAATGAGTAATTGCGTAAATGCTGCGTAATTGCGTAAACGCGTAAACGCACTACGCGTAAATGCGTAATTGCGTAAATGCATTACGCATGCAATACGCATAAATGCGTAATATGTAATTGCATTACGCATTACGCGTAATTGCGTAATGCATAATTGCGTAAATGTGTAATTGCGTAAATGCATTATGCATTTACGCAATTACGCGTAATGCATTTACGCAATTACGCAATTACGTGTAATGCATTTACGCAATTACACATTTACGCAATTACGCAGCATTTACGTAATTACGCATTACGCATTTACGCAATAACGCAATTACGCGTAATGCATTTACGCAATTACGCATTACGCAGCATTTACGTAATTACGCATTACGCAATTACGCGTAATGCGTAATTACGCAGCATTTACGCAATAACGCAATAACGCGCGTAATGCATTTACGCAATTACGCATTACGCAGCATTTACGTAATTACGCATTACGCAATTACGCGTAATGCGTAATGCATTTACGCAATTACGCATTTACGCAATTGCTCCCAGAGAAGAATGCAAAGAAGCTGCATTCGGTTACATCTGTGATGCTGAGCCACACCTCGACTTTATATATACACGGCTTGAAAAAGGACTAATAAGGTAGAAGACAAGACTCGAGGACAGCTTCTGAGCTTCGACTTTATATATACACGGCTGGAAACAGGACTGCGGTAGAAGAATATCTTGACTAGGAGGTACACTTGCAATAAAAAAAGAAAGTATAAAGTTTTACACATGCTAGTAACATTTAATTAGGATTGACAATAGAGTTAGTCGAGATATATATATCTCACCTTGTAGGCTGCTATGACCAGAAGAGCGAGCAAACACTATCCACAGAACAGCTTCTAACCCTTGACTTTACACTGCTGGACACAATAGAAACAACTCCTGAAATTTTGAGCTCCTCTGACTTGCACCAGCTTTTTGTTTGAAACTGTTTGGCGGGTTGGGTAACTGAGCATGCGTATATCACCACGAGGGTAATTAATTTTTTTGTTATTTAAAACATAATTATAATTATACATAATAATTATGTTATTGTCTATTGTCCTTGTCTAATGAAGGGTGTAACATCTGCAGTGCTTTTAACACAACAGATCTAAATCCACATTCTTTACGACATTCCACCACAAACTTCCCCCCGGTCCAGTTTGCTAAATCTTTATGTGTTCTCTTGAGAAGAAAACCCTTGAAAAATTGCTTCAACTATATTCAAAACATTGGAATTTCTGTTCGTACATCTTGAATCCCACAGATAGCAGTAATGGCATGTTGACAATGTGGACCATCACCTGGAACTCCTATCTTCATCAAAAATCTAGTCTTACAATATTTAGTGGTGATATCTGATAAATAGTGTGTCCTTCACATCGAGGTATTGCTTGAAGGTACATAAGAGGGGTAGTCTGGCGTAGCTACACCCCTCACATAGAGGAGGAACGGTCTGGTGACTTATGTAAACGAAGCTTGTGAAAATGGAATGCAAATTAAGGCATTAAGGTGGAGCTGTCTTTAACACATGAAAACACGTGAAATGGATGAGTATTGCATACGAGTATTTAAACCTTTCTTGGTGTATTCTTCTACCAGGTTTTCCATGATGGCTATCAGCGGTGTTACAACAACAACAACAATGCTACCTGAAGTTTGCCTCTTTGCATCAAAACAGAGAGGAAGAATAGCAAAACAAAGGCTTATTCCGTAGCCTGTTGGAAGTATTCCAAACACATCTTTTCCAGTCATAAACATCAATACTATTTGTAGCTGCTCAGTCTTTAAAGTCGGGTATCCAAGAGCTAATGCAGAATCAACTATGTATTTCGCCATCTTTTTGTTTAAGAATGCTAATCACGCCTATGTAATTACAAAATAACAATGTAGCAGGAATGTTGCTACAGAACATAACATTACCTTACGTATGTCACCAGACCCTTCCTCCTCTATGCGAAGGGTGTGGCTACGCCACACTATGAGAGGGGTTCCATTGGGCAACTCTGGGCATCCAACATAACGTCCTCCCCATGACCTACCAGTCCATCCTTTCAAGCTCCAAAACATTTCAGAGAGTCTGCAGATGTACCTACTCTCAGTTTCAATGCTGTCAATATCAACCACACCCACATTCTCATCATCCCATTCCTGTTTTGTATCCAGATGTCCATTATCCAACCATTTCCCCTACATTACTTTCGATAAAGGATAACTCAGACCTGGCCATCTAATACCTTCCTTTCCACGTCCTAGTTTTAGTGAATCTGTCATTCTTAACCCCTTCACTGCATGGATCGAGCCAGCCAGACGACCCAACCCCTTAAAACTGGGGCCAGTCTGGGGGTGTCAATAGTCTATGGGCTATGAATGCATAATTAACTGAGATGAATATGTTTGGAGTTGTGTTTTTATCATCGCTGCTGGTTCTTACAGTACGTGGCGAACTACTATCGCACAATCAGATTGGAAAGGTGAGTAAGTTGTTCATTACTATTTTAATATTTTGATATTCTATAATTATATATAATTCTTGTGTTTTGTTATTAATTTCGAATATAATAAAATATCTCTCTAGATCAAATATGGAGTTAAGCTAGAACCAGCACATCATGTACTAAAAAGAGAAGCAAACCAACCATTTCGTTTATCAGTATTTTATGACACCTCTGTGGAGAGTGAGTAAGTAATCGCAAAAATGGCATAATTAGTTTCCTAATTATTATTAATTTTGTAATCATAATTGATAATCACAACTTTGTTTTCTCCAGAATATCCGAAGGTGTACGTACAAGAATACAGGTACGTATACTCTCATCAGTGGAATATACATTTAATAGTTATAATCTCTTCAACCTACAGAATACCATAATACCAAAACTGAAGACATTTCTAGAGTCTACATTGTCTGTTAGGCCAACAGGAGCACCAATACTATTAGACAGGTCAGCACAATACTTTGTGTGGGTATATCAATGTTGATATAGAGCTGTTCCTTGTATGGATTTCCTCTGCAACCAGCCAACAGTATGATATCATTACCAATGAAATGAATTCCTTTTCATTCAATTTGTAGATATAATTCACAATAAAGTATGTACACATTCTTAAAATTAGGATGTGACTTTATAAATTATGTATAGTTTGATATCATAAGGTGAATACATGATTATATTGTAACTCAATAATGAAGCAATGGTTTAAAAACACAAACAAGAATGGAAAGGATAATTATAATTATATTAATGGAGCAGGTAAAAGGACTATAGATCATTCCAAACTCAATATTTGATAATAATTTGTGCCTGCCATGTGCTAATCATATAGTCAATCTTAATTTTAAATTGTTTCCATTCTAAAAATTGTGTAGGGATTGTACTGGTGGATCATTCTTTCCTTCAAATACTGCACTGACTATACAGTGTGCTCAAACATGTGAAACTAATACTGTTTGTGGAGAGTTCCAGGTCCCTTCAGACCATCTCAAGGTAATAATAATACATATTACATGTGTTTGTATCCCTTATTATTATTGAAATCATTCTTCAGAGGTGTATTGAATGTAATGATGATGGTAACAACTGTATGGATGTTGGTTCAGATGGAAATGGTGTTAGTAATGCAGACTTTATACTCTATGTCTCTGCTAAGACAACTAGATCATGTCCCACAGAGGCCAGTGAAGGAAGTGGTAGTCCAAGTACCATTGCATTCGCTTCTTCATGTCAAATGGAAAGTGCACTTGACAGGTTATATAATACCATTAAATAACTGTTACTATCATATACTACCTTTTATATTACAAAATTATTTCCTAGTGAGAATATGCCATAATAATAAAGTAGTATATCGCCTGTGTTTTCCCCAGAGCAATGAGGCAGGGCATTCAGCCATCTTTAATTCACCAAAATAATAAATTTTTGAAGAAGAAATAAGAATGAGCATTAGAATAGTTTTAAGTAATTATTATTATTACATAAAAAAATTGTGGGTGTGGTAAATTTATACACATAATCAGGCTGTTATGCTTGAAAGCACAGCTAGTGCAGTTAGTAATACTGTTGGCCTTGAAGCTTCCTTTAGTACTACTTTATCTTTGTAAAGATTAGTTGCTCTGAAATATATATGTTTTGACAATATTATAAAGTTACATATCATAGTAATAAATGGACTGCCCTCTGTGGAACATGCCACATGTTTATGAACTATACTTGTGCACATAATGTGTAGGTATTGGCTAAATTTGATAATAAAGGCATAAACAAGATATATGGAGAATAAAGTATCCCTATGATTGCTTTGTGGTGTGTACATTCATTAATCAAGGCTGACTTTCTCATGCTTGAAGCCAATAGTTTATTATAGTTATTATTTTGATTACTCTCTTTGCAGGCTTTAAAATATAAGCAGATAGTAATATAGATCCAACACTATAATGCATTCTTGAGTTTTCAATGATGTGACTATATTTGTAGATTATCTGTTGACTGTTCTGTATAGGAAGCCAATGAACTTTGGTATACAAATCATTTTAGCTTCTTAGAAAACAAATTTCAGTGGCTTCCTGTACAAAATGAGTGAGTGTTAAATGCTAGTGTTTGATCAAAAAGTGTTTCCTCTCCAAATGGTCGATTTTCATTCACTTCATAATATAATATTATGTTAAGGTGAATGTATCATTAACTTTCCTGTATTCACAACCTTTTACATGTAGATATTTCTATTTCATGATGTTAATATGTTACTACATGTATATAATTAATCAAACAGACCAATTGCTGGAAATGTGAATTTTTGTCCACTTGCCTTTACTGGTTCTAACGATGACGATTTCATATTTCTTGTGGCCAAACATGAAGTTCTTCATGCCCTTGTGAGTCAACCAATACTATTCAATGGATTTGTGTATTCAATGCACACAAATTTAGGCATTTTCTGATGGCCTGTACCCATTCTGGAGGGATGAGAATGGGGATCCTCGTTCAGAAAGGGATGAGTTTGGCTTTCCACCTAAAGTAAACACTGGACAAGGGTAAGCATTAGTTATCTGATTTACTAACTCATTGTTTACAGTGAAACCCCTCTGTTGGAGACACCCTCAAATGAAGACACTTACAAGTGTCACAAACTGTGCTTTATAATATAAATTCACCCCTGTAATCAGGACACTTATATTTGTCTGAAGGGTGTCAGGAATAGAGGGGTTTTACTGCACTAGTTTGTTGCATTGTGTTTACTAAACAATACTCTACAAGCTCATTCATGAAGTAGAATACATTTGAGGTATTGCCATTTGCTATTCCTCTAGTCATACACTTGGTATCACAACATATGATTCATCTCTACTATGGGATAATAATATTGTGATTAAAGAAAAGGTGTACTTTTCTTTTCTTTTGTTTTGTAGGACTAGGTTCACATGGAATGACACAACTATTCGTGAGGTAGTCTATAATGACTGGGAGGTATTTGGTGACACTGTCTCACACATGGTTTATCTGTTAGTAACTCCTGCAGTTGTTGTAAGTGTCACTAAAACACTTTAAAACTTATCTTTTCTTCAATGAAATTTAATCTAAATAGGAAGAGGGAAGACGTCATTTCAATTGCCCTAACTTAGAAGGTGTGGAGCTTGAGAATCAGGGTGGATCTGGTACAATGCTGTCTCATTGGGAGAAGAGAATACTAGGGGTTAGTTCATATTTATAATTCCTTTTACATTTGTTTCTGCAATTTAATCAGTAAATATTTTGTGATCATCATTATCAATTGTTGTGGTACATGTATGTATGACATGTGACAAGAATAGTGACAACTTCTTTAAATGAAAGAACATGTAGTGCCATAATATATACTATATATGATATTGTATTCTTATAGGATGAGTTCATGACAGGTACAATTGGTAGTACTGCAGTCATTTCAAACTTCTCTTTAGCACTTTTGAAAGACAGTGGGTTAGTTCCTAACTATGATAATTATGATATAGTTGCTATGATACAGTTTAAAAATTACCAGATACATGATGTAAGCCAATTATTTTATAGCATTTCACTATCATACATTGTTTGGAATGAAGCAATAAAATTAACGAAGCTTTTCATCCTTCCAGTTGGTATGAAGTAAATTATGATTCTTCTGAAGAACTTGTATGGGGTAGGAATGCTGGATGTACATTTGCCAGCAGAAGTTGCCTTTCATATATGAATGAACAACAAGATAGGTAAGTAATAATGGAACACATATATACATTATAACACCTTAAACCAAAGTACATAATTCATCATGAATTCTTATTTATATACACAGTGGAAATTCTATATCTCCATTTTGTAATGTGACTAATAATGACCTGGGCTGTACTGTTGACAAACTATTTGTGGGAAAATGTAGTTTGATTACTTTCACTGGTAACCTACCAGAGGATTATCGGGTATATTTGTACCAACCATTCATCTATCTATTCATCTTCAGGAATTCATCCACCCATCCGTCAATTATTTATTCATATTCCTCTGTTTGTTTCCTACTTGTCTATGTATCCATCCATCACTTTCTTTATTTCCTCAATCATCCATCATTTATCCATTCATTAATCCATCCATCCATTCATCCATGATTTTTTTTACTTTCATCAGAAGTAAATACAGTAATAATTTCATATTGCACAATCTTCTATTATATTATTCTATTTCAAATATGCATATACGTATTAATTTTATTTCAAAATTTAGTATTTCAGTCAGCCAAATCAGGGAGGGAGTTTAGAGATCGCTGACTTTTGTCCATTTTATGTTGTAAGTATTATAAATATAAAACCAATATTTGGTCTTTAATAATTCATAAATATTGTATCACCACCAGCATGTTATTAGTCACACACTGTATTAATGATTTTAATACACATGTATGTCCAGTGTGACATGAAATCATAAATCATAAATTTCACTTAAGACTATTTTTTCTTTCAGCCTTTTTCAATTATTGGTACTGACAGAGACACAGAATGTTCTAACCCAAACAATCAACCACCTGGTTAGTTGAGTAAATGATATTGTAATTATGTGGATAATATTTCAAGACAAACAACAAATTACTTTCCAAAGATTGTTTGAGTAAGCAAATATAAACAAAGCATTTCCAATCAGTTTATTTTATTGGAAGAAAGAAAAGAGGTATATTCCTATTTGTTTGACGGTTGTGGAGATGGGAGGTAGACAAGATATGTCGAGATTGAAGCATCCCTATTCACTTTGTGTTGACCATTAATCATTGTTGATAACATTCTTATATCTGAAAGTTATTTGTTCTTGTGGATTTACTTTTGGATGTTAGTTGCAGTTTCTATTAGCTGCCTGCTGGTTTGAAGTTCAAGTATGTATTCTCACACATTGACCAACCCCCCTCATCCTGGAATGATGTAACTTTCTTAACTACATATAGAACATGTATAATTCATTGACACCAATCATAGGGATAGCCTGTGCAGTTTTGTTATTAATTTATTACCATAAATATTTTATTTATGTAGATAATTCAGATCTTTTAGCTGAACAATATGGAGAAGGTTCTAGATGTTTCGATCACTCAACACGCTGGACTGTTGGAGGAAAACAAACAAATCCATTTGGTGCTGGATGTTATCAAGTGGGTTTGCTAAATATAGTCACAGCTTGAAATATTACTTTGTTGTTGTTAATGCTTATCAAATATTCATTGTGTTTCCATTTATCTGGAAATGAAAGTAATATTGTATTCATAATTGCTATGATTAAAATTTTGCTGAAATACACATTACTCAATACAATAATGTTTATATAGTTGTTCATCCTCTACTAGTACACATGTAATAATGATGATGACACATTAACCATTCTTGTACGTGACACATCTAGTGTATGTAATGAACCAGGAGATACGGTAAATATAAATGATCTTGTCTGCAATATCTATTACAACCTTCATTTTAAATATTACTATCAGGAGATTATGTGTAGGTTGATAGACTTGTTAGTTTGCCACTTGGGTAATTTTGGAATTTAATTCACTCCATTTCTTTTTGGGAGGGTCAAAAAAACCAGTATTCCTCATTTGCATAAATTAAATCATTAGTTGTATACTAAACTACAAAAACAAAGTTGTTAAATTAACTAATTCATTTGTTAGCACAGTTGCAATTACACTGTAAAATATTGTTTGTTGTTTCACTCAATTCGGTTGGTTTTTTATATACAATGTCATAGTCTATAAGTATTACATTATCAATAATGTGTCCCACTATAGTATAGAGTTATGTTATAATGCGACAAAAGTTTACTATAGCTGCAAGCAGTATGAATGGTATCTTATAGAGAGTTACTTAGCTGCTTTGACAGTGACACTTACGGTCACGCAGTGTGAATGACATCTAGCTTTGCAGCCTGTCCATAGCTTCATAACAATTATTTATGTTTGATGTTTATAAGTTTAAAATGAAACTCAATTAAATTGGTCAAAATAACAAATCAGTTTCTACAGTGTAAACACTCATTCACTATTTAATAGTTGATAAACAGCATTGCTATTATATTAGCAAAGTAAACACATAATTATCTACTACAAATATCTACTATCATCAATAGACTACATGTACATGTGTTATGAATAATATAATCCTCTATTTCCATTTCAGGTTGATGTGTCTTTTGATTCACCACAATTTGTGGGTTCCATACAATGTCCTTTCTCATTTGATCAATATTGTATGGTATGTAATAAACTATATGTATATGTATATTATATATATATATATATATGTGACTGGATGTGAAATCTGAGGGATGTCCAAGATTGCCATCAAAGACTAAGATCACTTTGATACTGATTGAACCCTAACCACAAGGGAACCCTAACCCTACCCTAAATGAACCACATAATGATATTCATGAGATTTTGATGGCAATGTTGGACATAAATAGAAAATCAGTCATTTGTCAAACCCTTATATTCAAATGCTCATTACTCAACTGATAAACTAGCTAAATTTGGAGTTTAGGTAGTGCAATAGTAACTTCATGTATAATATTTTACTATCATATTAGATATCCGATGACTTCATTGGTAGTGGTGATATCGTAGCTCCCACCACATCTACCACCACATCTACAACCACACCTTCTCCCACAGGCACAGGCTCGACCCCACCCAGTGGTGCAGGTCATGTGATCTCAAGCTTTGTTGTTCTGGTGTTGGCACTAATAGTAACAGTACTATCAACTCTTATCTAATAAGCTTCAATGTTTAATGTTGAGTTTATGCAGTTTTTAATCCCATTGCTACATGTACTTCTAATCCATGACTTTTATGATATTTTAGAATGGTTATTAAACAGATTCGTTAAATAGTGGGTGTGTCAATAGTCTTGGACCCATGAATAAATAATTATTTGCAGATTAGATTTCAGAGATGAATATGTTTGAAGTTCTGTTTATATCGTTGCTATTGCTGATTCTAACAGTACATGGCGAGCTACTGTCACACAATCAAATTGGAAAGGTGAGTTAGTTGTTTCTTACAACATCAATGGCATCGAATTATATAATTATATATATATAGTGTATATAATTTGTACTAAATTCTTTTATGTTAATTCCTTCTATAGATCAAGTATGGAGTCAAGCTAGAACCAGCACATCATGTACTAAAAAGAGAAGCAGACCAATCATTTCGTTTATCAGTGTACTATGACACTTCTGTGGAGAGTGGGTAAGTAATTGCAATATTGAAACGTTATCATTAATTTAATGTTATTGTAATTGTTTTTTTCAGCATATCTGAGGGTGTACGCACAAGAATACAGGTACGTATACTCTCATCAGTGGAATATACATTTAATAGTTATAATCTCTTCAACCTACAGAATACCATAATACCAAAACTGAAGACATTTCTAGAGTCTACATTGTCCGTTAGGCCAACAGGAGCACAAATACTATTAGACAGGTCAGTAAAATATATTTAATGGGGTGTGGGTGCATG
This sequence comes from Petrosia ficiformis, assembly GCA_947044365.1. NCBI lineage: Eukaryota > Metazoa > Porifera > Demospongiae > Haplosclerida > Petrosiidae > Petrosia > Petrosia ficiformis. The sequence continues at coordinate 4,461,468 of OX345649.1, read as the reverse complement.
TTGATACAAACCTTCCTTTTACGGCTATTACAAAGTCATTTCTCACAAATCAGTTTATCATATCACTGTTTAATTGAGAGGTGAACTCCATCCCTTTTGATTGACATAGTAGTGACAGCATATTCATTTGTAAGCTTGCCATGAAGTGATCACATAACAATGCCAAGATAGTCAATGCAATTAATCTATTCCATAGGGATTGTACTGGTGGGTCATTCTTTCTTTCAAATACTGCACCAACTATACAGTGTGCTCAAACATGTGAAACTAATACCATTTGTGGAGAGGTACAGGTCCCTTCAGACCATCTAAAGGTAATTATGATACATATTACATGTGTTTGTATCCCTTATTATTATTGAAATCATTCTTCAGAGGTGTATTGAATGTAATGGTAATGGTAACAACTGTATGGATGTTGGTTCAGATGGAAATGGTGTTAGTAATGCAGACTTTATACTATATGTCTCTGCTAAGACAACTGGACCATGTCCCACAGAGGCCAGTGAAGGAAGTGGTAGTCCAACTACCATTGCATTTGCTTCTTCGTGTCAAATGGAAAGTGCACTTGACAGGTTATATAGTATCATAAAATTATAATACCACCTTTTAAACTTGATCAGTTGCCAAACAGGATATGTACACACTTAATCATCATAACCTTTTAGTCATTTGACATGAAGAAGCAAACACAATGGTAGTTGCCATTGTGTTTGCTTCTTCATGTCAATATAACCATAAAATTATAACTTACAAAATTATTTCCTACTGAGCATTTCCTATAATAATAAAGCACTCTAATTATACTACATACTTGAGTTTACAACAGACAGATGTAACCATGTTGGCCGGGTTCTCAAGTAAGTGAAATTTAACTCATTAATTATTCATGATCCCAATAGTATACTTCATATTCATTGTATCTTATCCCAATGTTCACTTACATTGTAGTAATACATATAAAGGGCATAGCTAGTGTTTTAAGGTTGTTTAGAAGAATCCTGTATCCTTGAAAAACAGACTTTCGAGAACGTTCCATGTTTGTTAAAATTGACTATCCTGAAAAAACAAGTGTATATAGAGAAAAAAACATCCCTATATTTGCTTTGTGATGACTATGTATTAAGCATTGCTGATGGCACTAGTGTCTCTACCTTTCTGTGTACTCCTGGGGCCTGAAGACGTAAGTGTAAGCCTAATTGCAGTCTAAATACACAGATGTCTGATGAACTGACTGTGGTACTCCTTCAAGGTTCTAAATGATGACTTCCTCGTGTCTGAAACTCAACAACTTATCATACTTACTTGTTAAAGATTCTTGCATAATATCTATACTGTTTCTCTGCTATATACAACAGTTATTGGCAGTTTTACATCCTTTCTGAATCTTCCTGGCTGGTCTGTAGCTCAAACGCGCGTTCTTTTACGCGCCACGCCCATTAATTGACCGAGCCCCCGGGAACGCATGCGCTATACTATTACCTTGGTTACAGCGTCTGCGAAACTGGGAAGTTATAAACCGGTCTATAACTTCCTTATAGTTGAAATATAACACATAGCAACAACATAGTAACAGGCTAGAAATATATATATAAACATACATCGAACCCGTGGGAAAGCAATCATAGGGACGGGCCATAAAAATTGTTAAAATAACTTTTAATTACAATTGCAAGGAATAGTATAAACGTTTATGACTGCATGGCATAGCAAATAATTTGTACCAATTATAAATAAATATTGACAAAGAGTATATTAAAGATATTATACACTAAGGCAAATGATTGGATACTGTATATGCAGCACAGGAAGATCAATCATTGGGCTTCTTAGATAACAAATTTCAGTGGCTTCCTGTACAAAATGGGTGAATAGTGAGTGTTTAAATGCTAGTGTTTGATCAAAAAGTGTTTCCTCTCCAAATGGTCGATTTTCATTCACTTCATAATATAATATTACATGTAGATATTTCAATTTCATGATGTTAATATGTTATATAATAACTACATGTATATTACATGCATATCTAATTAATCAAACAGACCAATTGCTGGAAATGTGAATTTTTGTCCACTTGCCTTTACTGGTTCTAACGATGACGATTTCATATTTCTTGTGGCCAAACATGAAGTTCTTCATGCCCTTGTGAGTCAACCAATACTATTCAATGGATTTGTGTATTCAATGCACACAAATTTAGGCATTTTCTGATGGCCTGTACCCATTCTGGAGGGATGAGAATGGGGATCCTCGTTCAGAAAGGGATGAGTTTGGCTTTCCACCTAAAGTAAACACTGGACAAGGGTAAGCATTAGTTATCTGATTTACTAACTCATTGTTTACAGTGAAACCCCTCTGTTGGAGACACCCTCAAATGAAGACACTTACAAGTGTCACAAACTGTGCTTTATAATATAAATTCACCCCTGTAATCAGGACACTTATATTTGTCTGAAGGGTGTCAGGAATAGAGGGGTTTTACTGCACTAGTTTGTTGCATTGTGTTTACTAAACAATACTATTAATGAAGTAGAATACATTTGAAGTATTGCCATTTGCTATTCCTCTAGTCATTATACACTTGGTATCATAACCATATGATTCATCTCTACTATGGGATAATAATATTGTAACTAAAGAAAAGGTATACTTTTCTTTTGCTTTGTTATAGGGAAAGGTTCACATGGAGTGACACAACTATTCGTGAGGTAGTCTATAATGACTGGGAGATATTTGGTGACACTGTCTCACACATGGTTTATCTGTTAGTAACTCCTGCAGTTGTTGTAAGTGTCACTAAAACACTTTAAAACTTATCTTTTCTTCAATGAAATTTAATCTAAATAGGAAGAGGGAAGACGTCATTTCAATTGCCCTAACTTAGAAGGTGTGGAGCTTGAGAATCAGGGTGGATCTGGTACAATGCTGTCTCATTGGGAGAAGAGAATACTAGGGGTTAGTTCATATTTATAATTCCTTTTACATTTGTGTCTGCAATTTAATCAGTAAATATTTTGTGATCATCTTCGTTGATTGTTGTGGTATATGTACGTATGACAAGAATAGTGACAACTTCTTTAAATGAAAGAACATGTAGTACCATAATATATACTATATACAATATTGTATTCTTATAGGATGAGTTCATGACAGGTACAATTGGTAGTACTGCAGTCATTTCAAACTTCTCTTTAGCACTTTTGAAAGACAGTGGGTTAGTTCCTAACTACGATAATTATGATATAGTTGCTATGATACAGTTGCTATGATACAGTTTAAAAATTACCAGATACGAGATGTAAGCCAATTATTTTATAGCATTTCACTATCATACATTGTTTGGAATGAAGCAATAAAATTAACGAAGCTGGTCATGTGGAATCGCTAAATATTTCATTTGAAATTCTAATTACTTTTCATCCTTCCAGTTGGTATCAAGTAAATTATGATTCTTCTGAAGAACTTGCATGGGGTAGGAATGCTGGATGTACATTTGCCAGCAGAAGTTGCCTTTCATATATAAATGAACAAAGAGACAGGTAAGTAATAGTGAAATACACTTCATGCATATGTTATATCTATTCAAACAAGAGTATAATTATAATTTATCATGAATTCTCATATACACAGTGGAAATTCTATATCTCCATTTTGTGATGTGACTAATAATAATGAAGTGGGCTGTACTGTTGACAAACTATTTGTGGGACAATGTAGTTTGAGTACTTTCACTGGTAACCTTCCAGAGGATTATCGGGTATATTTCTACCAACCATTCATCTATCTATTCATCTTCAGGCATTCGTCCACCCATCCATCAATCATTTATTCATATTCCTCTGTTTGTCTCCTACTTGTCCATGTATTCCATCCATCCATCACTTTCTTTATTTCCTCAATCATCCATCATTCATCCATCCATCCATCCATTCATTCATGAATTTTTTTACTTTCATCAGGAGTGAATACAGTAATAATTTCATATTGCACAATTTCTATTATTGTATTTCAAATATGCATATATTAATTTTATTTCAAAAATTTAGTATTTCAGTCAGCCAAATCAAGGAGGGAGTTTAGAGATCGCTGACTTTTGTCCATTTTATGTTGTAAGTATTATAAATATAAAACCAATATTTGGTCTTTAATAATTCATAAATATTGTATCACCACCAGCATGTTATTAGTCACACACTGTATTAATGATTTTAATACACATGTATGTCCAGTGTGACATGAAATCATAAATTCCACTTAAAACTATTTTTTGGTTTCAGAGTTTTTCAATTATTGGTACTGACAGAGACACAGAATGTTCTAACCCAAACAATCAACCACCTGGTTAGTTGAGTAAATGATATTGTAATTATGTGGATAAAATCACACATTTCTAACAAATAAAGAGAAACAACAAATTCCCTTCCAAGAATTCTTTTAATAGTCAAATATAAGCAAAACATATGTTCCTCTATGTATGGTAGAGATGAGAGGTAGACCAGATACGTTGAGATTAAAGTGTCCCTATTCTATTGCTTTGTGTTGACCCTCTCCAGAATGATGTAACTTCCATAATTATGTATAGAACATGTATGCTTAACCTGTTGAAAGTAATCATAGGGATGGCTCTGTAGGCCATAGCCAGTTTTGTTATTAAACCATAAATGTTTTATCTATGTAGTCAATCCAGATCTTGCAGCTGAACAATATGGAGAAGGTTCTAGATGTTTTGATCACTCAACACGTTGGACTATTGGAGGAGAACAAACAAATCTATTTGGTGCTGGATGTTATCAAGTGTGTTTGCTAAATATAGTGACAGCTTGAAATACGTATTACTTTCTATTGTTGCTAATGTTTATCAACTATGCATAATTTTCTTATTGTAATTATATTAATGAGCCAAATACAACATAGTGACAACCATTGCGTTGGATATGTGCTGTGATATCCACAACCAATGTATGTATCTAAAGCTAATTAACTCATAGTATCTATTTCCTGTGATGTAACAATATTGCATTACTCAATACAATAATGTTTATATAGTTGTTCATCCTCCACTAGTACACATGTAATAATGATGATGACACATTAACCATTCTTGTACGTGACACGTCTAATGTGTGTGAAGAACCAGGAGACACGGTAAATAATAAATATAAATATATCCCAATACAGCAATACTTCAAAGTAACGACAGTTTATGAATCAGACATAAATCCTGCCATTGACCACATTGACCACAAGACTATAACATTCACCAGGAACTCATAAAAAAAGAAACCTATAACTCACCTCATACAAACTCAGGATGAAATGTAGATTGTATGTAACAGTGTTTTCTTCAGGTTTATTTCAAGTCTACTTAGTTACCCATTTTAGGTATTAATGGAATTTAATTAGTCCTGTTTGTCAGTATTGCTCTATACCATTTATTTGTAAATGTTTACTGGCTAGTTGCTAGTTTCTTCAGATGGGATTACCTAATTGTTAGTTTGAGAATAGTTATGGTAATTATCTACTTATCTTCACTTTCACTATATATATATATATCTTGTTCGTTTATTTTCATTTCAGGTTGATGTGTCTTTTCCTTCACAATTTGGTCGATATGAGGGTTCCATACAATGTCCTTCCTCATTTAATCAATATTGTATGGTATGTAATAAACTATATATATATATATATATATATATATATATGTGTGTGTGTGTGTGTGTGTATATTCTCTAGCTCATACAATTCACGAGGGAATTGCTATTCTGTTACCTTGTTCGGAAAGGAAACAAATGGAAGTATACTTATTAGTCTTCTTGTATATCAATTTTGTTAGCTTCTCTAACAAAATAGCAAGTGTTTAAACAGAGGGTGTCGCCTCATGAATTGAATGAAAATATTGATTTTCCCCAAGCCAATCAGTTTACACTCATAATAATTATAAATACATACATTATTAAAATACATGTATAATATTATACTTACACATTGTTATATACGTATGAGGGTGAGTCTAATTTGTATTTAAAATCTGCATTTCAACAACTTTATATGTTCTTTTTTGAAATTATCACATTAGATATCTGATGACTTGCTTGACGCAACCTCACCCGACGGTACAGGTCATGTGATCCCAAGCTTTGTTGTCCTGGTGTTGGCTCTAATGCTATGCACACTTATCCACTAGCTCTAAGTGTTTAATTAATTAATTGTTACTGTTAAATTTGTGAACTATACAATTTTTTTAAACCGTTTTTTCAACCAGTGATGTTTTTTATGCTAAAATTAATAACATTGTCTATTATTAATAATCTATTGTTAATTCTGTACTTATTAGATTAATTATAATTTATATACATAATATATATATAATAAACCAAAACAACATACACATATAATTATATATATAAATAATTATAATTATTATAGTATGATGGTGACATCATCCCTTTGATGTGGTGAGTCCATATATATATATTTCCAATAACATTCACAGACAACCAGGTATTTATGTTATTTATACTATTAATCTTTTACTATACACAGGATGTGGGCTAAGTTTAATTTAATAAAGTGTATAAGACAGTGTACATACTTATAGCTAAGGCATTGCAGATTACAATATATGAGAAAGAGATGAAGTACCATCCACTATTACTGTTGATGCTAACTTGTTACTTCACAGCTGTTTGCACTGAAAAACTCAGAGAGTTCAAGTGTATGCATGATGCAAGCCAAAATCAGGTAATGCTATTATTTAAACCTAATTCTCAATCTTCAGTGCATTTAAACTCTTCATGTATGCATATTTTATGTATGTGTTTTAATGATGAAGTAATGTGGTAAATCTAAATTAGATCAAAACTAAAGTTCGATTGTCATCTTCTCGACAAGTTAGTAATGATTTCAGTGAAAGATTCAGAATTCTTATTAATTATGACAACTCAATCAATGAAGGGTATGTATACATGTCTTTTGTTGTTAATCATGATTAGGACTTAATAATGGCAGGTATATCATAATATGATATAAAACAATAAATTATACAATTTTTAATGTGCACGGAGATTTTTTTGTAATGCATTATGTGAAAATGATTATGTGCAAACATTACCTGGTAGTGTTTTTACTAAACTCAATTATTGGTTGTTTTTTTAACAAATGCACTTTATTATTCAAAGAATAACTATGAATTGCACTGCATTGTTAAAATAACAAATGTATTGATTAGTGTAGTTGCAAGGATTTAACAATAACAAGGTTGTTTAAGATACATAACTCTAATACCATAGCTATTTTGTACTAAACACGTAAAAGATATGTATATACCAATCAATTATCATGCCTAATATCATTTGGAAACCTACAATGATTTAATTAAAACATTTATTCTGCTTCTCTGTATATCAGAATAGGGAAATTTAAATGACAATGATTGGATTATAATTACATGTATATCCATAACAACCTACCACCAATTAAATTCCAATTTCCACTATTCCTTAGCTGTACTAACCAATAAATTAGTTATAATTTAACAAATTTGTTTTTGCAGTTTGATAATGAGTGCATCTAATATTGAAGCATGTTCCTAATGGAAAGTACAAATGTACTATCCATTAGGAACAATGTTTGTTGCTCAGTTCACTTACTAATGTGACACGCTATCCTATCAGAAATTGACAGCCTATATATATGTATATAATTATCCAGTCATGATTGTATGATTTATAATTTACATGATATATAACTTACACCAGTATTTATGTAATTTACAAAAAATATTCCACCGTTCAGAAAAAAAGCAACAGAAACAAAAATACTACAAAGCAATTTAAATAACAATGATAAAGATGTAGGGATGTCAAAACCCAAAAAGCATGCGGATAAGTTTGGCACTATACTATCGAAAGCTGATACATTATAGCACTGTAAAAATTAAAGGGTTATTTTAACCCTTATTTGGTTTCATGAGCTTCAATTCCTTCTGAGACTGTATAAATCAATGCTGATTCCTTTTTTTGCTAGGTGATGATTACAAGTAGTAATAATTTATTTCTTTTCATCTTGATCTCGAATGTTGACACACTATCCTATCAGAAACTAACACACTATACTGTAGGAGGGTGACACTGCCAATGTATTAATAGCAGCGATAATTATTTAGATACACAAGTAAGAAAGCATATAATTCATATAACCAACCAATTGGTTATTTTGCCTTAGTAAGTATATTGTTACACTGTAAAAATGAATGGGTTATTTTAACCCTCATTTGGTTACATGAGTTTCAATTCCTCCTGAGACTGTATAAGTCAATGCTTCTTTCTTGTCTAGTTTTTAAAAGTAGTAGTTTTATTTTGATCTATATTGACAAATTATGGCATGATAACAAAAGCAATATAATGTGGTGACGTTTCAAATATTCGTGGAGTACATCATGTTATTTGCTGATATTGGTACAAATTCATGTACATATTTATATTAATTAATTACTCTAGTAACATCTGTTGTTTTGCAGATGTTGGAATTTGAATATTAATAATACACCACAGGTTGTACCTATACAATACAATACTATACTATACTATGTATGTCTTATTATGACATGTACTTTATAATAGTGAATATATAGATCACTATCAAATAAACTGTGCATGACTTGTAAATATTACCTAACAGAAAATATATAAATCAGCATGGAGTGAAATCTGATTGCATTGAAACTCCTGTAACCAATTAAAGGTTAAAATAACCTATTATTTTTTACAGTGTATTACAGCCTATAATGTATATATAGTGTATTGTTGTCATTTTCTAGATTAAATTTCATATTTAAATTAGATTGAGATCATGATGATGATACAGTTACATGATAATTATGATTTCATTTTTAGATTGAATTCTGAAGTTAGGATGCGTCTAAAGGTGAGACAAACATACACTAAATAATTTTATGTACTTACTTCATGTTTGCATATAAAAGAATAATATTTCCATTTATGTGAAGTTCAATTTCTCTCCTGTCCCTTTTCATTTTATGTAAAGGATGTGATTATCCCTGAGTTAACAGACTATCTTCAGTCATCATTGTCTGTTAGACCTCTACCAGGACCCATCTTATTGGACAGGTTTGCTAAATCAAGATATAGCAATTATTTTTTACTCTCTTTCATTCTCTGGCAACATCATTCTAGCATTCATTATAACATTTCAATTATTTTTTTCCCAGGGACTGTATTGATGACTTATATTATGTAACTGATACTGAACTTCGTTATTGTGCACAACAGTGTGCTAGTACTACAATGTGTGGTCCAAGCACTATACCATCTCAACATTTGAGGGTTATTATTATTTAATTTATTAGTGGGAAATACACTATTATATCTAATTATTTTACAATTATAGCGTTGTGGTGAATGTGATGGTTCAAATTTCCTTTCCCAATGTACTGAATATGGTAGTGATGGTGCAGGAGCTGATGCAAGCTTTATTCTCTATGTATCAGCAATCACATATGCACTTTGTCCAACTGGACCAATCTCTACAGATCTAGAGACTAGTACTATTGCATTTGCTAGTTTTTGCCAAATAGAAGATCAATTCGACAGGTGATTCTTTACTTATCCATTGATCCAGTCATTTACAGCATACATTTTTTTCAGACCAATAGCAGGCTATGTAAACTTTTGTCCATTTTCTTTTGATGGTGATGTGACAGATGATTTTATATTGACTGTAACCAAACATGAAGTTCTTCATGCATTGGTAAGTCAAATATGTGTGTACATAATTGTATTTTAAATGTATTTTATCAGCTTAATGAAGGGACTCCTGTTCTTGAACATATTATTTATTTGATATATATATATATATATATATATATATATATATATCTTAGAGGGGGGAAGGTGGGTCTAGTCGCAAGCTTGACAGTGATTTCAAAATAATTATAGTTATATAAAAGTAATACAGGAGTATTGTGCTTACTTAGCAAAATTAATTTTTAAAAAACAATTGCGAGGGGAGTCAATGACCCCATGGACCCCTTGAACGTGCTATGCACAAATCAATTTTAGAGTGATATTTATGAAGCCACCCTTCAAAACTTCCGACACTGCCATGATACATGCACCATGGTTTGATATGTGCACTATGTGGTTTGTGGCTTCATTAAGCTGTATAAACATGAAATATATTCGTTATGTCATGCCCACTTGTGCAATATAAGGCTTATAATCTCCTCACCCTTGGGCTCAGTGATTATAAACCTGATATAGTACTCGTGGCATGACATATACATACCTATACGTATATAATTATGTATATATCTATATGAATATGTATGTGTGTATGCAAGTGCATATGTATGTATGTATGTATGTATGTTTGTACACAGGTATTTTCTTATATAATTTATTATTCATTTTTCAGGGATTTTCTAGTAATCTATATCCATTTTGGAGAGATGAGAATGGAGATCCACGAACTCCAAGGGATAGTAATGGATTCCCACCATTTGATGGGTAAATCTTTACTTATATAGTATACTTCATATTGATTTTTTTTACTTACAGAAATATGTATGTAGCTAGTGAATCAACAGTAAAGGAAGTCACATATGATGATTGGAGCACAAGAACAGGAACAGTTGATCATACAGTAACTCTATTAGTAACACCAAAAATTGTGGTAAGAACATGAAAGTGCAAAATACATAATGTGAATATTATATATCACATAATAACAGAACTGATTGTATATCATAAATACATGTATATATCTGTCTCTATTTCAAAATTTTAATTAGTTGTTTTATATATACACAACTTTGTAATAAATAATATTAGTAAACTTCTGCTTTTATATGTAGGAAGAAGGAAGACAGCATTTCAATTGCCCAAGTTTGGAAGGTGTGGAACTTGAGAATCAGGGAGGATTAGGCACGGGATTTGGTCATTGGGAAAAAAGAATTGTTGAGGTATCGTACATTTGTACATGCTACATATGCAGTATATGTAAATTACACATGTGCATAAATATTATACAATGTACATACATTCATACATACATATGTACATACATACTTACTTATATACATACATAATAAAACATTTTGGTACATATGTATGTAATTAAATAGGTGTGTGTTTGTGTGTATGCTACATACATAAGTACGTACATATGTATACAACATACGTATGTATGTAAGTACATATATACACAGTTACACACATACATGCATATATTATATATATATATGTGACTGGCTCTGCGAAAACCAGTCTTATGGATTTGGAGATATGATTGAAAATAGACAGTTCTGAATTACTTCGCGATCACGGTTTTATTACATAAAAAGCTTCACAAATGTCTTACCTACCTTCTGATACCTTTAGCAAGTCTTAGAAATCTCTCTGTGCTTTGCTAGCCACTGCTAAATAAATTCTTAATCATTACTTTTAATTTTCTCAAAATGAAGTATTTGTGACTAGAATGGTTTAATCTCTTGCTGTAACTTTGTCTTTTACATGATTGGGATATCATTCTAGAGCTAATTTAATGCTTTAATCAGGTAAAACAAAAAATCAATTTTAAAATCTTAATCCATAAGACTAGTTTTCGCAGAGCCGGTCACATATAGTTATTTCGTACATGTAATTATACATACATACATATATTTATATAGTTATTACATACATTGATACATACATAAGCATTTCTTTAATGTACATGCATGATGCATACACACACATAAATATTTCATTATACATGTAGAATGAAGGAATGACAGGTGTGCTATCACAAAATGCAGTGTTCTCTAGATTTACATTTGCATTGCTAGAAGACAGTGGGTATGTTATGTAGTATCTGATATTTGTGTTTGTAATCAGTTTACTGATATTATTAGATGGTACAAAGTTAACTATGATAATGCTGGACAGCTTCCATGGGGACGTGGTAGTGGTTGTGAGTTTGCTTCTGGATCTTGTGGAGGCTACATTAATTCTCAAAAACAAAAGTGAAATATTATCCTGTTTTCATATTATTTTTGGATCGCTACTCATTTTTGAACATGTTATAATTTTCATTACATTGACAGGAATTCACCTATTTCTCCATTCTGTGACTATCTCAATGATCTCAATAACCCTATTATTACTAGAGTGGGCTGCACATATGATAGACTAGCTCGTTCATACTGTAATCTTATTGAGTATTCTTCTATACGCCCTTCTGAGTATCAAGTAAACTGACTGTGCATGATCATAGTCTTTTCTAAATTGTGTATATCTATTTTTTTATCCCGATAGTACTTAACTTCAGGAGCTAATTTTAACTCTAGCAGTACCATTCTTAGTTTTCTAGGTGGTACTGTTGAGGTTGCTGACTTCTGTCCATACCACAGGGTAAATTCTAGTTAAACTATGCTATTAAAAGGTAAAGCTAAACCTTTAAAAGAACTTAGAAAACTTGATAATGTCAAGGAAATGCCTAAGAAATAACCAAGGCCTGAAAAACTAGTTCATTGATCCCTCATTCATCCCCCATCTTTCTATCACCAAATTACCATCTATCCTTGCATCATCACTTACTAGTAACTATACGTTCATCCTCCATATATAAATATATAATTTAATTTATCAATCAACCAATCAAAATTAAATAGGCACTCCTTGGTGGTGACTGCAGTGATACTGATAACTTGGGATCTATAAATCTTTTTGCTGAGAAATATAGTTCTGATTCTCGTTGTGTATATCATGGTGGAAGTTGGATTGTACAGAATAGTGAAGGAACAGTTGAAATATCTGATGTGCGTTCAGGTTGTTATAAGGTATGTAAATGCAGGGTTTTTTTAGGGGGAAAAGGGGGGGGAGCATTTGCGCAATTTTCACTTTAAAAATGTTAATTATTTAGGAAATTATGAATACATGTAAATGGTTTGATTGTCAAACAGCAATTCTTTAAGGCTTTCTAGTCCAAATATTCACAATCTGTTCTAGTTCTTTATCTCACAAGGCCTCAGGGGATTCCAATGCAATTTTCATATGCTGAAGAGGAACATGCAGCAAAGTACATTTATGTATTTTAGCTCTAACCTACGACCCACCTCTATTTCTCGAAACATTTTCCTAAAAAAACCATGTATGCATGTATGTAACATGTAATTATAGTCCTCCTGTCTGTCTGTCTATTTTTTTTGTCTGTCTTTCAACTTTTCCACTGTTTTGTTTTTCGACATATATTTTAATGATATTCTTCTTTACCAAGTACACCTGTTCCGATGGGCAAATTACTATACATGTATTGAACGAATCATACAATTGTACAACCACTGGAGAATTGGTAAGATTTACATAATATAATTATGTGCAATAAAAACAGCTAATTGCATTGTGGTGTACTCAATTCACATTAGAATGTTAAAATAGTTATGAATTTCTGTTTATTATTCCAGATTAATATTAATCAAACAAGTAATGGTACAACCTATACAGGATCTATCATATGTCCTTCATGTCTGGAGATATGTTATGTAAGAAAATAACACTATATATATAATTTTATATTATATATAAATAATTATATATATATATGTGTGTGTGTGTGTGTACATCACGAGATGACTATGAGAAACTATTTTATCACAAACAAATTTGTTATTTAATAATGTTCCATTTCTTTCAATTGCTTCTGCTTTTAGGATGATTTTGAAAACTGTCCTGAAGCAGGTACGTATATATGATAATCATGCCTCTATTTATTAATATCATTTTTGTTCTCATGTATCAGCTGAGCTGTACATGAATAGTGAGACAACAAGTGAGACAACAAGTGAGACAACAAGTGAGACAACAAGTGAGACAACAGAAGGAGCTCTTGTTGTAGCCTCCTGTCTAACAACAGTGCTTCTCATTGGTGTGATTTCGGTTGTTATCAACTTTTAATGACATGTTGCCCCAGTAGTTTTGCAGCATTATAGAAATGTTGTTTATATAGTCATTTTTAGGTGGTATATATACACAGTGTGAGACATAGTCCTTGTCCATAATCATTTTTATTATAATTATGTAGTAACAATAGTTTTTTAAAATATATTATCCACACAGTTAAATCCAGTATGCATAGCTAGAAAACACGAATTGGACTTTGAAATAATGTTTCTGCAAATGTGAGAACAGCTTCAACAATTTCCACACCAGTAGGAATAATAATAGCCATTCATAAATAAATTTTGATAAAATATTTGACCCATACTTAACTAAAACTAAAACCCTTTTATATAGTAAACCTTAGTTTATTAACTATAACTATAACTAAAGGTGGTCATTATAGTCATAGTAAAACAACATTACACAGAATATACTCATGTACTGAGTATAGTGATACATAGAACTTCCAATTAAATTCTGCTCTGCTTTTTGTGATCTAAAAATGCCCATTATTTTCTGTTATAGCTATTACAGTAGACCTGTAATTTAGTTATAGTTTAGATAACTAAAATTGATAATGCCTTACTAATGCCTGCCTTCACCTGATCTGGAGGGAGTAGGAATCCATATTCTCCAGTATCTCTCAAACTAACAGTATAACCACCTGCACGATACATTATAATATAAAACTTACAAAAAATTATTTCATGATGATTTTTTTATACAGTATAGTATTATATAGTATGATATTTCTAACCAGTCTGATGCGGTTCCTGTTGTCTGATTTGCCTCTTCAACTGCTTTCATTGATGTGTAATAATTCCTACGAGCCTTTATTCAAGGATTCAAATTGTTGAAAGTAACTAATTATAGTTATATGCCTCATATATGGATTTAGCCATGATATCACCAAGTTTGTCCAACTTTGCTTCATCGGGACAATCATCTTTCATCCATCCTAATTTATAATGCAGTTTGTGATAAATTACACACGTATACATATCCACACATCATGACACATGCACAAAATATATTATAATTATATATATATACATACAATTATACAATTATTATAATTATATATAATCTCTTAGGATAAGGATGCATGTACCATATGGTCTGAGGATAAGCTGATGATACGAATGCCAATCTATAGCACCGACAATCGGTGAATTTTTCCTGTAGAATGTATATTTGTATGAAGTATAAATCATAATAATAATTATATACTTGGAATATTTAATGGTAATTTGAGTCTCAGGTTCTGACGCTTCACTTGTTCCATGATATGTTTGACTACAAGGATCATTTGAACTACCACTCTAAGAAGTAAAATGATTACATTAATGAAATGAGTTTGTTTGTATACACGTGGAATCTCTTACTCCACCCCAATGGATTGGATAGTTCCTGTTCAGGTCAACACCAACACAGTTACTACCTTTATTTATTCTCCTGTTTTTTCTCCACAGACGATCGTTTGTCCATGTATACTGAAACAAGATTATTACCGGTATATGAGTATTGAATATGTATACAATAATTATATTCATAATTATAGATAATTACATATGTACAGATTCATACATGTCTACATACATACGTACATATGTATCTTGCATATCAATACCTTGTATCCATCAGGATTAACAAATGGTATGAAAATAAATCCATTTGATCTAACAGCTTTGTTACCTACAGGATCAGGTATCAGTATATTGATTCATTAACATGTATGTATACCCTCTCATCGAATCCTTGATAGTTTTCGAGCAAGTAGTCTGCAATGTACATACAAGTGGCTCCCGAAATCCATTCCCCTGTAGATTAGTAATGATAGGCACTTTAATTATATTTATAACTAGAAATTATAGGATAGAAATTCAATTTTTAAAACACAAGTCATATTCATTGAAAAAGTGGTCTTCAGCTTTAACTTTAGAAATGTGTAAAGCTGGTATATCACGATTCTCCACTGATTTTCCAATAGACTCATTGTATTTACAGAGTGCACTATGAGCTACACTCTCATTTTTATACCACATCACAATATCCTCATATCGATGTTTAATTTAGAGACATACGTAATAATATTTTATAATAAATTAAGCATTGCCTTACATATGCTTCAAACCAGTCTAGTTGGCTTTTGCTCATCATATTTTCAGCTCTCTGTACCAATGTTTCTATGTCAGCTTTCTTGGTACACTTTGCAATAACATCCACAAATGACGCTGACTGTAGCATGTCTTTATTAAGTCTTATGTCTGCCATTCCATCTGCAGAAATCTGCCACACATCCACATAGTCATTCTGAAGCAGAGAGTCTATCCCAGGAGCACTCACAGCACTCTATTGTTAAATATTCAGAAAGTATTATGATTGCATAGAAATTTATCTATAGACTTAACACATACAGAGGTCAATAAAACATTCTCAGTGATAGAAGCACACATGTTCACATGACATAATACATTATCTTACCATCTCAGTAATATTTCATTGTGATAAGTTATACTTCTTTGATAACTGCTAGCTTCACTGTGACTGAAAATCACAACAGCTAACACTACAAGATAACTATTATGCTTGTAATCCATTAGTTGACCCATGATATGTAGTATGTATATATGCATGCATGTACATGACCTTATTTTGAACATATTCATTATCACCAAATTTGGAATACCATTATTATTATTAAACACACTCAACATACAATTTATAAGCAATAGCACTGTTATTTAATATTCAAGATATACACACACTCAATAAGTCATAGCAGCAACACCATATCATGTCTACTATATGGGAATAGGGTCTTCCAACAACTGTTCAGCAAATAGCATAACAGCAGGAATCATTTCTTCTCCTGTTGGAATAATCTGTGGGAAATGTAATTATGGCATTGGAACATTTTGACCAACAAAATAAGTATTAGCAAGTGATATGCAGAATTTATCACCTGATCTGGAGGCAAATTGAACCCATATCTCCCAGTATCTCTTAGTTCAATGGTATATCCAGCAGCACGATAACCACCGTTATTTTCTGCTGCACCGTCAGAATAGAACCTATAAAATGAATTCTATTTTATTTGCATGCCACAAATATTTAAGGATTTGGTTTACATGGAAGTACTGTAGATATGTTTCATAGTCTTGCAGTTTATAGAAATAACTATATCTATCTATTATGAAACATGCTTAGTGTGATAGCTTTTTCCTGGACACATGTGTCTCTCTCTAAATATCTAATACTAAAACTTTAACTTAGGTAGTGAGTGATGTATGTACTTGAATGCATACACGCATTTATACAAATGTGTAATATCTAACCAGTCTGATGCAGTTCCTGTTGTTGAATACAGGTCTATTGATTTTTGTGATGTATACACCATTCCATGTACCTGTATAAATATATATAAACATTGCATAAGATCCAGAGTACAGTAAAGTTTTGTACCGAGCGTATTACATCCCTCATATCATCACCAAGCTGTCTCAATTTTGTTTCATCAGGACAATCAGCTCTTGTCCACCCTTGGTTTTTAAAAATAATATCTTAATAGTGCAGGCATGTGTTGCATCATACCATAAGGCCTTAGAATAAGTTGGCTGAATGAATGCCAATCTACTGCACCAATGATCGGACCATTGCCTCTATAGAACATTAAAAAAAGATTAGGACAATATTAATAGCTTGATTTACTTATACTTACTTGAAATAATTTATCGTATTTTGAGTCTCTGGTTCAGATTCTTCACTACTTCCCATGTAGGTTTCACTACATGGATTAGATGAACTACCACCCTAATTAATATAAAAGACAAAAGGGTAGATATTTAGTGAATCGAGACTTGATACAATCTAACCTCCCCCCAGTGATCTGGGTAATTTCTATTTAGGTCAACTCCTCTACAAGTACTTCCTGAATTCATTCTCCTATTCTTCCTCCAGAGACGATCACCATTCCATGTATACTGAATTTATAATATTGTTCAATTATAAAAATGACAGATGTTCATAAATGTGCTTTGTATATATACAAATGTGTGTACGAATGAAAGTATGAATGCATGCATACATACATAGATACATATGTACATATACATACATACATACAAACATACATGCACACATACATGCACACATACATACGGACATTCAAAAATATTCATATAACATACATACACACATAAATACATACATACATACATAGATACGCACACATACATACATACATACATATATGCACACACATACATACATACATAAATATACAATTTTACCACATATCCATCAGGATTAACAAATGGTACGAAAATAATCTCAACTTGATCTAACAACGTTGTTACCTGTAGTGGATGATCAGGTATAGTAGACATGGTATAATAGATCAAATAATAAAATATTACCCTGTTATTTGTTCCATAGCTTTCCAACAAGTAGTTTGCAATATACATGCAGGTAGCTCCAGATATCCATTCCCCTTATGGCCATAAAATAATTATGATCACAACTTCCAAACAAGAATATCATGACTTACTTGCATGAATCTGACACTGAAAGTAAATCTTCATTTCACTACGAGAGGAACCAGAAATATGTACAGCAGGTTGATCTCGTCCTTCAATAGACTCGCCAATGGACAATTTATAACTACAAATGCTAGAATACCTCTGACACAATTCTTTGTACCAGTTAACTATTTCATTATAGGTATGCTGTTAATCATTAAATTATAGTAAACTGTAGCACAAGTATAGAGATAAATAACTTACGTATTCTTCAAACCATTCGGCTTGTTGTTTACGCGGAAATGTTATGTTTTCAGCTCTCTGGACCAATGCTTCCACATCAGCTATCTTAGTACACTCTGCTTTAGCATCAATAAATGATGCTGACTGCAGCAGGTCTTTGTCAAGTCTTATATCTGCCATACCATCTGCATTAATTTGCCATACATCCACATAGTCGTTCTGAAGAAGATCCTTCACTCCAGGAGCATTCACCGGGCTGAATGTAGAAGAGAAAAAGTTAGGGGGAGTGGCTCATTATATTCTATACCTTACCATCTCACTAAGATCTCTCCGTCATATCGTACAGTTCTTTGATAGCGATTCCTTGCTGCTAAAGAAGAAATAAAAATTGAAGAAAACAGCAAGAAACACAGGTAACAATTCATCTTCTCTTCAGGTTGCAAATTCAGCTGAATATATAGTAGTTGTTGTAAAATGAATCATATGACTGTCACGCCCATGGCCCCATGCTAGAAATTCAAATATGGCATCCACAAGAAGAGTATTACACTTCGTTTTCAAAGTTGCAAACAGAACTCCAACAATCCAGTTCTACAGAAATATTTTGGAAATGAAGGCACTAGAAAGCAAAAGAAAATGCAACTGCATTGTTAATATTTGTTTTACTATTTAGGTTTTACGTCATGAAGAATTTAATGAAGGATGTAAAGCTGCTTGCAATGGGTGTGGTACTGACATCATATGTAGCATTCTAAATGTAGAAAGAATGGCATCTTAAATATTTTGAGAGATTGTGTCCTTGATTCTAGGGTTTAGGGAGGTAGAGTATTAATCTAGTCTGGTGGCACAGCCCCTTCACTTGGTGGTAATGCCAGACCAGTATTAATCTGTATTGTTTACTACGCCCACTTGAGGTGCTGTTCTTTCTACATTATTTCACTAGTTTGTGTATTGATATAATTTATAATCATTCTAGATACATATTATGGAATAGTTATTTGCATGTGCAACATTGCATAATTTCTAGTAATATTGAGTTTTGGAATGTTGATACTAACGGTTGAAGGGTTCAGTGTTACAGTTATATTATTTCAATTGTATGTAGACCATATGATGGGATTTGGAGTAAATCAATGGTTGGATATGGTGAAGAAGATAATCACTTTGTAGTGGAATTAACTTATAACTATGGAGTTAAGAAATATGAAAGAGGAAATGATTATCAGGTCTGAGATTTCTGTATCACAGTGTATTTATAATAATATTCTTTTACAAGAAATAATTCTAATGTGTTGTGTTAATATTTCAGAACATTTGTATTTTTTCCAAGAATGCTTTTGCTAACGTAAGAAAGGCAGGATATTCTTTCACACAGGTGAGCAAGTACTCCATCAGAATGTTATTCTTACTTTTTTAATTTTTTCTATATTCTATTTTGTAGGAGGATGATGGTGCCTTGAGGATTGAATCTCCTGGAGGGTATCCCTTTCTTCTCTATGACCAAAACTCAACCTACACTGGTTTGTGAGTATAAATTTTTGTATCCAAAAAATACTTTTAATAACACACAGACCCAGTACAAAGTGTTTGCTTGAGTGTATCCAATCTCACTAAGTCAATAGGTAATTCATTAAGAATACTTCTATTCTCTTGTTTTTTTGTTATGTTGTTGAAATGAATAGAGTACTGGCACAAGCTGCTGGGAATGACTATCTACTCACAAACTGATACATTGGTCACTCTAGGTTATGCTGATAATCAGGTTAATTTGACTTAGCAGTGATTATTTTGTAATGACAAGACTATGTGTTCACATGTAGGTAAAATTGCAGCTGAAACAGCTGGATGAACCAGTAAATCATGCAGAAGCCTATGGACGTATTGCTTTTTCATGTCCCCGATCAGAGGTAAAATAACTAAAACATTTAGATTGAGATGTATGAAATTACTAAAAGTCATTCAGGTTCACTATGACTTCAGAAATGTTTATAACTTTAGTTTGGAATGTCCCACAATCTTTTCACCTGCACCATTTTCATAAAATAGTCCTTCCCGTTCTTTTTGTATATGTCAAGTTTCAATCCATTGCTTTATTATTGAGTTACAATATAATCATGTATTAACCTTATTACATTAAACTATACACTTCACACCATAATTTTGAGGACATCGTGAATGTGAACAGATTTTAGTTGCAATTTGTATCATTATTTCAGCTGCCAGATATAGAGAAGAGTGTACGTGATGCTGGCTATTCAATTCTCACACCACTTGTAAGCTTGGACACTCCAGGCAAGGCCACAGTGGAAGTAGTCATACTTGCTGATCCAGTATGTATAACTGGTTTTCTATGTTCCATGTTATTATTATTTTTTTTGTATATGTAGGATGGACATGAAATTTGTTTTGTTGGTGATGAAGCTTTCAGACAGCTTTCACAGGTTGATCCCAAAGCTGACCAGCTTATAAATGATGTAAGGATAAATAACAAATGAAATTTAGCACAACTCTATATAATATATAAAGAGACATTAAAAAATCAGGCATGCAACTAGAATGTTTGCTAAATACTATAATTATGGATGTTTAATTACGTATCTCATAATCTATAAATTGTATTTTGATGTGTTAACATAGGTATGTATGAAATTAAATAATAATTTGACATTGTTTTCATTATAGGCAATTTCAAATGATCAGAGTGATGAATGGTTTGCTGAACAAGAAAAGAAAATACTAATGAAATCAAAAACCACCACATCATGAACAATTCCCAATTAACATTCCAAATGCTGGTTATAATTATACTCTAATTTGTCCACAATAATAATTTATAGGCTGAAATAATAACATGCTGAAATAATAAATAATAATAATGTGTGTATATATATATATATATATATATATATATAGATATATATATAGAAATTAAATTTTCAAAAGCTGATGCGAGGTGTATATTTTTGATTTGAACTGTTCTTTACTGTGCGGTCACATTTAGTATCTTCACTGGAAATACTATTAACCAGATCAGATTGTGTTGCAGTTTGTTGTGAGGGTTGTGGTTTCATTGGCTTTACTCTTTTTTGTACCATGTTAGTAACGGAGGCTATTTTAGAATAAAGTTTTCTATTTTCCTCCCTTAGTTTCGCTAATTCAATATTAGTATTCTGCAAGCTCTGTTGCAACTGATGTTCTCTAGCAGCACTTTGCTCCAGCACAGCAACTAATGAATTTTGAATCTGACTAGCTTGTGTTTGAGTTAAAACGTTTTCTAACTCTCCAATACGCTGTGTAGCCATCCAAAGTTGTTCTTCCAAACTATGATGCATTTCTTCCTCTTCCTGGTAAGGATTTAAGGTAGATATTTCTTCCCTGTTTTTAATATCGTGATTAGAAGTATGTTGTTCAGCTACAATCTCTTTTGGAAGTTGTGAAAAAAGGGATTCAAATTGTGCTATTATGTTTTCCTGTTGTAGACTTGTTTCATAACATTTTCGATATTTTTCAACTTTACGTTGAAGTTCTTGAACAAACACTTGCTGTTCTTTATGTGCTTCTTGTAAAGCAATGAATTCCCTTTCAGTGTCATTACTTTGAATTAATTCATTCTGAAGTACATATACTTTTTGTCGATAAGAATTTTTTTCTTGTCTTTCGAGCTCTAAATCTCTACGCAGGGCTAATATTTTATGAACCAAATCTGGTTTGAGCATTGCTTCTAAATCTCGCTTTGTTGTCGGATCAATCTGAAAGGACTCTTGGAAAGACACTAGCTGTGTAACCTGACCTTGAAGAAAGTTGTTCTCTCTTTCTAAATTTTCCTTTTCTTGTCGTAGCCTCATAACATCTTCCCCTAATTTTGTCACAGCTTCACGATAGACTGCATCACTAATCTGTGAAGGGTAGTCCACCTCTTCAGTAGTAGGATGATTCGTGGAAGGCTCTGCGAGAATGTGTGGATGATGTATTTCTTGCTGAATGTTCTGAATTGATTCTTCAGGTGGATTTAGCAAGGTATCAAGAAATGGAAGTGCATCAATGTCCTCTTGTTCCATTTGTAACAAGAATGGTTGTGACTTACGTTTATATTTTAGTATAAACTCAACAAAGCATTCAGGTGTATCACCATCATCTTGCCAGCAAATGGACCAACGTACACCATTCATAGCTCTTTCGCTCTCAAGAATGTCAATTACATTTTTATCAATACATAAAGTTGCCCAGCGATGATGGCAACTTACCCACCAAGGTAGTGTGGTTGTTGGATCAGTAATAAATGAATGAATAACTAATGAAAGTGAATTACTGTTTTCCATCTCAACTCTAATATTACCGATATCAGCAAAAAAGTAATAGGCTTTACAGCATGAAGAAAGGTAATCTTCTGTAGATGGTTCAACAAGAGCTAACTTGAAATTTTCAGCACCCATTTTTTCATTTCCGCCAAGTTTTCCACGTCTAACAAATGGAGGAACAAAGCCTTTACTGGTGTAATTTGGAGTCTTATCATTTATGTTGTCGACAATTTGTGCTGCTAGAAGAACTGGTCTATCTGTGTTAAGATACAATGCAGTAGTACACAATTCAATTCCTTCATGCAAGTCATAATCTGCTTTTGAAGGAAGAAGATGAATGGAGGAAATGAGATGTGATGTGGATTGCAGAAGAGGGTCGGAAGGATTTGTTGGTATGTCAAAATTATGTAACCATCCTCGGTGATGGAAACAAAATGGTACAAGCTGTGTAATACTCTCTTGCGCATTGAAAACTGGCCCACTAATGTCATTCTTAAACAAATACAGATCAATCCTTTGATCAAATTGTGACACTTTAAGATTGATACTTTTAAATATACTTTCGTGTTTCAGATTTTGTTTATTTTCCTCGCTCCAGTACCAAGTGACACGAGAGGCAACTAATGAATTATCCTTACTGACACAGGCCACTGGATGAAACTTGTGACAATCTATCTGATGCGTTGCAAATGTATGAAATAGTACTGTGACTATTCGATCTTGTCCTGGTAAAAGAGGTGCTTGATGTCTACACTCTTCTTCCTTTAGTAACAGAAACATCGCTGTCTCTTCCATATCAGGAAAATTGTTTGTAATCTGGTTTAAAAGAGGAAGATTTTGTACTGCAGAGCGTAAGTCCATCCAGCGCAAGGTTGGATCATCTTCATGGTCAGTTGTGCCTGTGCCACTGTGGGGCCTAAAATACACTTCGTATACTATTTTCCCAATATGAACATACAGAGGGAGGTCACCAATCTTTGTTGTCAGAATAGCCATTTTCTCAACTTTTGGCATATTCTGTCTGAAAATCAAAGCACAAAATGCCTGACCTAGCTGTATTTGGTTAGAAGGATCGTTTAGGCTTGTAAGTACAAAGGACAATGCAGCTTGCAAGCTTTGAATGCGATATTCAAATGTAAATTTTGGCCATTCAGTATCTCGTGCTCCAACAGGTTTGCCATCTGGACCAAGATCTAAAACAGAAGATTCTATGAAAGTTCCTGCATTTGTCTCCATCTCACAGTGAAGATTATATCTAGCCTGCTGACGAGTGGATTGATGTGCTATTTCCAAGTTAAGAACTTGCAAAATGATCTCCATTTTTATGTGATATCTAAAAAAAGAAAGACTGAATGAAAGTGATTGTAGTCCATTAAATTTTAAACATTCACAAACCTTTTAATAAGAAGGAAAAGAAAATATCATAGGGTGGAGCTCCTTGTGTATAAAAGTGCAGTGTCTAGTCTCGTGAGTCCTGTGACGTTATGGTGAATAGTTGTGATGTCATACAAGATGGCTGTTGGTACCACGTGTAATGTATCTTTGTTCAAGTATTTCTTTTTAACATCATGGAGACGTTGCTATGGCAATGCAACAACCTGCAGACTAAACAGTGCATTAAAGACACACTGCAATACTTATGCTCCATTCTCTTTGGGGATGTCTACAATTGTAACAAATAACTCACATAATCATTTCGGAAGCTGGGACATGAGCAGGAAGTCTTCCAC
Source organism: Petrosia ficiformis (assembly GCA_947044365.1). Taxonomy (NCBI): domain Eukaryota; kingdom Metazoa; phylum Porifera; class Demospongiae; order Haplosclerida; family Petrosiidae; genus Petrosia; species Petrosia ficiformis. Next base: position 4,436,740 of record OX345649.1, on the reverse strand, counting down.
ATTACAGAGGGGTTGTACCCAATATTACTATAATCGTAATCCCCGTAGCTTAGAACTTTTAGGCCTAGCAGAAAAACCCAAGGGTTTTAAAACAAGAAAATGGAGAGTGGATTATTATCACAGGTAAAGGCTCATGTACCATTGAATAACAAGATTCATTCTTATTTTAATCCACAGACTCATGTTGGACATATCATCCCGTCATGTCTCTGCATATGTAAACCACAACAATGGCAAGAAAGTGGTTGAAGCATCTACAAAAGAGTTTTGCATTTCCAGACACTTGTATAAGACTTCTGATGTCACTGCTGCATACAATATTGGGAGAGTACTGGCAGATCGATGCCAAAGAACCGGTCTTAGTAGAATGATATGGGAACATAAGAAGAACAGACAAAATAAGAAGGTATGTGACGCTTTTCTACCTTGTAAATATTCATATGACACACGCCTCTGACCTAGGTATTGGTATGCATGGTCTGGCAGTGCTGAAATTTGTTGCTTTTTCACCAAATCTGGTGACAAAGAAGGTCTCTTGGCAGCAAGAAGGCCTGATTTTGGCACCAAAACACTTACGTTAAATACAACATTATTTTTCGATTCCTTATATGAAGGAACAACCATTTAAGTATTATTTCTAGTGATGTGTGATACGTATCAAACTATCAATATATCGAAATATCGATATTTTCATTCAATATCGTGATACAATATTAGCTTTTGGGTCGGCGATACACTTGGAGTGGGCAATTTAGCAAACCTATAGTTTTCCAACAAGGTAGTTTGCATAACTTTGTTTTACTATTTTTTAACAACTACAACCAAACAGGACATTTTATAATCATTTCAATTATTATTTTAAATATCGTGATACTGTATTGTATCATGATATTTTTGGCTGCGATACGCAATACTATTATTTTAGTTGTGTCACCACCCATCCCTAAGTATTTCCAGTTATTGTGATAATACTGGAATTATTATAATTGGTTCAATGGAAAAATCAACATCTCCCAGCCTTATTGTGATCATATAAAATGTGTCAACCATGGTCACAAACATTTTTCTTCTAATACATGATAACGTGAGATGGAAAGAAAGAAAGAAAGACAGACAGACACCTCAAGCAAACATATAATTGATGATAGTGGATTATGTTCATGTGTTTCTGTTACTAATGGATCGTGAATAGAATGTTGTTCTTATCCCTAAAATGAAGTTATATTGCAATTTGTAAACCTAATCTATTGTAATTCTTTATCAAATCCAGTACCTTAGTGGTTGTTTGATAAAGGGGGATTATTTGGTAGTAATGTCTGCTCTTATCAGTAAAAACTTGAAACTGAAAAAATTTAGATATAATAGTGTGAACAGGATGTTGAGTCAGTATGTGTAGCCTCATGCCCAAGCTCTTTTTGTTTCTAGGATGGTGGAGAAAAAGAGTTAAGTTTTTAATTTCCTAGCAGTGTTTTTAATAAGCTCATATGGGGCACCATTGGCCCAAAGTGGTTCTTATTTGGCACTGCACAGTTCTCTTTTTGGGCCAGTGATACAGTTAATTATGATTATATTGTCACTAACAGCATTAACTCTTAGTTAATTGGCTCAAGATGTATTCTCAATGGTGCACACACTAACTATGTTTGAGCCAATTTGGCCCAAGCTTCAAAACTTATCAAAAACTATGTTTCTCAGATATCTGTGGGACTATCATAGTCTTTTCATTTCAGTTTAGCTGAAAATAGGTAGTATAATCAGTTTTAATCTAGCAATCTCTGTTTCTTTACAGTACCTGATTAACAAGGAGCAGCTCTTGGCTGTGGTATTATGTACTACAAACTAACACACACTTTAGTGACCAAATATTGTCTTGTGCATGCACAAACAGTTGAGTCCATGCTCTTTTTCTCTGCCATCTTAAAAGCCTGGGTGCGAGGTTAATATTGTGTTTGGAAAAGAATATTCAAACAATGTTTTTTTATTAGGTAAGGGCATTTATACAAGCAATTTATGAAGGAGGTGTAAGACTGTGTGAACCAAAAGTAAAGAGAACATTTCCTCCACCTGGAGTTATTCCATAGTTCAAATTAAATATACATATATATGACCTTTACTACAACATTTGTAGTACTCATAATTATTAGATCACTGTTCTTAGTATATACATGTAGTAAAATGAGTAATGATCTGTTTGATCAATTTTCCTGTATTCTTAAAAGTTGGAAATTTGATAGTTAGTGTGAATTTTTGATAAATAACAAACATTATTAGTTGTATAAATGTAGTATATAATTATGCATGACGTACATACTGTATTATGATAATATTGTAGTGTTGTTATCACAACTGTAGTTAGTCATGGAGAACACAGAATTCTTAAAATATAGTTTATAGTGAAGTTGAATCGTCAAGGTTACGTGAATCATGATTTGTTTGATCAATGCTTTGGCTACTGCTAGAATGATTGAACAAACTCCCCACGGAGTCGGATGGAATATGATTGTAGCTAGATCTGTGCCTATAGTTCACTGGAGAATCAGTGAAGTGTGGGACATCCAAAATGACCATTGAACCTTCCACTCTGCGGCAAAAAAGTTAATAATTACTATTAAAAAGACTTAAAAGAGATGCTACTATGAAATTGAATATACCTTTCTCTAATATTTTTAGTGGGTGTACAATTTTGAGATGACCGTCTTGAATGAGGAGAGTGTTCTTTGCTACTTCCTTCACTCCCAGGAGGTTCATATAAACTCAATCGTCTACATTCAATTTGGAGTTTGTATGAGTACTAGTATTTCAAGTTGGATTTGAGAAACTTACCGTTTCACAAATGTTAGTTCCTCTTGAATAGTTGCTAGTTTCTCTTTCAATTCATTTCTATCTTGCAGTATCATTAATAGATCTTTCTTGAAGAACTTTGGCATTGTGTCACTTTCACTTTCTTCAAACCTATCGCCATTTGTTTGACGAGCCTTGCATACGATAATACCACAATTATATGGATATATTACAAAGAAATCAACTTACTACTGTGGCTAACTGGATAGCCTTTACTTCAGTGATAACTTCACTTCTTTCAATAAGAGAACACCTCTCCTGGTTTAATCTCTATGATATGAAGATGTATTTAATGTAATATTAACTAAAATCTATCAGTCATTTTGTAATCGCAACATCAGCTATAGTTTTTTTTTTTAAACTTGCCTCTATTTGCATTTGTGCCAATGATAGCTGTTTTGTTAAATTCATCACTTCATTCTCCATGTGTTTTAACCTTTGTTGAGCTCTCCTTTGGTCGAGTGTTCTGCTCTCTCTCATTTCTGTTATTTGCTTTTTGTCATGTGCAACCTCCTTCTGAAGCTAAAGATGAAATAAATTTTATCAGCAAGTAAGTTATTATACCAGAATGCAGATGCATGACTATCGCTACTACACACACATATTTTCCTGAAATAAATGTGTTAACATTCATTTAACAGTGATAAACATTCGTAATAACATTCGTAATATTTGCGGAATTGTACTGTAAACAAGTGTGGCCATGTTCACACTGTTTTCATTAGCTGTCTCTTCCTGTCCTAATTGTGTCGTATACTAGCTATGCTATGCATGCAATTGTGCTCAAAGAAGTGTGAATATTGTCACCTTTATTACAGAAATGATGTAGTATATATTATCATAACTGTTTAGAGTAATGTCACATATTATATCATTATGTAAAAGCAACAGATATCTAGTGTTTGTCAATACAAAACTCGGTAATATAGAGGGTCCGGTGTTTAAATGTTTACTATTGTGTTGATTACTTGGAATAAAGTCTTTCTATCTAACCTGATCAATTATCATATCTTTTTCTTTTGACTTGTGCCCTCGTAGGTGTTTCATTTCTCTCCTGTCTAGTGAACGTGATCTACTGTTGAAATCATCACCATTTTCTTCCACTGTACCAACTATACAAAATATGGTGTATTATTATGCCGATGCATAATTACATATTTTATTTAAGACAAACTTACTTGAATATCGTTTGCTTCTCTGCATGTGAGTAAGTGCTTGTTCATGAGCTGTTAACAACTCTTGATACTGCCTGTTTTGATTCTCCAGTTCTGACAGACGTGCTGCAAATAAATCACGTTGCCTTCCTCTCTCTTCTACAACTAATGTCAGGCCCTATATGTACATATTGGACATTTGACGAACAACAGTTTAGCACTTATTATTAATCATGTGTTGTATGTGTGCAGACATTGTTTCTGTAAATGTACTTATTCAATAATTGTACAACTCTACATATATGGTGGTTTTGTATATGCAGGCAGGTAATGAATGCTCTTTCAGTTTGTCTTACTTTTAAATCCAATTGTAACTTTCTCCTACGTTCTTTTTCACAAGCAAGCTCGTCTTCTTTCAGCATTAATTTGCATTTGGATTTTCGCAACTCTTCGATCTCTTCAATGTAGTTTTCTAGGCATTCCAGTGATTTGACGACTTTTTCCACAAGACCTTCTAAACAACTGTTTCCGTAGTCTGCTGTAATTTTTTGCATTTCTTGCGCGATATCTTTTCCCAGTTCATAAACATCTTCTATTGTAAGATTCAGCTTCTGTGACTCGTGTGATATCGATCCCAACTGCAAGTTCTTTCCAAGTCCTTCTGATGATGGTGATCCTGCTGTTGAGGCCATCACGATTTACAATAGTTATTATTATAAAATTCAAAGGAGGAGTGGCTCATGTTATGGGTGTGGTCACTTGAGAAGAAAATGGCACTTAATTACATCTTTTGTATTTTTCTGGCGGTATCCTTCCTCCTTCCTGAGTGTAATGGCTACTTTGTCAATATTGATGCACACGTGGTAGAGTGTTTCTTTGACAAGGTGACATCTGGAATGAAAATGAGTCTCACATTTGAAGTTGTTGAAGGAGGATTTTTAGACATTGATGTTGAGGTATGAAGTACATGTGGAAATCACATGACCTCCAATACAATCCTTTGGTTTATAGATTTTTGGCCCTGGAGAAAAAGTTATTTATACCGGAGAAAGAGAGAGTAACGGCAAATATACGTTTGCTGCTCATGCCGATGGAATCTACAAGTACTGTTTTAGTAACAAAATGTCTTCTATGACACCGAAAGTAGTGATGTTTTCTATGGAAGTGGGAGATGCACCTAAAGATCATGATCAAGGAGACGGTTGGTCAATAATAAATGATTTTATGAACTATCTCTCATATTCACACACTCACTTTTCTTGATTCTTTATATCTGTCCTTTCAATAGAACATGGAAAGCTTGCTGAAATGGTGAGTGAGTTGTCGACAGGACTTGCTGGCGTTAAACATGAACAAGAATACATGGAAGTTAGAGAAAGAATGCATAGGATGAGTAAGTCATGTTAGAATACATGTAAGAAATGGATGGAAGTTAGTATATGTACATATTTTATTATGCTATTGATAATTGACATGATCTTTACTTTATTGCAGTTAATGATAATACAAATTCTCGTGTGGTTTGGTGGGCAGTGTTTGAATCCTTCTTACTAATTGCAATGACATTTGGACAAATTTATTATCTTAAACGTTTCTTCGAAGTAAGAAGAGTCATTTAGAAGTCTTATCAATTGTGATACATGTATAGGAAACTCAAGTCATTGATTCATTTTTGGTCAAGATAAATCCAATTAAATGTTGCGCATGCGCACTCGCTCACCCACGTGTTAAACCATGTGTACAGAGGTAAGGAGAATACTTGCTCAGTTTAAAAGTGAAGATGGAGCATTGGTTGGGACTCCTTTTGACCTACCAGTGGACGTCAGACACGAGTCTCTACTTGTACTCTGTAATACACTTCTGGAAAATGTAAGCAAACTAATTTGAGATGTTTTGTAATTAAGGTGGTACTAGGGAGTGGGCGGATGCGACTCCAATCAGTTTCAAAATGGAATATTATATAATATGACACTAACCTCGTGTATTACCAACCTTCATATCTTCTGATCAGCTTTATATTGGCCTGTAATTGAGGAAAATCTCTTAAATTTTTCCAAACACAAGTACGAAAGCCACGCCCACCAATCATGGCGTGCACCGAGTACAACGCATTTTGAGAAAATGAATGAAGCCATTTTCTGAAAATTCATTTTACTTTTATAGTTACAAGAGGCTGAAGAAAGCTGAATTCAGTAGCTTTTCAGTGAAACCATATAATTTACCTTTCTAGGCACTATCAAACTCCGATCTTTCTCAGAGAGCAACTACAGTTTCCCACCCACCACCCGTAGGGTACTATCAGTGAAAACATTTAGGCCCAATAATTATACCCCTGGGTGGTTGTGGCTTCCAAAAAATACAGAATTGAACCAGATTGTATGCAGCAAGAAGCTGGCAAGACTAGACACTGATTGGAGTTTCATCTACCCCTCCTCCTCCTAGTACAGCCTTAAATTACTGATGGTGATGACATAATAGGGGTAGGTCCATTATGTCAACTACCAAACTGTTCATCCCCTGAATATCAACTCCCAAAACATAAACACTCAGAAAGTCAACTTCCAAAACTTCAGACCCAAAAATATTACGTGATAACAACCATAACAAGCGTATATAGAGAAAAAAAAACATCCCTATGATTGCTTTACAAATTTAAGTGAAGAAAAAAGTATCCCTATGACTGCTTTGTGGTGTCCAGCATTCAGTAATCATGGCTGACTTTATCAAGCATGAAAGACAACAGCTTATTATAGTTATTATTTTGATTATCTACTCTCCTGACCTTTCAAAGGACCTTTTAGAACTTCAGGAATTTATTTCAGGCAGAATAGCTAGCTATTAGTTCCAGTTTCTACGTAAGCTACTTAGCTTTCTTTCTGCTGGTCTGTAGAGCTCGAGCGCGCGTTCATTTACACGCCACACCTATTAATTGACCGAGCCCCCGGGAATGACGCAACTTCCTTAACTACGTATACAACACATACTCGCGCAAGTGAACACAAGAAAATATATATATATATATATAGATTCAACCCCGTGGAAAGCAATCATAGGGATGGCCCTAAGGGGCATAAAAATATTATTGTCCCAAAATGTCAACTACCAATTAGCTCATACATATTTTATGAACTTTTCTAGTAATTCTATTATGCCAACTTTTGAGAAGATTGTTGATAAATGGATCAATGTTTATACTTATGATAGTTCCAATCCTGAAGTGGGAAATTTCCATTCAGCCACGTCTCTTCAAATTATGTGGTATGCATATCCTCTGCATTGTGGATGGAAGCTCTTCAATGAGCTAGGGACAAAAGCTAAGACTGTTTTCAGTACAAATGAACAGACTTCCTGATTGCCCAGGTTCTGATTTTCACGATAGTTTTATGGAATTCTTTTTAATGGTTGTAAGATTGATTTCTTTTAGTAATACTGTAGTAGCCACATAATATAACCATGCTATATTTAGGGAATTGACATTAGGGATGATTACATTTTAGAAATGGACATTGTGGGAGTAAACATAATTTAATGTATTATGCTAGGAAGAGGATACACCATATGAATTTTATGTACATGATGTTGAGGTGCAAGACTCTTTGTCAGATGTAATAGAAGCTGTTAAACAAAAGGTGGAATCAGAGAAACTATTAGAGATTATGTATAGACCTCAAGCATTATTTCGTGTAAAAGCAGTGACAAGATGTTCTAGTAGTATGCCAGGTACAACTAAACGAGATTTATTTTCTATTATAATTTTATTCTTAATACCACACAGGGCATTCTGAGTCAGTCATCAGTGTGCAGTTTAGTCCAGATGGAAGGTATAATCAGAATCAATCATGATATTTTTCATCATAATTATTATATTTAACATCATAACATGCAGATATTTAGCCAGTGGTTCTGGAGACACCACTGTACGATTCTGGGACCTCACAACAGAGACACCACAGTATACATGTACTTCTCATAAACATTGGATATTGTGTTTGGCTTGGTCACCTGATGGACGCAAATTGGCATCGGGATGCAAGAAAGGACAGGTAAGAATACTAATATCATGTATCATCAAAGTACTATATAATGTTTGAGAATAGATACACTTACCTCTTGTTTACTGCAATACAAAGTGTTTCTCCCATGATAAATATTAAGGGTGGAGGAGTGCATCAGTGGTACATGATGTTTGGTCAACAGTGTTGTTTAACTTTGTTTTTCACTTAAAAAATAAATAAATGGTTCGGGAGCACCATGGTGACACCCTTTAGGGGAAACTCTGCATGTACTATACTATACATATACTAGTGTACTACAGGTGTACTATACTATACTGTACATATACTAGTGTACTACAGGTGTACTATACTATACTGTACATATACTAGTGTACTACAGGTGTACTATACTATACTGTACATATACTAGTGTACTACAGGTGTACTATACTGTACATATACTAGTGTACTACAGGTGTACTATACTATACATATACTAGTGTACTACAGGTGTACTATACTATACTGTACATATACTAGTGTACTACAGGTGTACTATACTATACTGTACATATACTAGTGTACTACAGGTGTACTATACTGTACATATACTAGTGTACTACAGGTGTACTATACTATACTATACATATACTAGTGTACTACAGGTGTACTATACTATACTGTACATATACTAGTGTACTACAGGTGTACTATACTATACATATACTAGTGTACTACAGGTGTACTATACTATACTGTACATATACTAGTGTACTACAGGTGTACTATACTATACATATACTAGTGTACTACAGGTGTACTATACTATACTATACATATACTAGTGTACTACAGGTGTACTATACTATACTGTACATATACTAGTGTACTACAGGTGTACTATACTATACATATACTAGTGTACTACAGGTGTACTATACTATACTGTACATATACTAGTGTACTACAGGTGTACTATACTATACTGTACATATACTAGTGTACTACAGGTGTACTATACTATACATATACTAGTGTACTACAGGTGTACTATACTATACTGTACATATACTAGTGTACTACAGGTGTACTATACTGTACATATACTAGTGTACTACAGGTGTACTATACTATACTGTACATATACTAGTGTACTACAGGTGTACAGTGGTTAAAGCTATTCACTGCTAAATTAATTATTCATAAATATTTATATTTCTTTGTCTTGTTAAGATATGTATCTGGGATCCAGTAACTGGACATCAATTAGGTCGTACATTGACTGGTCATAAACAATGGATAACCTGGTTGACTTGGCAACCATTACACAAGTATACAATACTGAACAGATCATGTGACCTGTTGTATTACTATTAATTATATCTTTAGTGATCCTGAGTGTCGGCTACTTGCTAGTTCTTCAAAGGTCAGCAAAAACCTTAAATTTAGCAACCAATGTTGTGTATCATTATTGCTGTGCACTATCACATGACCTCTGGCCAATCAGATCTCTAAAAACTAGTGATGTCACAGTACTTAAAATAACTTATTGTACATTGTACACCTCTTGGTAGCTCCAAGAAGAGTGGTAGTTAGTAACTATGGAGTTTGCATGATAGATAATAAATCGCTGAAACATACCTGTCTTTACCCTGATCTAATGTGTGTGCTTCTTGGACAATGCAATAATTTTAATAAAGCTTCAACTCTTCTGTAAATGTATCTAATTTATAATTATATTGAAATTGTCAGTTCGTATAACTACAATGATGTATTATAGTGACTTTTAATACAATGTTTAATACACAGGATACAACTGTTCGTATATGGGACACAATATCGTATACTTCTCTGGTTTTTAGTGGACACACTCACAGTGTTACATGTGTGAAATGGGGAGGTGAAGGGTTAATATATACGTCTTCACAAGATCGGACAATAAAAGTTTGGAGAGCAAGTGATGTTAGTTACATAAATGAAGTCAGATTATATACAAGTGTGTCATTTTAGAAAAGGGACACTTTCCTGCTAAATTTTGATCAAACATCAATCGCTTTCTGTTCTACCATTTTATACAAGAAGTCAATGAAATTCGGTATTTAATAATAGCTCTTCCTGGATACCAAATTTGATTGACTTCCTGTACAAAATGGCGGGATGGCAAATGATTGAATTTCATCGAAATTATTTTGTGAGAAAGTGTTGTTTTTATGTATATTACATTTCACATTTATTTCAAAAACAGTCCATTTATTTGTATTAGGGAGTTTTATGTCGTTCACTGGAAGGTCATGGTCATTGGGTAAATACAATGGCATTAAATACTGATTTTGTATTACGGACTGGAGCCCATGATTTAGAGAATGGGACTGTGACCAGAGGATTAACCTGTAAGTTCATATAGTGCATAATTATTATGATTAAAAGAAACTTTTGATATATAGTACAAGAATTGCAAAAAAAGGCTTTAGAAAGATATCAAGCAGCAAAGGTATCAATAATTATAATATTACGTTATAATGACTTTAATATAGGGTACTTACCCTGAGATCCTAGTATCAGGGTCAGATGACTTTACATTGTTTCTATGGCAACCTAGTGAAAGTAAAAAGCACTTAGCACGAATGACTGGTGAGTTGGACTTTTATAAAAATCACCAAACAGTACTGTTGATAACATTGTTGTAGTGTACGTACAGTAAAGTACTGTTGATAATACTGTTGTAGTGTACGTACAGTAAAGTACTGTTGATAATACTGTTGTAGTGTACGTACAGTAAAGTACTGTTGATAATACTGTTGTAGTGTACGTACAGTAAAGTACTGTTGATAATACTGTTGTAGTGTACGTACCATAAAGTACTGTTGATAATACTGTTGTAGTGTACGTACAGTAAAGTACTGTTGATAACATTGTTGTAGTGTACGTACAGTAAAGTACTGTTGATAATACTGTTGTAGTGTACGTACAGTAAAGTACTGTTGATAATACTGTTGTAGTGTACGTACAGTAAAGTACTGTTGATAATACTGTTGTAGTGTACGTACAGTAAAGTACTGTTGATGATACTGTTGTAGTGTACGTACAGTAAAGTACTGTTGATAATACTGTTGTAGTGTACGTACAGTAAAGTACTGTTGATAATACTGTTGTAGTGTACGTACAGTAAAGTACTGTTGATAATACTGTTGTAGTGTACGTACAGTAAAGTACTGTTGATAACACTGTATGAAAGTGAAGTACATAATTATATAGACACTGTACTATAAGCACAAATTCAAGTACTCTGCTGTAACATATAGTTTCACAGCCACTCTCCATTGAACCTTGACCTCTATCACATAACACATGTACTTTGAAAATTTGGACCTACAGGTGAAAGCTCTGCAATTCAGTGCTTCAATGTACTCGTACTGATCCAGTGTTCACTCTTGTTTATAATTTCATGTACATGTCATGTACCTTTGTTTAGGACATCAGCAGTTAATTAATGATGTATCTTTCTCTCCTGATGGACGATTTATAGCTAGTGCATCTTTCGACAAGTCTGTGAAACTCTGGGATGGAAGAACAGGAAAGTGAGCAAAGAATCCAATATACACATAACTAGATGAATGTGAAACATTGTTGGGGCGAGCCTGATCGAGTGCTACATATATGTGTAGGCCATGCATATCGCGTACCGATGGGAAGCAGGTGTATGGGAGGTGGGCATCCGGCACTGGGCAGGGTGTAGTTTTAGCTATAGCCGGCCTGGCTGGTCGATTTGCAAGCCAATGACCGTGGTTTCAAGACTACATAATCAGTGTGAAATTTAATTTTCTTAAGAACAGAAGGCTGATCAAGAAGTGGTACAACAGTATCAACTGATTTTATTCGTTGATGTAAATCTGCATCACACTGCAATCTGTCTTCTCTTTCTTCAGTTGTCTCAGAAGACAATCTTTGTTGTTGACAGTTTCTCAGTTGAAGTAATCTTGCTGCCCTTTGGTCCTCTGTTTCAGAGGACAGTCTTTGCTGTTGACAGCTTCTTTTCTGCGCCAATCTTTCCCCTCTCTGATCCTCTGTTTCAGAAGCTTTTCATTATTCACGATATGTCTTCTGTCGGTCTAACCTAGCACAACGTTTCTCAGGTGTTTCCGCTTCTCTTCGTTGCTTATCTGCCTTTTTTAAACGGTTATCACGTTGCTCTGGAGTTTCAGCCTTCTCGACCGTCTATCTGCGTATCTACCATTAGCTGGAAAGTCATTCATATTTCAACGTGCAACTGATAACTGATATCATGATGTAAGTGATGTTGTGTGAAATTCGAATTTCCTGTAATACGAATTGTATGCCATGTTTACAGAATGGTCATATCGCCACAAATATATAGACACAGTCCTCATTGAATCGATCAGTGTGGGGCTCGCTCAGGCTTGCCCCAATAATATGTAATGCTGCATATAGGGCTGGAATGGATTCTGTCTTTTACTATCCAGATATCTGTTCACAATAGCGGTTGGGTACCCGGATAATTACATTAAAAAATTCATAACTTGTTTTGCAGTAAAATATAAAGTATTACCTCACCTTTTTGCTGTAATGAATTCATTATTGTAAACGCATATCCGGATAGTAAAAGACAGGATTTGTTCCAGCTCTAATTTTAATTATTTTGTGCATATAGGTTTATAGCTAGTTTAAGAGGTCATGTTAGTGCTGTGTATCAAATCTCCTGGTCTTCAGATAGTAGACTCTTGTGTAGTGGTAGCTCTGATAGTACTTTAAAGGTAATGCTACTATCACACATTAGATCCTTTTAACATCCTTTATCTTTCCAGCTGTGGGATATCAAAAATAGGAAATTACTTTATGATCTGCCAGGACATTCTGATGAGGTACACTGTACCACTCTTCATGTTGTGAACAGTCTGTACACTCCTGGACTGTACTGGACTGCTACTGGACATGAATTATCTTTATCATATTGTAATCCTATATTTATTCACTTAGGTATTTGCTGTTGACTGGAGTGTTGATGGTGAGAGGGTAGCTAGTGGAGGTAGAGATAGAGTACTTAAGATGTGAGTGTGCATTATTAGCACCATACATATATATAATTATTCATTTTGTTAATTAGATGGAGAAGATGAGTATCTATTTTTTAATAACTTTGTCAACAAAAATTTTATTATACTGTGTAATATTATACATGTACATCTCAGGGTTAAAAAAAAGTTTAGCAACAATCAAATATCAGCGGAATGTATACTACTAGTATTTTCCCCAGCCACCTACAAACTGATTAGTGTGGGTGGCCAGGGACAGGCTATAAATCTTGCTGTTTTTTTTTTTTTGTTTTTTTTTTTTACTACTGGCAATGAGACTCAGTGGACAAGATGGGAAGTGACAAACCACATATAAGAATAATATTTTCCAGTCTCGTCCAGGTGGGACTAATTTGTACATCAATATCACTTGACACTTGTTTCTTGAATGAGAAACATTCCACAATTCAATATGTAATCCACCATACACTGGACACTGGTCCATGGTACACCAGTGTACTAACAATTCAATATGTAATCCACCATACACTGGTCTATGGTACTCCAGTGTACTAACAATTCAATATGTAATCCACCATACACTGGACATTGGACTGGGAACAGTTTTAAATCACTCGAGAATATGTTCATTAAAATGCAATAATTTGTGTATTACAGAAATTAATTTTTAAAATCTATAAAAAACATTTTCCAAGAGGCCAGTCACCACACAGCCTTTCTTAGTGCTACAACTTCTTCTATAAAGTTAATATGACTAGCATATAGTTTCATTCCTGCTTTGGCTTCAGTCCATGCCACATCACCTGCATCATCTCCAGCCTGTAATTTCACCTTCTGGAATGAGTCACCTGACGAAATAGACATTACAAATTGTTATGAATTAGTTTTAGAATAGGGTTACTTCAAAATCATGCAATAATGGCATAGTTATAGTATGGTATATAATTACTACAGAATGTGTCATGCTGTCTTTAAATTGTGTAGCACAAAGTAAGACGATGATGTGTTGTACTCAACTGGTTCATTACATACAGTATACATGTATAATATGTTAGTCATGTTGCTTCTGTTTGAATATTTATATAGTATAGTATGGTATAAAAATTACAGCAGATGTATAAGGTTTATATTATGTTGTATATGTTAGTTGTGTACCTCAATACATGTGTGACACTCGTTACTATAGTCATAGATCATTGATAAGTATGTTGTTATGAATGTATGTACTTAGTGGGATAGTTCATGTATGAATGAAAACATGCATTTTAGTAAATGATGCAGTTAATGTATTCTTGTAGTTTGTCTCATTGTGATCAATGGCAGATAATTTATAAAACACGTGGTTACTTTGAAGTTTTGCCGTATCTACATGCACACATACATATTTAAACAGTTGAGTTTATCACACCACTGACGTCTTATTGAGTGCTGCACAACACTCACCTGCTCCAAACTCAAGATGCAACATTAAGAGAAGCTACACACAGCTATAGAAGATTTGCCTTTCCGGAATATATTCATTACAACATACCTACTTGTGGTATAACAGATTTATAATTGCCCTGGCCTCGAGCTTGGTGATTATAAATCTGATATAGCACTTTTAGGTGTGTTATAACATATACCTTAATGTATAACAGATTTATAATTGCCCTGGCCTCGGGCTTGGTGATTATAAATCTGATATAGCACTTGTAGGTGTGTTATAACATATACCTTAAATGTATAACAGATTTATAATTGCCCTGGCCTCGAGCTTGGTGATTATAAATCTGATATAGCACTTTTAGGTGTGTTATAACATATAAATATTAGCTTAATGTTGTATTTATATAGCATCATATGGTAGTAAAGGTCATTCACATTCACCATGATCTCAGAAAAATTTTCATAACTTTAGATTGGAATGTCCAACAATTTTTTTGCCGGCACCATTTTCATACATTAGTCCTTCCCGTTCTTTTTTGTGTATGTTAAATTTCAATCCATTGCTTCATTATTGAGTTACAGTATAATCATGTATTAACCTTATGACATTAAACTATACACTATATTACATATAAAGTCATCACATCATAATTTTGAGGAGATCGTGAATGTGAACTGACTATAGGTATATAGGCCAGAAATGGTACCTGTTTCATCATGGAAATTCATTGCAACAGTTTCCATCCAAGCATTGTCGGTATTACGTGGATCATCAACATAACCTGCATATATCTGAGAATATCATCAATAAAGAATATTGCAAGTATACCCAGAAATTGCTAAGTAGCTAAACTAAAATAGAAATTTGGAAACTAATATTACCTTAAGCCTACAATTAATTACATCCATTAAATTTAGGGATTTTTAAACACTCCAATTTAGCATATATTTAGTGAATTTTTTTAGCCACTCCTAATATGCCTAATAAAATGATCACGAAATATATTTTTCAGCATGTACTAATTTTAGCGATTATTTCGTTAGTTGCTAAAGTCACTACATGGAACTGAAAGTAAACTTAAAAAGAATTATTGCTAAACAGAAACCAAACTAACTAATTAGTAATAATAAAATAACAACTTATAAAGAACATATTTATATCACGTCATGTTTACTAAACATCTCTACCTAGATCTGAGGCCCCCCCCCCCACTCAATACTTATGTCATAATACAACTTATAATGTACATATTTATATCACGTCATGTTTACTAAACATCACTAGCTAGATGTGAGGGCCCCCCCCCCCCCCCACTCAATACTTATGTCATAATACAACTTCTGAAGCACATATTTATATCACAATATTATGAAATGTTAATACCAAGCCCTGGAATTTAACTAGTATATTTACACCTCCTCATACCTGTTCACCTTGTTTGAACATTTCATCAATCTTAGCTTTAATTTGTTTCTTTTCTTCATCTGTTGCTTCAAGACTGTTCATAGCTTCTTCTCCAAATTCCTTTTTCAGAGTGGCAGACACTGTATCACCTGCTTCAACCATTCCCTTTTGAAAGACAAGAGATCAATTCTTAAAATAAATGACTAGAACATTATTATACTTTTATGTACTTATTTTGTTTACATATTAAGTAAAGTGTGTTCACATTCATGATGACCTCAAAATTATGATGTGATGACTTTATATATAATATAATGCATAGATTAATGTCATAAGGTTAGTACATGATTATACTGTAACTCAATAATGAAACAATGGATTGAAATTTGACATACACTAAAAAGAATAGGAAGGATAATTATATGAAAATGGTGCAGATAAAAGATGGCTAGTTATTCCAAACTACAGATAACATCACTTTTCTGAGGTCATGGCGAATGTGAATGACTCGATGATATTAGTAGTTAATTTCTTACTCCAGGTAAAGCCCATTCTCCAGTATCTTTTCTTTTTA
Organism: Petrosia ficiformis; assembly: GCA_947044365.1. Lineage (NCBI taxonomy): Eukaryota > Metazoa > Porifera > Demospongiae > Haplosclerida > Petrosiidae > Petrosia > Petrosia ficiformis. Next base: position 4,420,292 of record OX345649.1, on the reverse strand, counting down.
CTGCTACAAATTCTAGGACTGGTTTGCCATCACGAAGTATCTTTTCACCTGACTTGTCTCTCTTCCATCTAGAAAATCCAATACATCTTAAATACCACATCAACAGGCATACAATAATTAATTGAGGTTCACTCACAATTGTATCATACAGTACTGTTTACCTATTTTCAGGGCAGGTGTACTCTCACAGTGTCAACTGTGAAGTAATGTACTATTGCTCACATACATGTTAAACCCATTCTATTTGCTGATACACAAGTTATATATTATAAGTTGGGATAGATGAGTACTAGGGGTCGGTGATAGTAGTGATAGTAGTGATAGTGTGACTATTATTATCATTAGTGTTACTATTACGACAGTGATAGCTAAAAACTACTATCGTGATAGTGGACATGTGGTTACAGGCATGTGCATTTGACATTGTCTTGTCTCAACATACCCACAACCACGTGAAAAAAACGTGAAGATGCATGGCAAAGATATAATTATATATATATATATATTGATGAGATCGATCTTGACAAAGAGCTGGAGAGTGATGTATGGAGTACTTAGTTTCTCTGCTACAAGTGGAAAATGCTTAGAATCTGTATTAAAATGTTAGTTTCACTATTGTAATAGTATTCACTGTCATTAAAGTATTAATTTTATTAAATTTCGAAATTTCACTATCGCCCAGCTTACATTGATCACATGTTAAACCCAGTGTTCTGCAGGAACTTCTGCCCACACTGGTCGGCACTGTTTGAGAATAACCACCTCTTAGATAAATTAATCACCACTCTGATGAATTAACTTCCTCTCAGATAATACATGTACAGGCTACTGAGACAGAATTAACTATATACTGGATAAACAGAACTATATGCAATTAGAATCCAACCATCACTCTAAATATCCTGGGCAGAACACTGTAAACCCATTTTGTATTTGTTGATACACAAAATTTATAGTAAGTACTACACTAAAGGTCATTCATGCTCACCCTTGACCTCAGAAAAACATTCGTATCTTTATTTTGGAATGATAAACAATCTTTTACCGGTATGATTTCCATATAATTATCCTTCCCATTCTCTTTTATGCATATCAAATTTCAATTCATTACTTCATTATTGAGTTACAGTATAATCTTATAACATTAAACTATACACTATATTAGATGTTAAGTCATCACATTATAGTTTTGAGGTCATCATGAATATGAACAGACTTCATCACATATCACCAATGTTTAATCATTCCTTACCTAGTTACAATAGGATCAGCAGCATGATTAGGACCCCATTTACCCAGCAAACCTCTTCCAATCATACCAGTCCGACCAACTGGGTTTCTATACAAATACAATAGCCATCAAAACAAATTTGACATTAATCACAGTCACTTACTGTGGTACACCATCAATAATAGTGTAATCTCCCATAAAACTACGACGGTTTATCTTACCATCCAGTTCGTTAAATTTTAAAGGATTCTCTGGTGGACTTGTCCTGTAGAAGTAAAAACGTTAGAGCTGATATGTAAGTTGACGTTCTGATCATGTCTTTAAGCAATAGTTCTTTCTATAGAAGTTATACAATTATGTCATTATAGTGATGAGCGATACCAACGTCAAAATTCATAATTCTGCAATACCAATACTTTGATGGTATCAAGTACTGATTCAGATTCAATACCAATACTACTGCATTCCTTTTGTGTGCATTTTTAGCTTATACCACTTCATTCAATCAAAAACAACATGAATGGTATAACATGCATTTGTGCATATGCAGTCCATTACTCATCTAGTACTCAATACCATTGATACCAATTCCCAAACTACACTGTATCATATTAAAATGTACATTTTTGGTATTACCATTACTAGTGAGATATTACACAATAATAATGGTGTGAGTGTCACATGACTCACATCCACCATTTTGAGTTGCAAAATATTGTACTCAACAATAGTGTGCCTAATATTTGCTGCATTCTCTTGACTGCAAGAATGTTAATGAAACCCTTCAGTCTGGCAGTCCCTTCCCAGTGGAGTCCAGGTGCATAATTACTGCTTTGTTTTCGGAGAATGCAAAATCAACCATTCATTTGCCACTCGAAAATATTTAGATTATGCCATACCTTCTTTCATTATGTCTGTTTAGGGGGTGTGGGTCTACAGCAAAGATAATTGTTTATCCAATTAAGTTACATTTGATTGGGTTCATTTGCTTAGCTAGTTGGGAGATTAGGAAAAGAGCGATTTTTAAAAGTGTGCGAAATATAAAAAATTATTCTGCACCAAATTAAATTTGTTCGATCTGTGTGCATGGTCTGACCCTGTTAATACATCACCAATTATGACACATCATAAAATAACCTAATATCTGGATCTGCCCAGACTGGGTTCTTGAGCACTGGTGGAGCAGTGTAATCAACAGGGCTATACTCTGACCAACTAACATTCCAGAACACTTTGTCATCAGGTACTGGAAATCTCTTTACTCCTCCTTGATACTCATCAGTTCTAGCTTTGTAATGTATTATAGATGCAGAGGTACTGGCCATTCTCAGAGGCTGTAGAATCCTAGAAAGCATATAAATTAACAAAATAGTGAAAATAAGGCTCATATAACTCGGAGTGGTATACGGAGTTATTTTCGCTCGTACATAACACGGAGTTATACGGAACTCACATGGCGATGATGGCATTCCTGCAGGCCTGTTTGCTGTGTGGGAGTGTGTAGGCATTACTTTTTGACTCAACCTATGATAAACATAATATAAATATAGCAAGTATGTTTTCAGTAGCTATACTGAGCTGTTCTGTTTATCATTACTTGCAAAAATGCCAACTGATGGATCATATGTAACTGATGTCAAAGTCTCTGGTTTCAAGAAAGTTAACAGAAACTATGTGAGTATATTAGTGAATTTCATATATAATAGTTATTGGATTATGCAATTTGCATTAAAAATATTCTATTGTTAAAATTTGTAATGCATACCTTGCAATTTACATATTTCTGCACAGTTATATATTATTCAAACAACTTGGTCAGATGGAATGAAGTTTGAAATCTACAGGAGATATGGAGATTTTTTCAGCTTTCAGGTATGGATATAGTGCTGCACTTTCCAGCCATATCAATTTTATGTGATAGCCTGCACTTTTCATCTATATGTGATAGCCTGCACTTTTCATCTATATCAATTATATGTGATAGCCTGCACTTTTTACTGAGCTATATCAATTTTATGTGATAGTTTGCATTGCTGATTGCAGTGATTTCCATGCTGATTTTGTTAAGAGCTGATTTACATTTCTTTAGGATACCTTGTTGAAACTGTTCCCAACTGAAGCTGGGAAATATGACTCTCTTGATAGAAAAATACCATTTTTGCCAAGTGAGTTCATGCATTTGAGTAAGTTAAGAATTTGAAAGGCATCCAATTTTGAGAATGAATATCCTGTGTGAAAATTAGTATTATGTCACCAAGAAGAACAACACAAATGTTTCCACACTTCTATAAGTATTCTATTTTACTTCAGCTGTAGATAATGTGTTTAAGCTATTTGGCAGAACCAATTCAGAGAGTGTGATGCAAGCAAGATTGGAAACCATTAATTACTATTGCCAGGTATGGAGAAATTAAACAGGAAAGATATTGAATGCATATATATAAACTGATTATAAAAATATTCATGATGTTTTCCAACAATTTAATTTGTCAAAGTAAATCATTATGTATGATCAAATCATATAATAATGGAAGCACAATAACTGGCCATCATCAAAGAGTTAAAAGTGTACATGCAAGATATAGAATGACAAATTTACAATATTTTTACCGCCCACTAGGCCATCCCTATGACTTCTTTCCCAAGGGTTTGAACTATATTTATATTATCAATTGAAATGAATTAAAAGATCATAATTATACATAACACAATTTATGCAAGAGCAATTAAATTCTGATATTCAAAAACAAGCACAGTTCATTTATTGGAAGAGTTAAGGAGCTTTTCTGGTGGTTGCTCATTTTGGTCAGGTTGGATAATTTGCCAATCATTTTCATTAGAATTCTGCATTGATCTTAATAAGATGTAGAGATGCCTTTGGTTGATCATATGTTTTGAATTTGCAAGGAATGACAACTGACTCTTAGTTTGAGGAATTTCACTCTTGCCTTTCTGTGTAAGAGATCTCCAAATATATGTATATATATATATAAATCACTGTAAAATGAATTGGTTGTTTCTTTAGTTGCATGCTTACAGGCTCTTGTGGATGATTTAAAAATATAGTTAGGAACATGAAATGTAGCACATTGTTTGGTATGTTCAAACATACCAAAATACATTCTACTACCACATGAAAAGACTATTGGATAACTTCAGTTGGTAACATGAGAAATGAGACATGGTTTATTTAAACTTTGTTATATACTTACATGTATATGACTGTAAATAACATATATGGAGAAAAATCTTTCGCATTAAAATAACCATTTTATTGGTTAGTACAGTTGCATGTAATAGCATGAGTTTCAATTTAGTCCACTCAATTAATTGTCAGTATAATAGTACAGTATTCATGACATATATGGTAGATATAGTTTATGCTATAAAGTATATCTACAATATGTGTGGGGGGAGGGACATGCCTCCTGTATATCCATGGTTATATATGTCTCTGTAATGACACAACTTCCTTAACTTATACAATGCATGTGTAACACAAGAATACTATATTATTATGTAGATTCAACCCCATGGAAGCGATCATAGTATGCAGGCCATAAACATAATTTAACAAAATAATATCTACTATAGTTGAGTGATCAAGAGGTTGGCATATATATGTCATGCATGACTAATGAGACAACTGATACACTGAATTTCATATACTGCATGCCTACGATAGAGTTTACATTCCAGAAACAAACATGAGTAATTATGTAATTATAGTGCATTCCTATATGATATTTAGTATAGTTGTAGTGATCAAGAGGTTGGCATCTGTATATCTAGATGTACATGAGTAATGCTAAAGCCTGGTCACAAGTTTCGAGTATTTCTTGCCTAAGGAGGAACTACACAAAGTTCTGGTGGTTTACTTCATATATGTGCATGAAGAATTATCGAAATTCATTTTGATTGAATCAGTAATTGTACAGATGAAGATGACTGAATATTGATCACTGTAAAAATGAATGGGTTATTTTAACCACACAGTCCTGTTGCTAATTAATTATTTATCAATTAATTATACATTATGAAATAATAATTGTCATTACACATCAATTTTGTAGACCATTCTGCTACGAGTTGGTGATCACATATCTCGTTGTAGTCATGTGATTAATTTCTTTTTTCCAACACCAAATGATAAGCAACTGAGAAGGTATCATCCTATAATATGCATCAAGATGAACACCATTCATTTATAAATCCACTCTGTTTTTATAGACTTGGCAAACCACTCACTCTTCATCCATTAAGAATTCCCTCAGGTATAAATACACATTATTGTGCTAATTATCTGTCAGTATACCTCTGCTAACCTATAATTTGATGTGACATTCATATAATATATATATATATATATATATATATATACCATTATAAGGCAATCAGTGGGAAGAGTATATACTCTTAGCTGACTTTGCAGCAGAAGCGGGTAAAACCCAGCAACTGTCAGCTAAAGCAGGAGAGGAAGTTACTGTACTCAAGAATGATGAATCAGGTATGAATAATGAATTGAGTAGAATCCCATTGAGTTCAAACTATAAGCTCATTATAAATTTGTGGAAATTTGCTGTTGAAATGTTCAGATACACTTTTTATATGTAGTGCAATTACCCAAATCAAATTCACTTTACCAGATGTAGTCCATGTATACAGTGTGATTACCATGGTGATTGTATCCATATACTGGCACACAAATGCGCGACTATGAATTTATGAATGAACTCAGTTTCAACTCAGTGTGATCCTACTTCAATACATTGTTCTGAATCATTGGATTTTATATTTTTACTGCATGTTATGTTTTAGGATGGTCACTTTGTAGTAAAAATGAAAATAACAAAGTTGCGGGATGGATTCCAACATCTTTCCTCAAGAAAAAAGTGGAAGAAATTGAACTTGGGCACATAATTTCAGAGAGTATGATTCTATATTGTAATATAAGAATATCTCTATATTAAATGCAGTATATGTATATAATTATATAACTTTGTATCACAATAATTATAATTAATATTATGTATAGCTCCGCCTGATGATGCATTACAGAGCACTGACACAATAGAAGAAAGTTTCCTAAAATATCGTGCTATTTGTGAATATGAAGTAAATGATCCTAGTCAGGTTGCATTTCCTGAAGGAGCCATTCTTACTGTCATTGATCAAGATGAAGATGGTTTGTAAATCTATAGAGCCTATTAATAAACAACAGTGTTGATTTTCTTTTGTGCACAAATTAGGTTGGTGGTTTGTTAACTACAAAGGAAAAGAAGGATGGGCACCTTCTTCATATCTGGAACCTGAAAATGGTATTGGCATTATCACTGAAGAAGAATCGGATGAAGTGTGTATTCAAACACAAGAGGGTGAGAGAGAGACAGAGGGAGAGAGAAAGAGAGTACATTATTGTTTACCATTACAGGTGCTACTCCAACGAGCCTTACTGAAATATTCTATACAAAAAGGGAATATAAAGCAGATTTAAAGGACGAATTATCATTTCCTAAAGGAGCAAAAGTTGAAGTCCTTAACAAGTCAATATCTGGATGGTGGACAGCCAAGTGAGTCATCAATTGTTGGATTGTTATATATTATGATCTGCATAAAATATAATACTTTGTTACTTCTTCAGATACAATGATGAACTCGGAGTTGTACCAGCTACATTTCTTACTAAAGAACCGCTTCAAGAAGAAAAGAGTCGAACATCAACTGAACTGACTGTATCAGTACCTCAGTCACCACTATTGACTGTCAGTGAAGCAGCTCCAGTAAGTGAATACATGTACATCAACCCTTTTATGTTTATGTATGCTATCACTTGTTTCTCCTTTTTAGATCTTTAGTACAGAAAGGGTTTCTGGAGGATCGAAATTCAATCGTCCACCTCCTAGACGGTATACAGAATTAAATATATGTACATGATATACAGAAATAGATTTTTAAATTTATTGCTGTAAAAATGATTTTAGTGAGGTGGACCCTTGAAGGAACTGTGTACAAAGGCTGTTCCACTAGTATGCTTTAAAGTATAAGTTGGTTATGAGTCGTGTTTGTCTCATCAGTTGCCAAGAACCAGCTATTGTTAAAAGCTCAAACTTTCGTTGCAGTCTAAGTTGGACTTACAAAATATTTAGTGCTAATAATAGGTGCTAGTCTTTTATTATAGGAGGCAGTAAATCACTAAATAGTTTATCCTATGGTGCTAAATTTGTAACAGAATTTTAACACCTTAAATTACTTTAGTAGTGCAGTGTGCATTCCTGATTACACATTCTTGAGTGGTGAAAGAAAAAAATATTACCAGAGCAGTAGAAGTAATAATGAGTTCAGACAATATTCTTCAACATTTGTGGCTTATCAGCAATGATTCTTTATTACTATTATAATACTGTCATATTTTGTGTTTCCAAGTAAGTTTACTTTAAGAAAATAAAGTCTTTATTATACTTCTTGTATTTCATTTTCCCAACTACTGTTATATCTATAACTAAAACCTAGTTTAGTAAGGCATTGCAACTTTAGTGAACAATTCTCAACTAACTTTACTTAGCCACTGAAGACATGATATTTTTATCGTAATCTATTTATTGGTGGTTTCAACTGTGTTCTATTAAGTTTTAAACATGATAAATATAACTAGCCAAAGGTCTTCTTCACCTGTAAGCTATATTTAACCAAGCCTGTACAAATAATCAATATTATGTGTATGAATGTCACTTTGATATTGTTAATAATTATAGTATGACTGTACGGCATACAATAATGATGAAGAAACAGAGGCTGCTGGAACAAAGTTAACTCCAATAATATAAGTGACTAAAACGTGAATAAATAATTATTATTTTGTATTATATAGTATGTATTATATTTTAACATTTGTAATACCCTATTCATCAAGAAATTTGTTTTATATTGTTTCCAAGAAAATCAGTTGTGTACAAGCAGGGCGTAACCCTTCCGCCACTTTTAGAAGGGAATGAATAATAACCATGCATTCAAAAGAGAATATAATAACAAATTTTAATAGAATACGTTATTTACTGTACTGAGGTATGTGAAAACCCAAAAAGTATGCAAACAAGGTCAAAATTTAGGAGTAAAATTAAATTAAACTAACCACTAATTTATCTACAGCTTCTTTATCTTTTGCTCTTTAAAAATTAGTATGTACATATACGGAATTTTTTAAAATTTTGTTCCTGCTGCTACCCATCCCGAGCTTGTTTGGTTTTTCACATCCCTATATATTTTTCCCCCCTCCCCTCACAAAGCTCAATTAATAATAAATCTTAAATTGTATTCATTAGTTAAATAGGGTGTGGCTGTAGTAAATACACATATTTATATATATATAATATATAATTTATATATATATGTATATATATATATACTCATCGGATTTCTGTGTTTACCTCACGAGACATGGAAGAACGACTAGACGCAGAGATAGAAGAGATCATTGTATCTGGATTTTTCAAGAGAAGAAGAGATTATGTAAGTAGTGAATTAGTGCAACTTAAAAATTGCTTCACCAAAAAGGCATACATTTTATGATAATAGATCTAATAAATATTACTATAGTAATAATATGATTATAATTATGTTACTACAAATCGTTTTTCTTTTCTATAGGTATTTCAGATAGATGTGACTTGGAGTGATGGAGGAAAACTGCAATTATTCAGAAGATATGCTGATTTTGCATCTTTTCAGGTAAGTATGGAACAAGATTACCTTTATAAGGGAGATGAAATAGCCTTGAAATATTGTATTTTTGCTGTAAAGCATAACTTTGGTCTAACAACCCAAACTCACATTATGAATGTAGTCATAACATACATGTACAATAGTTGTTTTTACAAACATTTTACCACTAAAGGCCATTCTGTAGGCATGTGATTATAATGTTTGTATTATGATCATTTCATCTCCTTGTAATATTAATATATGCAGCAAATATTTGCATGTCTTCAGTAACCTTTCATGTGATATGATAATCGCTGTAAAATAACAGTTACATAACTAATTACATAATTAATGAACCATAATAATCATTATAATACATTACTAAACATCGATATATCCTATTTTAAATACAGAGAGCACTCATAAAACGTTACCAAACAACTAAGAAAGTACCACCTCTTCCAAGTAAGTATGACATTTGGCAAACTGCCTAAAATGTGTATGCATCAATAATTCTATCAAATTTCACTAATAAATGGCATACATTGCACCTCTTCCAGCCATCTAAATTATATTGCATACTTTAGCAATGCATATACTACTATGAAGATAGTAATGTAAAGTCTGTTTGCATTCACGATCAATGACCTCACTATTAGGATGTGATGACTTTATAATCCTACAATTCATAAGGTTAATTGTTCATGATTATACTGTAACTCAAAATAATGAAACAATGGATTGGCATTTACATAAACAAGTAGGAAGAGGAAGGATAATTATATGAAATTGGTGCAGGAAAAATGATTTGTGGTCATCCAAACTAAAGTTATAAACATTTTTCAGAGGTCAAGGTGAATGTAAATGACCTTTAGTTATCTTTTTGGGATATACATTTCAGTTGAGTGGTGTAGCCTCTTACTTTGTAATACTGATCAACATTTTGAGCTACATGTGTATTATTTTTCAGGTTTTCAAAATTTGTTCTCAAGACTATATCAAAATGATAGCACATTTCGTGTTCCACAGCTTCATCTGCTCAATGATTATTGTGCTGTGAGTGTTTTACATGTGATTAGATAGTACAGTTACACACACACACACACACACACACACACACACATTCACGTACGCACACATAGATAGATACATACATCATACACTTTAATATAAAGTATAAAATTTATTCAACTCCATACACTCATATAGTTCAGTTTAGTTATTGATAATGTATTAATTACAATAAACAATTTGTGATTATTTATCTGATTTGCAGGCTGTTGTTGGAACTTTCGATAATCTATTTGTTTTAAGTTTCTTCTATCATTGTCAGTATGATTCAAACTTGAGGAGGTATAATACATACATACATACATACATACATACATACATACATACATACATACATACATACATACATAATACATACATACATACATACATACATACATACATACATACATGCATGCATACATACATACATACATACATACATACATACATACATACATACATACATACATACATACATACATACATACATACATACATACATACATACATACATAATACATACATACATACATACATACATACACACATACATACATACATGCATACATACATACATAATACATACATACACACATACATACATACGTACATACATACATACATACATACATGCATACATACATACGTACGTACATACATACATACATGCATACATACATACATACATACATACATACATACATACATACACACACATGTACATACACACATACATACATACATACATACATACATACATATATACATGCATACATACATACGTACGTACATACATACATACATACATGCATGCATACATACATACATATACACATACATGTACATACACACATACATACATACATGTTGTTATTCTAGGAGGAAACTAAGACGTTATAACAAAGATTCTGATATTAGACGTCATACCGGTAATTGCATTACAATTAACATTATTCATTCATCCTTTTGTCCCTCTGTCCATACATCCATCTCTTTGTCCATACATCCATTTATTTTATCTCATATTAGATGAAGAATATCTTGTTCTTTCGGACTTTAATGATGGTAGTTTCAGTATTCAGGGTGGAGAAGTTGTGATGCATTTTGGAAATGACAGTGAAGGTAAAATGCAGTGTTGTAATTTAAATAAGAGACGCTTAATTGAGCAGATAGTAAAGAAAATCAAAACCAAATCTCTAATTTGAATTATCAGGAAATCTGCATATCCTGGAATTATTATACCATCTCGGATGTGTTTATCAAACAATTCCAGGATAAATATATTATATCGTTACACACATGTTTAGTTAATAATCATTATTATATAGTTTTGTGGCTGCAGTTTTATTATATTATACACACACACAATATAATTTCCATAGTGTGTACAGTTTTGTGGCCTCATAATGTGCCATTTTTCCTGAAACATATAATTAAATTAATAGTGTGACCATGATTGGTATTAATCAGGAATTATAATTGTTACTCATCATAAATGTCTATTCCAAGAAAAATTACATGGTCTATCAGACTGTATTATAATTAAATTACATTTTTTTTAAATGTGGGAGTTACATTAGTCAGTGTATAGCTATGTCTCAGGGTATGTAGAACATGTTGAAATTAACTAACCACTTCCATCGCCTTATACATACGTAAGCATATCAACTTTCAGAAGATAGCATGTCTGATTCATAATACTTTATACACCAAACAATATTGTAATATGAGATGACTGATGTAATCTAATCTACATAATATACAATACCTGACATTATTATGTTTACTGTACCTCCATTGACTGTAGTGTACTTTGTGAGTGAAGTACACTGTACTTTAAATATACCACACAGTGATACACCTCAGTACTATGCTATCACATACAAATGTAAACGTATATTACTATGATTACAGTACAAAGGCGTACTATAATTCTACATTTGACTACCAGTCTATCACCTTATTAAGGTGTAGCTCCTATCATAGTATGTAAACATAATAAAATGAGGTACTATATATAGGTTGTAGTATATATATCTTTTGATGTAGGTTGGAAGATGGTTGGATATGAAGTGAAAAACAATATGAAATTTGGATGGTTACCTGATACCTACTTGGTACCAAAACTCAATGAAGAAGATCCAGTTTTTGATGATATAAAGTCATATATATTAGGTATGTGTTTTTGTATTGTGCATAGTGTGAACATGGTTTCATTTAGGGGGGGGGGAATTCCCTTCCCAGAGTGCCCCCTCATGTTCAATTGTCCAAAATAGTCTCAGAGTCAGAAATTAGCAATGTAATTATTTATTATTTACGGTGCATGGCATTGTCCACCACAATAGTATAGCCCCAGATGCCAATATACAACCCCACCAACAGAATCTGTGTAAACCCATAGTAAATGTTTTATTTTGTATAAATCACTTACTCATATGTGTTTCAACATAAAGTCTTATTTCGTGTTGTGTTCTTGGAATGACAGTTCTGTTTGACAATAATTATGTAATGTTTACATAATTTGTGTATATAATTATACATAATTATGTTATTTCCAATAACGTATTCGCAATGCTGTTTTTCCTCACTCCACCTGTTTATCTATCTACCCTCTATTTATGTATGTATGTATCTATCTATCTATTCGCCTGTCTGTATGTCTTTCTGTCTATCTATCTATCTATCTATGTATATATATATATATATATAATTATATTATATATATCTATCCATGTATGTATCTGTATAATACAGCTTTAAGAAAAGAGGATGGCAAGACTAGTCCTCAGTATTACTCTCAAGAAGCGGAATGTATTGACCTCATGACTTCAGGAGTTAATTATTGTATGTATCGTGTCATAGAAGATTGTTACCTATCTTGTCATGACTGTGAAGATGTTCTCTTAAGAGAAGGTACTGCTGTTTTTGTGGTGGACAGAGATAAAGATGGTATGTTGATGACATCTGCTAATATTCCATGATATCAATATATGTCGTCTGTCTGTTCGTGTGTGCATGGGTATTTGTGTGTATTCTCATGTTTGTTTTTCTGTGTATATATGTGCATATATGTATATACATGTGTGGCAGTATAAGTAGATGTATATGTATGTACGTAATATGATTGTTTTAACTATAGCTAAAACCCTTTTATTTATATAAGCATCATGAGTAGTTGACTAATTATAACTAAATTACTGGCTTAGTTAACTAAAATATAAATAATGTGCATTTTTAGTTAGTTAAACTAAAACACATTCAATAAGCCTAAAATTACATTAGTTAACTAAAATCATGAGAATCTAGGCATACTATAGCAATAAATAAAAGAGATCATTACTAGTGATGTACGGATATAGATTTTTACTGATAATTCGATAGCCAATAATTACAAGCATTATTGTAGATGCAACAGTTTAATTGATATGGTTACCTTACATTCAAATGAACCTACTCGGTGTATTGCAGTTCTTCTGAACCCTCCTTTTCATAATATAAAAGGGTTGCATTCGCCACATTGCTGTAACATTATGAATAATTGATTGCTTGTAGCAGGAATTCAAGCAACCAAATGTAACTTTTTAGTACTATTGTAATCAGATCCTTCCTACGTTACACACTATCCATACCATCCATACACTATTCATATATCTGCCAATACCGATAACCGATCCGATAATTTCACACTTCCAACATAATTATATAATTATTGTAATAAAGCACAAGAAACTTTGTGTATATATAATATTCTGATATTAAATTATTATTACTAGTGTATTTACCACCTACTAGTTCAAAATTAGTTTTATAAATAGCAACATGGTAAGTGCAATGGGCTTTAATGGAATTGATATTGCTCATGCACAATTAATATCGGCTGGGTATCAGTACGAATTTGCAGATAACCGATACACTAAAGTAATCATATTTATTGGCCGATCAGATGTCCGATCCGATTATCGTTGCATCACTAGTCATTACTGTCACGCCAAAACAAGACTGATGCATACATACATTCCTGCTAATAATTATATACATAATAATTAATGATTAAGTAATGTGTTGTTTTAACTATATAGGCATTGTGAGTTTTAAATCAGTTTTGGGGTGGAGTTTAGTATTTAGTTGCTATTTGCCATTCCTTGTGCATTTTGTAAAGAAAAACAAAAAGTCAATTAACAGTTAATGCTGTTAGTGACAATATAATCAGAATTAACTGCTCCAGAGAGAACTGTGCAGTGCTAAATAAGATGTCCATGGTGTGCCATATGAGCTTATCAAAAACACTGATATATAAATACATAAAATTATGATTGTAAATATTGATTATGTACAGAATTAAACATAGTATGTTCACAATAGGTTGGTGGTATGCTAGTAGTTTGGAAGATGGAAGTGAGGGCTGGTTGCCTTCAACAGTACTTGAACCAAGAAGAGCTTCACTGAGGCATAACAAAGACTACGATAAAATATACCAACCAATCGAGGGCTCAATTGATTTTTTAAAACCTGTCCCTTTTTATGTCAAGAAATCATACAGAGCAAACCAGACAGATGAGATATCACTTGAGTCTGGAGAATGGGTTCATGTATTACATCAATCATATTCAGGATGGTGGACAGTCAAGTATGAAAGTCATAATATCAATGGAGAGACTAACAGACACAATGGAGACAGACAGAGATAGACCAACAGACAGACTAATAGACAGTTAGCGATGGAAATGAATAGTAACAACATCCCATACAGGCTTTCAATTAGAAAATGCATCGAGGGGGGCGGGGTGTGAGGGCCAAAACATTGAATTTGAAAAGACTTTGGGGGGCAACATACAGGATTATCGTAGTGTGCATATTGGCAAACAAATTCCAACACTTACCCCCCTAAATGAAACCCTGCTATAGACAGAATACCAAATTCCCTAACATGAGGAGTTGAGCTCACAACCCCTGGAAATCAATAATATTGTATGTTCTCAAAATCTACCTTACAATGGGCAGATAGGTAGACTAAACACAGCAAGAAATCAAAAAGAATAGATGATGGAACAGACAAACAACGAACTCATTTATTAACAAATAGATGAACTAATAGTTATATTGAGAGTAATTTATTAATTGACTTTTGGACAGTTGTATTCTTGAATGTATTAAAATTTCATTTTATTTACTAGAAGTCAACAAGCTATTGGTTTGGCTCCGGCTCTTCATTTCTTCAACAAGCAAACAAATGATGAAATATCTTTTGTTGGAAGAGCTTACAATATTGGTTTCAATTCGTCACTCTTATCTCTTCCTCCTCCAAGAAGGTACGTCATACTCATAAAGAGAATGAAATGCAGGGATCATGATAGGATACTCTCACAAACACAGTCTAAATTTGTATAAAAGTACATAGCATGCATGCTTTGTGCACTAACATTTAGAGGGTAAAAATCCCATTGCCCCTCCTCCCTCATCTGTATCAGGAGTGTGGAAATAGTGAGCCATTTGCCAGACATTTTGGCCTATTTTCAACACTCTTGTCCTGTTCCCCATACACTTTGTATACAGCTCAGTTTCAATTTACAGGACATTCACTAAACTAGCCACACCCTTGATCTGTATTAATCTCTGGAGTGTAACATTTAATTCACTGTAAATGTATTTTAACTGAATAGTGATTCCTTCGGTTGCATAGTAAATGCCCATCAACAAAGCATTTTGCATAATGACTACCAACACAATTTATTACTTTAAATTCTTATACTTAATATGTTACACCAATAATCAGATTGGTAAATTGGTATTGGTCATTATTTTTAGTGTCAGTATCAGTTATTTCAAAACAATGTAACCGATACTGTAAAAACGTGTACTAATAATGTATTTTATGTGATTAAAAACATTTTTAAAAATGAAAGATATGTAGGGTGCTTTTATATGCATCTAATGTCAGTAAGCACTTTGCATAACGACTGCCAACACAAATAATTTATTACTTCAATTAGAAATTCACATTCTTGCGAAGTGTAAACAGCACTGGAATCGGTGTATGGGATGTAAAATATTAAGTGTAAGAACAACTAATGTTTGAAGTAATAAACTGTGCTGATAATCATTATGCAAAATGACTGCCAGCACAGATGGATGCATGAAATGTAAAATATTAGATCAAAGCCAGTATGAAATATTTGTATGTCCCACGCATGTATATATATCCGTGTACATTCTGATTACTGCAGATATAGTAACCTAATTAGTTAATTAAAACATTGTACAATGAACCTGATATCCATACTAGGGATATGTGACACAACTAAATAATAGTATTGCGTATTGCTGCCAAAAATATCATGATATGATACAGTATCACGATACTTGAAATAATAATTGAATTTTTTATAAAATGTAAATATATGTCCTGTTTGATTGTATCTGTTAAGAAACGGTAAAAGAAATCAATCAAATTAAGTTATGCACACTAGCTTGTTAGAATTGCTTTAGGTATAAAATTAGATAAATGGGAAAAACCAGGTTTACTAAACTGTCCACACCAGTGTATTGATACACCCAAAAGCTAATATTGTATCACGATATTGAATGAAAATACCGATATATCAATATGTATTGCACATCACTAGTTCATACTATTGAAGAATTTAAATTTTTTCCTCAATTGACAGAGAAGAGATTACTTCTTCAGACTCATCTCCCATTTCCCCTCCTCTAATTGACAATTCAGTGTTTTTAGAAAGTGACTCTACATCGTGTAGCGATAAAGAAAACTCACCTATACCTACTGGTTACTATGGCGACATTAACACAATTCTATCTGATGTTCAACCACAGAATGATCAATTTCAAATTAATTCCCTTCCATCCAGTCCAGCAAACCCTTTTACAGGTACAGAAATATTGAAAAAAGATGAAACTCTCAATATACCTGTAAGATTTCTCAGCCCTGTTGCTTCTAACTATCACCATCAATTTATGTCTCTTTCTCACTCCCCTCTATCGACTTCTCCAACTCCGTTTTCTCCTAATCGTAGTCCAATACCTTCGCGTTTTTTCAAAAAAAAGACACCCTCCCCTGCTCCAGAAAATGTATCAGAAGAATTGCTTGCAGTCTCATCACAACTTCCTAATCCAGAAGAGAATACCTTTTCATTTGATACACAAAATACTAAAATCTTAGAACAACACCCTATTTCTCATGAAGAAGAATCTAAAGGATTTCCAGTTCAAATGCCTGTAGAATATTCAGAACATAAAACACTTTCTGGGTATTCCAATGGCATAGGAGCAATGTCCATGAATAACGAGGAGAATCAACATGCTTTTGAAACAGCAAAAGAATACGTATCTGATGAAGAAATTCAAGAAGGAACTTCTAAAAATCTCCTACCAATGTTCCTCACTCAAGGTGATGATGAAGAATTCAACTCTGTGAGAACATTGTCTTTGTCTGATAAGCTTGCCTTAGAAACGTGTGACCCACACGATGAGGAACGTACTCACAAAGAGCCAATGAATATACCATCCTTCGTTCCATACAGTAAAGGATTTTCTTTCAGTGATACTAATGTTTTTGGAAACAAAGAGACGCCTTTGGTACAAAAAGTAGATTTTCCTTTTTTAACAAAGACGTACATGTCTTTAGATATATCTGATGATGACGACATCTCACTGGATGAACCTGTAGTGAAACAACTACCATCACTTACAAGTATGTCAACAAAAGACTTAGAGAGGAGATCGAGATCAGCTCCTCCACCAAAACAATCATCAACACATACGGATGCAAATAAAGTTAGCGAACAAAACAATTCCTTTGACCATTTTCATTCTTTGAGAAAGTCAAAATCTTCCAGTCTTCTACTGAATAGTGGCAAAGATCCCAGTACACTACTTCCTACTACACAAATAAGTGACGAGATCAGACAATCAAAACACTCAAAACACTCTCATGAAGGTGGGCTAAAACCTTCCCGTAAATCAAACACGAAAACTGATAGGAGGTGGAGTCCTTCATCTCCCAATGATTGGAATACTCTTCCCACACATACATCACTTAGAAGTAAAAGTGCAAAAGTAGATCTTAGAAACAGATCAACAAGTCCTCTTAATAGTTTTATACACGGTTCTTCAAAGACCTTTCGTAAATGGCTAAGAAAAGGAGATACATCTGCTGTTACTGACTATCCCCCACCATCACCATCAAAGGATTTTAAATCCGAAGAAAAGAGAGAAGAAAATAATTCCATCGACAGAGATCCTATTACTAACCCAAAGACAAATCAACACAAACACATCAGAGAAACAGAAACATCATTGTAAACTCAGTATACACTTTGTATATAATGGTTTTCTCACGTGTAACATATATTTATAATATTATAGCTGCCGTCATTGTTTATCTTTTTGTGGTATATATTTTATACAGTGTTTATTTTTGTAACATAAACTTGATAAAATATGTATGTATATTACATCATATATAGTATACATTCTATAATCTAACTATAATAATTATAATTATATATAAAATATAATGTAATATATACTATGCCTACCATGGCAAACATCTGATGTGTATTTACAAAAGGTAATTTTTTTTTCTATGGGTATTTGTCATTTATGACAAACTGAAAGGATGTTAATAATAACTGAGTACTGAGTTCATGTTTTTATATTGCTACATCACATGCTCTTTGTATACACTGAGATGAGTAGCCTGGTCTGTTTTCACATTATTAAGTTAATTTAGATGTCACGGTAGTAGATCTATGTAGCTACATTCTTGTACTAATTTAGCACTTATCAGATATGGAAACCATAACAGAACACGATAGCCAACAGAAACTGGAGAAGCTACTAGATTTTTGTCAAGTAAGAATACCTCAATATCATACTATGCTATGTCTCAATGAGAGAATATGTGTTTGTAGTTTGTTTTAAAGGAGAATGAGGCAATGAAGGATGTCTTACAAGGAGCAACACTAATTGTGAATGTAGGAGATAGCCAAAGAGAAGTAAGTAAGTATGTTTGTAAGCATATGTATAGATTATGTAAACCTTCATGATTCTGTCATGTACAAATGGCTACTAAAATTTAGCTGTGTTCTATATATAGAATACTGGTGAATCACATGAAAGTTTTAGTTATCTTATATAAAGCCAGACAAGATTCCACTAATTGGGTAATGAATTAATTTATACCCACTTGAGCCATTATCATCGAAGGAAAGAGTAACAACATAATCTATATTTGTTAAAGTATAATATATACATGTATATTACATTGTGTAAATCTTATGTATGTTATTTTCATATCTAGCTACTGCTCAGCACTTTATCAACAAGACATCAGATACCTACTCTGGGATTGGGAAATACTGTGACGTATTCTGAAACATTACCTTTGTCTGTTAGCAATCATCATGGCAATGAAAGATTAAAGAACAATAGAGAGGAAAATATGGAAGCTGATATTAAGAGTGAGGAGAGAACAACAGTTAATAATAGAATAACTTCAGTTGAACACAAGGACAAAGAAGATGAAGTAGGGCAACAAAGGATTGAGGAAAAACATAAAGATGGAGAGAGAACAACCGGAAAGGATGGATGTGACCAAAGTAACGGGTCAGTGCAAGGAGGTGATGAAAGTGGAGATGCTGTTATATCTCAGGATGACAAACCAAGATTCTACAAACGAGATCTGCTTCCTATTCTGGAAGAGAGAAACCACTGGAAGGAGCAAGCTGATTCGCTTCGTGATGAAATGGAGGAATGGAAAAGGTAAATATTGTGTGTACATTTAATTTTGAAATTCAATAATTATAATGATTATTTATTATGGGTATGTGTAACTTACGTATGTATAATGTAGTTAGTTATGTGCCAATAAATTCACATAGAGCTGCAGTAGAGGCTCAAGAGAGAGTAGATCATTTGGAATCAAATATAGAAGATATTCAGAAGAGAACTGGAGGTTTTTTTTATCCTAACGAGATACAGGCAGAAACATTGGGTATCTTACCACGAGGACCAAACTTCAGGTACATACACAATAATGGTGAAGTCAGTATATGCATCTACTTGAGAGTATATTGATATACATAATTAATTAAATCACTGAACCATAGGCACTAGTGTTGTTTTAGTTAACTATAACTATTACTAAAACCTCTTTTAGTAAGGCATTTTGACTTTTAGTTACTCAACTATAACTAAATTACAAGTCTACTGCAATAACTATAACTAACTAAAATGAAAAATGGCCAATAATGAGAACTTTTAGTTGTTAACTAAAACTAAAACCCTTTTAGTAAGCCCAATATTACCTTAGTCTATACTAAACTGAAAGTTTGAGAAATTAGACATACTATAATTATAACTAAAAGTGGACAATATTGTCATACTAAAACGACACTAATAGGTACCTCAAGAAAGAACATTGTACTTGGGCAAAGTGGGCGTGTGAAGCATGGCGAAAAGTTTTTACACTATTTATATATATTTATGATGGGTGTGGTCAATTATATTAATTGCTTTTGGTGTTAATTAAGGTTTAAAGTAGCACTAGAGATGCAAAATGTGGACATTGCCACTGACTTTTGCAGTTTCAAACACTCGACCTGCTGATTTAGCTTACAAAGCGCTTTTTGTATCTATGGCTTTCTTTGAAGGCCTTCCGTTGAACTAAAAGCCACTATTGTTTAAAATGTGGAAGTTATACAAGCGAATAAAGATGTGGGCGTTGGGCATCTGGACTACTAAACTTTCAAAATGCTCACCTTGCTGTCTTCCTGCTGCATAAATTTTACATAATGGTTTACTTAGCAAATGCAAGAATACTGAACTTACAATTATGACAGTTACATTTCAGTAATTTAATTATTCACTCCTCACAAATTTTTTTCGTAATTAGTTTAATTATAAACATGAATGTTGAAATTCAAAAAAGTACCCAGGCATTGCCCAGGCATGCCCAGGCCTGCAGACGCCTATGCACTGACCCAAGGCAGCTGATTATAAATATGTATGTTATAATGAATAAAAATATTTCTTGAAGGCAAAATTACCGTTGCTGTATGTAGCTTCTTTTAGGGATTTGTATTGAGTTTGGGTCAGGTGAGTATAACAGTTTGTGTCACTGTGGTTGATGGCAAGTTGGGTATATTACTGTTCTGTGTGTTAGACCACTCTGGGTCTCAGTCCTTCATATAATTATACATAACTATATACAAAATCAATAAATGCACTTCAAATCTGTTTCTAAAATGTACATTTACAGAATGGTTTGGTTTAATTACTTTTCCAAACCATATAATTATGAGTTCCAAATTGTTAGTCAATCACTGTAAAATTAATAGCGAGGAAGATATGTATGTAGGTAGGTATACTGACTCCTAAGATGCGAAAGCAAGACTGGCTGAAGAGACATATACATATAGCATGCAGTGTTTCCCCCAATTAAAGTTTATGTTTTGTAGAATAAACTTTAATTTTAAAGTTTATGCTACAAAACTCTGTTTTACAACACTGATTGAATATTGTTGACCAAACATCGTATATAGCTGATGCACTCCTCTACCCTTAATATTTAGAACACTGTTTTACAACACTGGTTGAATATTGTTGACCAAACATTGTGTAGGACTGATGTACTCCTCTACCCTTAATATTCAAAACACTGTTTTACAACACTGGTTGAATATTGTTGACCAAACACCGTTTACAGCTGATGCACTCCTCTACCCTTAATATTCAAAACACTGTTTTACAACACTGGTTGAATATTGTTGACCAAACATTGTGTACGACTGATGCACTCCTCTACCTTTAATATTCATCTTGGGGAAAAACACTGATATAGTATGAAAATAAAATTAAATTATAATAATATTAATATGATGTTATGATAAAACAAAGGGCCATATGGTATAACTTATATCAGCATTAAACAGAGTCCAAAATATAAATATTTCATAGAGAGGCGGAGTCAAAGTGAACAAAAATGTTGATCATATTTCCCTAAAAGCTTTCCCTCAGAAAATATGATTAATACCTTCATACAGCCAATAATTGCCACCTATCTACAGTGTAACTGTATATTATACATACATAAATAATTATATTGTATAATAAATAATATAATATATAAATATTTGTATTTATTATGTCCTTAATATTAGTTGATTATAGTATAGTATGCCATCATTGTAGTAATAAATTAAATTTATAAAGTCTGTTCACATTCACAATTACCTCAAAATTATGATGTGATGACTTTATATGTAATATAGTGTATAGTTTAATGTCATAAGGTTACCAAAATACTACATAACTCTATAATGAAGCAATGGATTGAAATTTGACATACGCAAAAAGAACAGGAAGGATAATTATATTTAAACCATGACATAAATACATGCAATTCCTTTGACATTTAATGCTATACTAAAGGATCCAAATGGTATAATTCCACGTAAATATGAAGTATGTTTAATATATTTTCCTAATAATAATTTCATATGTGAACTGTTTATATAGTGGATGCCATACACAATACACTCAGTGGGGGTGGGTTTCCACTATGAATATGTAAGTTATAGCGGTATTGTAGCTATTTGGATTCCTCAGGCTTTGCCCTCAGGATCCAAATAGCTGTATTCCCGCAAACTCATTGCATACCCGATATGAAAAAGATTTTCAAATGTCATACGAAATACTGCATACTTAGTAATTATTAACAAATACCACTTTTGTTTCCACAGACCTCATCCACTGGAAGAAGCTTCAGAACTTTATGTCACTGATGTGGAAGTAGTGGGTTATGCAGAAAAAAAGAATAAATTTGTAAGTTGAATTAGCACATGATATTTGTGAATTCATTTGTTTGCAATGCCATTTCTTGTTCACTTTTGCCACTCCTCTTTCTCATTCTTCATTCATTTATGTAAGGTATTTGCGATCCAACTCACATGGTCTGATAGAAGGAGATTTGAAATATACCGAAGATATGGAGAATTTTTCACTTTTCAGGTATCTGGTTATGTGTATGTATGTACATATAATCTTGATTATGTCCTATCCATACAGAATACACTACTGTTACTATTTCCAACTGAAGCTGGAAAACACAAGTCATCAGAAAGAATTATACCTTCATTACCAAGCAAGTACCTAATATCAAAATATTTAAACAATTCTCATTAGAACACTAACCTCATTAGAATGCTAACCTCATTAGAATGCTGACCCTAAACCTCATTAGAATGCTAACCTCATTATATAGAACACTAACCCTAAACCTCATCATAATGCTAACCCTGAACCTCATTACTAAACCTCATCATAATGGTTACCCTAAACTTCATCAGAACGCTAACCCTAAAACTCAAACTAATCTTAAGCCCCACCCCAAACACTAACTGTAAACCTTATAATAATCCAAACCAGCATGTTTTGGTTAGATCTGTTTTGAAATGGGACATGTTGTAAATTAGGTTCAATGGAACATATCCACCATTATTCTTTGATATATATTAATTTCTGATTTAACAATCACTACTTTTTTATTGTAGCTGCTGATAATGTTTTGGCTATTTTGGGAGCCACTAACTCCAAAAGTGCTGTTGAATCTCGTCTTCAACTCATCAGTGATTATTGCAGTGTAAGTAATAGAAAGATATAGTTATCCTCCATACAGCTTGTATTAGCTTTATTAACTATTTACTGTTCTTTTCGTTAGAAAATTATACTACAATTACCCCCCAAAATTTCAAGATCACCAGTTGTCTATGACTTTTTTAGAGCACGTCCAGAAGACATGCAACTTGATTCGTAAGTCAGATCACACAATTGTCATGTGATTGTCATATGATAATCATTCACACAGACTTGAAAGACCTCGACGTCACACAATGGAACTCTCAGTGTATCCTCTTATACCCGAAGGTTAGAAAAGGGATGTGGGTAAAGGTCACAGTGAATGCATTACGTATTTTTAATAAAGGTCATTCACATTCACCTTGACCTCAGAAAAGTGTTCATAACTTTAGTTTGGAACGACCAACAATCTTTTTCCTGTACCATCATATATTTATCCTTCTTGTTCTTTTTGTGTATGTCAAATTTCAATCTATTGCTTCATTATTGAGTTACAGTATAATCATGTATTAACCTTATGACATTAACTATACACTATAGTACATATAAAGTCATCACATCATAATTTTGAGGTCATCGTGAATGTTAAACAAAACTGTAGTTATCATTTCTAAACTGCATGTATGTGTTGTACAATACAAAAGTCAATTCTATTTTGATGTCAATCTGAACATAAACAAGGTATCATTAAAACTGTTAATGAAGTTCCAAACTACATGATAACTAACAACTAATCACCATCACTAGTAATAAACACAGACTGAGTGTGTCAATTTCAAACTTTAGTAATTATAACAATCTGTAAATAATTTAAAATAATTATATGAATTAAAGTGCACATGTCAGTTTAAATATAACTACTTTAAACAATTAAAATTTCAATGTACATAATTATGTTATGTGTGTGTGTGTGTGTGTGTGTGTGTGGGTGTGTGGGTGTGTGGGTGTGTGTGTATATAATAATATATGATATATATAATTATGTGTGTATGTAAGCATGCTTCAACATTCTGGATGTATCCTTATATGTATATAATATACGTCATCACCAAAGGAAATAGAACAATACATGTAGAGTACATGAAATGTAATTAGCTTTGGCTTTACCTCAGTCTAGTCAGCATACTGTTGAACTGGTCAGAGTACAGTTGGCTGAACTTTATGTATATATATGTGTAATCCATGTATTTATGTATTCATGTATATATGTATGTATGTATGTATTTATGTATGTATGTATGTATGTATGTATGTATGTATGTATGTATCTATGTATGTATATTTACAGTATCAATGCCAAAAGCAATGATCAATGCCAATTCTGAAAAAATACTAACTGAACGTATATGCATTGCATGTATGTAATATTAATATACTGTTCTATCTAATCAGGAAAACCTTTAGGGTTATATGTTGCCGTAGCAGATTTTGAAGCACCTATCAACAAGAAAAGTACGAATAAGATATCACTAAAAGCAAGGGAATCTGTTCGTGTTGTACAACAGAATGATTCAGGTTAATACATTTAATTATTATTTGATTATGAATCATTCTTATTTAATTATCAATTTTTGTCAAAATGGTTTGTTCAATCGATCAGCTTTCAGCTGTCTTATATGAAAAACAAATAAAGCTCTCCACTTTTGAAGGCAAGGTTTGACTCCACCTGGATATCAATGTTACCTTCTTGCACTGCATGGCTAAAAAAACGAATGTTTCAACTTAAGCATTTGATAATCAATAAGAATAATTTTCAATTCCCAGTGACACTATGTCCCAGCATTTTTTCACTTTCCTCTTTCAGTTTTATTCATATAATTTAGCATTTATTTTCAATTTGAAGCTAGAACAGCAAAGTATTAGAATAATTTTCGCATACACAGTCACATATGTATATTGATGTACATATGATATTCATACATAGGATGGTGGTATGTTCAAAAAATAGACAGTGGTGAATGTGGTTATATACCAGCATCATTTATAAAGAAAATTGGAGATCCAGAACTCCTAGAGAGTCCAGTTGATACTAGTGAAATACTAGGATTTGTAACATCAGTTGTATTTAGTCCTCAAGATATAGATATAGATCCATCTTTGAAATATATTGCTATTGATGATTACGACACTAAAGATGAGAGACAATTGAGTTTTACAGAGGGTGCTGTTCTTGTCATAGTAGAAAAAAGTGAAGATGGTATGATATAAGAGAAGCTGTCCAGAAGCTAATGAAGAGGCCAATAATTCTAGAAACCTTAGCCTTCTTAGTAAATGATGTAACAGGAAGGGTGAAACAACTGGAAATGTTGGCTATATTTCAATAGTTCTGGAGAACTGATAATGTTAAATTTTTTGTTGGCAATGTGTGTTCATTGATATTTATCTGTAGGTTGGTGGTTTGCTACCTACAATGGAAAAGAAGGATGGGTACCATCAACATATCTGGAGCCATATTCACGAGAACATAGACCAGATAAATCTGATTATGATATGACAGATGGTTAGTAATGGATCCTAACATACACCACACTAAGTTCCTATAACATTCATCTTTAATTGTTGTTTTATGAAAACAATGCAAATTATATATTATTGTATAAATATTAAATATCCTCATAATTACATAATACATACGATTTCAGAAATCTCAGAAGGTCAGAAGTACATCACAACACAGAATTACACAGCAAAGGATGAAGATGAGATTTCATTGCCTAGTGGAGTAACTGTTCAAGTAGTTGAAAAGTCGTTTAGTGGATGGTGGAAAGTAAAGTAAAGACACTAAACACCATCATAGACATTTCACTTGCATTCAATGATCACTATTTAATCAAGCGAATTCTCTCTTTCTCTATAATTGTAGATACAAGAAAAATATAGGCTATGCTCCAGCTACGATGCTCAAACAATTGGATAATCTTCAACCTGGAGAAGATGTAGATACTTCACCAACACATGTCAGTAGTATTGAATAATTGTATTAACATTATGATTCTATTTACAGGGTTTAATGCATTCAGTTTCTGGAATAAAGAAACCACCTCCAAGAAGGTATGTTTCATACATTACATACATATTGTTATGTTGTATTAATACTTGACATTGTTTCTCTTTTTATTGCACCAAACAAAAAAAAATTGCCTAATATTTCAATACCTAACTATTATCTTCTTCAGTGGTATATGAAATTATAAATAAACATACATACACAAAAATCCTTTTATATACATTGTACATGTGACTTCATGTACATTACAGTCTATAGTTTAGTTGAAAGTCGTCCTAGGATAACGAGTTTAGATCTAGGTTTTCCAGAGATCTTTCCAATGGTTGAAGGCTCAGCTTGACTATATTACACACATAATTGTAATAGTTAATTATTTAAAACATGTTAGGTATTAATATATACATAATTATTATAATTATGCTACACAAAACACGTAGGATGTTACATATTACACATAGTTTACTTACTTATGTTCACAATTATATAGTAATAAGAACTATACACTTATGATAAGAATTAGTCAAATTATGACTCTGAGTACTTATCTATAGATATGATATAACACACCTATGAGTTTATTTAATCACTTAACCCAAGGGTAGCACAAGTAGGTGTGCTATAATGAATATATTTCTGGAAAAGCTATCTGTGTAGCTTATCCTAATGTTTTGTCTTGAGTTTGGACCAGGTGAGTGTTTTAGTCTTGTAGTTTGAGTCGCTGTGGTCGATGGCAGGTTTTATATCTGATTTATAAAACCTGTGGTTACTTTGAAGTTTTGCCATATCGGGATATATGTATATGTTATGTCATACCACGAGTGTTATATCAGGTTTATAATCACTAAGCCCAAGGGACGCAGGCCCAAGGGTGAGGTGATTATAAGCCTGACATTGCACAAGTGGCCATGACATAACTAATATATTTCATGACTTCACAGTCATGTTTATATAGCTTAATAAAGTCACAAACCACACAGCCATGTATCAAGCCATGATGCATGTATCACAGCACCGTCAAAAGTTTGAAGGGTGGGTTCATTATGACATAAGGGTTTGATGTATATGTTTTTGGCTTCTGTTTGAAGATCAATTACTGATATTATCTAAACAATATGGTTTTTGATTTTTTGTATACATAGAAAGTTTCTACTTGAGACTATAGAAAAGAGAAGAACACAAACATTTATTACACCCATTGACGAGAAAGAAGAGCAACTTCTAACTTCCACTAAAATAACTGAAGAAGAGGTTTTTACAAGCAAGAAACGACATTACTCTTTTAAACATTGGTGGAATAATTTTGGCAAATCAACTGTTGGAGAAGGTGTAACAGAACAGAAACGAAGCAGTTCCTTAAGTTGGATGAAGGAAGAGAGAGAAAAAACAATGAAAGTAACTGATGACAATGATGCAAATGCATTGTTGAAATGTCATACAATGGCTGGTGATATATTAAAACTGCCTCATGATTATCGTCCTCGTAGTGAGCATATCAGTGCTAATTCTTTATGTAGTAAATCTTATCATGAATAAATATGAATCTAGACACAAAGATAATTTTTAATGTATATTTGGAATTTGCTTATGAATATATTGTCTTGATTATAACTCGTGAGATTTTATTAATGAAAAGTATATATACTTGAAGAGCATATTTTAGTTGGGATTCAAACAGGAATTCAGTCAAGTGCATTTATCCACTGATCTATACCGTTAGACCTTGGACAAAAACCAGTAGTTGCACTCCTCTCGGCCAAGCTCCACTGAGTGCAAAGTGGCAACTGACTATAGGAAACAGTGACTGTTTAAAGTATCAGGTGCACTTAAAAATCCTAAATAGTAAACCCACACTCTCTGATATTAATGTATTGCATGTGATAGATAGCCCTTGCTACACCACCATCTTTGGTGCTTTGTTATGATTGCACCACTGTATACTAATAATATTAATATGAGTCATATTTTGAATGTGGTATGTAATAACTAGCAGCAAAAATGTTGAAACCACAAAATATATAGTATAAATATAAGAGGAAATACTCAGTTTATTAGTTAATTAAGCAGATTCTGGACAGACGAATATTCAGTGCACTATGCTTTCCCGTCGAGACGGTCCTAGGGCATACATCAATCATATTGTCGTGACAGGTTACGAAAAGAAGAGACATCCCAGCAAACACTACGTAAGCTAAATCATCTCTTACATATATGTATACTGAAAAGACTTATCTTTGTAGGTATTTGTGATTGATGTTATTTGGGACAATGATGAAAGATATGAAGTACTTCGAAGATACAGCGAATTCTTCTCATTGCAAGTATGAATATAGTTTCTTTATGTTAACTTTCTTAATAATTAATGAAACTGCTAAGTTTAACTGTTAAAGCTATTATTGAGTTTGTTGGAGTACTGTAAAGCCATTTAGCAAGTACATTTGCCTCAGAGCTTGGATGGCTAAAATGTACTCTGACTCATATATATATATATACCTGTACTGATGTTATATGTAGGTCTCAGTGGTATCTCATAACAAGTCACAGGATCAGCTCTAATTAAGATCCCAAAATACGTAACATATACATATGATAATGTATTTTGGAATAGTATTAGCATTAAAAAATTCGAGGCAAAGACTACTTCATCTGATATACGGTACATTATAGATATCCTATAATTGAAAAAAAAAACAGTTGAGTTATAATTTATGATCTCGTTGCTTTTGATTACATAACGTAAATTGCTATATACCGTAAATCGGGTATTTTTCATCTGTTTTCAAAATACATAAAGGAAAAGTTCACTATTGGAAATATTCATATACTCCTGGCATGAATCGACTTTTGTATTTCAGAGTTGGCAAGAGCTATAGCTCTTGGTGGTAGGTTGGCAGAAAGGTCCCCTCTTGGGTCAGGCAGCCCATCCTTTTTTTGGAAGTACTATAAAATAGACATCACTGTACTCAGTGTACTGACGATCACGAAGAAGCAGCTGTTAGAATGTCACACATGCAGTGACACGTGGCTTTGTTATGATTATTACGCAATTCACAAATTTCCGCATAAAGAAAATTACGCAATCGATTAATGTTCATAATTCTTAAATTCAGAATCTACACAGCTATCTGAAAATTATAATCAGTTGAAATATACCCGATTTACGGTAGTATTAATATCTATTTTAGTTTAAAATGCTACTTTGCTTACAAAATATTATTTCTACATGCACAACACACATAAATCAGCTTTTACATACATTGTGTTTAAATGTGGAAATACAATAACATTGAGGTGTTTTTATTTCACTTTATTCCTGCTATAAAATACGCAATAACGACCAAACCCACATGAATCATTCATAATACCACTCTAATGAATTATGTTATAATTATACACAAAATTTTATTCTTATCTGTTATCTATATGCACATTCAAGAATCATAAATTATTTCCCAACAGGAGACGTTAAAACTTGTGTTTCCAGTCGATAAACATTCCAATGAGAAGTTTATTCTTCCAAACCTTCCAAGTAAGAAAATATTATAATTATACTATACATAAAACAGTATAAAGATTATAACATGGGTCATATACTAAATGTTCATTCACCTTAACCTCAGGAAAATGTTAGTTTAGAATGACCAATGATCTATTTACCTTTACCATTTCATATAATTATTTATCAATCCTGTTTTTTTTGTTTGTCAAAACTTACCTTCATTATTGAGTTACAGTGTAATCATGTATGACATTAAACTATAATACTATAGTACTTATAAAATTATCACATCCTAATCAGACATTAGTCATGCCATCATCATCATCATCATATGCACTAACCAATTAATGATATGGTCTATAGAGACATGATGTTACTATTAATGTATTTTGTTCCTAGACAGAATATTTCTTGGAAGAAGTCATGTACAGAAAGTTGCTGAAGCAAGAGTAGAATCAATTAATAAGTATTGTCAGGTACTTCTAAACTGTACAATTCTCTGTATGCTTGGTAATATCGGTCATGTACAAACAGTTATGTCTGTTATCATCATTCTATAACTTGTGATATTACCATTGCTTTCATTCTTGTGATAAAAAGGAGAGTTGAAAATAGTCAGCTTGCATATTGCTCAACCTTTCCACCCTAGAGAACTATCTTCAAACCACATCCTTCTACAATATTGAAGGTGCTCTCTAAACTTTTTTCTATAATGCTTTCCAGAGAGCTTGTTTTACTTCAAAATAATTATACGTGTATACCATAAATAATATAATAATATAATTATCCATACAAATTATCATATGTTTACTATCAATTTTCCACCCCCTCACACCTCCCTCCCTTCCTCTAATAAACCTACAGTCCTTGATTAAACTGGATCCTACCATATCCCAGAGTAAACACGTGATTGGCTATTTTTCACCCAAAATTGGAGACCGACAACAGCCAAAGTTTGTTTAACATGAATAGCTTGTTTATATTATGCTATGCAAAATACAAGTTGTTTAACGATACTTCATACAGAACACTAAATTAATTGCTAAATTATAAATAAATATTATTGTTTTCTTTTCATAGATTGCGGCTACACAAACCTGCTACCCTTCATCCTCAAAAACGACCAGCTGGTAAGAAAGATAACAAAATTGTTTAAACATAACTAACGTTGCCATAATTATGTTTCACTGTATTATTAAGCTGTCTCCATCATGTCTTATTTTACTGTCTAACAGGTAATACTGTTTGGGAAGAACATTGTGTTATTGCTAGATTTGATGGTGAAGGACCTAGTCAGTTATCAGCAGAGAGTGGTGATCAGGTTTTACTTTTAAACAAAGATGCATCAGGTGTGTTTTCAGTACATTGAAGACAGTCATGTATTGTGTACACTGTTCCTTAACTGATTAAGACAGCTGAACATAAAATACATGGTAGAATATTTTATATTTTGTCTTCGTTTAGGTTGGTGTCTTGTAGAAAGGAAGGGCAAAGTTGGATGGATACCAAATTCATATTTGAAGAAGTGTATAGCATCAAATAAAGAAGAAGATGATGTTAAACAGTATTTAGGATTACCAGAGCCTGGTACGTACAACTGAAACCTGTCTAATTGCTAGTTTATAAATAAACATAGTATATATTCAGGAAAACAACAGGAAACAATTACTCCACAATTGAAAGCTTTATTATAATTATAATATAATGCTGTGCTGGTCATCCACAAAGCACTAATCCTCTCCCACTTAATTCCAAACTTATCTTAAATTTCATAAATCACCAAATGCATGTACTCCTCCATGTTTCAATCTATTCATCCATCCACCTTTCCTTTATATCATTTTTTCATATTAGATGTACTCACAAAACCAACAGAAACCAACAGTGAAGCTAGCAATAGTCGAGATACCAGTCCAGGAATGGAACTTGAAGCACAAGAATATGTTGCAATAGATTCATATGAAGCCAGTGGTCCTGGACAGATCAATTTTGATGAAGGAGAGGTGATAACTGTGCTAGACAAGATGGAAGATGGTGAGAATTTGTTGCTGTAATGGTGTGTTAGAATAACTACAGTGATGCTATTCTTTTACATGAGTATATATACAGTGAAAATTATGTTATTATGATGATTTAGTTTTACATATAAAATTATGTTGAGACTTCTAACCTGAAAATTAAATTTTTCCAAATTTGTTGTTGTGGAATTTATAAGGTATCATTTGCCTTATAAGTAAACCAAACCACAAATGTTTTGTAATGTATGTACACATTAGATTATCACTGCCAGTGTTATGTCATTATCAATACTAATAGGATATACCTAGAGTTATTACATAGTAAGTGGGTGTGCCTGTAGTACATACTGAACATATTCCATGCAGTGCTTAACTACAATTGACAGATAGCTACAATATCACTTCATCAATTCATTATACATTCCACCTACCAATCTGTCCTTTGTTATGTATGCATGTAATTGACAATTTATCAAGTGGTCCACACAATGATTTTAAGGTTAAGTAGTCTATTCAGCTATTTGTTCTTAGGAAAGTTCACTTGTATGGTCTTTGAACATATGCCAAGTACTGTACATGTGTAATTTATAATATCTACTCTCTGTCTATGTATGGTAGTAGTAGTAGTAGTAGTAGTAGTAAGAAATGCTAACTTTACATGAGGAAGTGCTAACTTTATATCAGGAAATGCATTCAGGTTTCATTGTGCACAATCATTTAGCTTTTTTCATTATTTTGATGTGCGTGTGTGGTATGTGTGTGTGGTGTGTGATGTGTGTGTGGTGTGGGATGTGTGATGTGTGATATGTGTGTGTGTGGTGTATGTGTGTGTGTGTCAGTTCATAAATGTTTTTTTTCATTGTTAGGATGGTGGTTTGTAGCAAAAGATGAACAAGAAGGTTGGGTTCCTTGTGGATATTTGGAGCCATTAAATCAAGAAGTACAAAATGAAGATGATGAAAGTATATCAACTCTAGGTATGTATAACTACCCCCATAATTATAACTACAAATTTGATTAACTAGACATACTATAACTATAACTAAAAGTGTTCAATACTGTCAAACTAAAACAAAACTAGTCTCTTCCCAAGCCTACATCTACATACGCAACCTTGAGTTGTACACACATTATGAAAGTAGATGTTTAGTTTATTAGATATTATTTTTAAATATTAGATACAGAGAAATATCAAACAGTTGCTGAATATACAGCCGAAGAAGAAGATGAAATATCATTCCCTGCAGGAGTAATCACAGAAGTACTTCAGAAATCTTTAACTGGTTGGTGGTTTGTCAAATGTGATGGCCAGGTAGGGCTTGCCCCTGCAACTTACTTGAAGAAATTAGATGAGGTATGTATGTAATGATGAATAAATGCTTTTCAAACATACTTCTCTGGTTTTTTTTTAGAGTGGAAATGATTCAGGAATAGAGAGTCCATTGGAGAGACATGATTCACGGCATCACTCTTTCACACAAGTACCAAGACAGTGAGTTGCACATACATAGTTAACTCATTTGATTATTAATTAATCATTTTAATTAATTAATTAATTAATTACTTAATTAATCATTTTAGACGAACCGTTCGTAAGAAACGCACTGGAGAAAATAGATCAAAGCCACATCAGAAAGTCCCAACAACCATTGTTGAAGAAGACAATAAACCAATGTATAATTCAAAACCACAGACCAAAATCAGGTCCCATTCTGAATCCCCTCATCTCAGTTCATTTCCAATACACGGTAGAAAAAGTGATCCCTCAATACAGGCATTGTCAAAACCAGAGGTATCATCACGAAAACTAATTGCCCCGACTACAGACACACAAACAAGACCGCCCAAACCCCCTATTTCTCCCAAACCAAAGGTAAAGCCTCGATCTGTCTCTCAATCACCTTCACGTCTTTGTGCACCTTACACACCACCCAG
The DNA here is from genome assembly GCA_947044365.1 of Petrosia ficiformis. Taxonomy (NCBI): domain Eukaryota; kingdom Metazoa; phylum Porifera; class Demospongiae; order Haplosclerida; family Petrosiidae; genus Petrosia; species Petrosia ficiformis. Next base: position 4,386,198 of record OX345649.1, on the reverse strand, counting down.
ACCCAGAGAAAGTCAAATCATAAAAGCATGGTCATCAAAGGGACAAAATATTGAAGATGATTCCGATGATGATTTTGTTATAGAGAAACCTCGAAAGTTATCCCCTTCTCCTATCAGACGAATAAATCAGAAAATAAGTCCACATGAGAGTCCGAAAGTCATGAGAATGAGTCCACAAGGAACTCCCAACATGCCTCAACGGGGGAGGAATATAGATAATGAAATAGAAAGTCTACAACAACCCAGACGAGGAAGGAATGTGGATAACTCAAGTGAAAGTCCAACAAGGGAAGAACACAGACGAAGGAGACGTGGAAGTGATCAAGGTTATTCTTCCAGTGAACGCAGTGAAGCAGGGGAGATTGGTAACTCCAACCCCTTCTCACAACAAATGGCTGACTCATTAATCAAATACATTCTCTCTTCCAAAGATGAAGGGTTGAAATCAGCATTAAGAGACATTGTATCCAGTAACCCAGATGTACAGGAATCATTAAATAATTAGTTGACTACACAATTACATACATATGTATTAAATCTACTGTTACACTAACGTTTTAAAAACAGACATATGATGGATGATATACAACTAAAATATCTTGTTCATTAACAACTAAAATAGTTTTTTGTTTTTCAAAAGAGCAAACGAAATTGTTTTTGTTATAACATCTACAGTATATATATTCTTGTTAATAACAATTGTTTTTAAAATAATAAACAAAATTATTATTATTTGTTAAAATGAGAAGATATAATGTTCTCAGTTGCTTTTTTTCTTAATTTCTATTTTTCCAATGGATGAAAGATGTACTTCATCAGGGCCATCAGCAAATCGAAGAATTCGTGCCCAAGAGAAAAATTGAGCAAGGGGTCGATCTTTGGAGAGACCCATAGCTCCGTGAGACTATTGAAGGAATAAGGCATAAATTGAAAAAAAACAATAATTATAATATTACTGTTTACACACTTCGACCTAACCACAGTGAAACCCATTTTAATAAAGTCTAGCGAGCCACCTAGCCTCTAGAATACCATAGAGATTGCGAACAGTGATGACGAACTAGCCAGTCATACAGTGATAAGTATAGTGAATGTCTTGTAAATTTAAGACTGAGCTGCATACAAAGTATATGGGGAGTAGGACAAGAGTGATGAAAATAGGTCAAAATATCCATCCAGCAGTTGGCTCACGATTTCCACACCCCCGATCCCCAACTAACAAATGGTTTTAAAATAATCATGACCTTGATTGGTTAGCCACTTCTAAAGGTATTAACTGTAGTTCTAAATATGGCCTTACTACACCATCTTCAATGTACATATACATGTATATCTATCTATCTACTCACCTGTATAGCTCTATCTATTACTTTCTGAGCCATTCGTGGTGCAATCACTTTAATCATAGCAATCTCATTACGAGCAACCTAATACAAGAAATTTTGAGTTCCAATGAGGCTGGTCAGTCATACAACTTATCTGACCTTATTACCCACAGTATCCATCAAATGTGCAGCTTTTAGTGTTAGTAGTCTGGCTTGCTCTATCTCGATACGTGACAAGGCTATATCAGACCGAATAGTGTCAAAATCAATTAATGGTTTACCAAATGCTATCCTCTCTTGCACCTGTAGAGGAGTACATGATAAGGACAGCACATACTTATTAAATAAAGGTCCATTCACGTTCACCATGACCTCAGAAAAATGTTCATAGGTTTAGTTTGGAATGACTAACAAGTTTGTCTACTAACACACTTTTTTGTGTATGTAAAATTTCAATCCATTGCTTCGTTACTGAATTACAGTATAATTGTGTATTAACTCTATGACATTAAACTATACACTATATTTTAAAAGTGGGGATTACTGTCATGTTAAAACATAGAGACATACTCGCTGTTTCATTAATGTTAATGATCTCTCAGCCATTCCAATCAACCTCATACAATGATGAATGCGACCAGGTCCTAGTCTCCCCTATGATTGAGAAACACAAGAGAGCGAGAGAGGATGGGAGTGGAGAGGTTTAGGAAAGAATTAAAAGCAGGAGTAAGTACCAAAAAGAAAGGGAGAGGAGAGAGTGTGAATATTTAAGATTATATTTACTTGTGCAATTTCAAAACCTCTTCCTTCTCCTAACAAAATATTATCCACTGGAACTCGCACATTAGAAAACATCATCTCAGCATGTCCTGATGGAGCATCGTCATAACCAAATACAGTGAGTGGGCGGATAACTGTGACACCTGGTGTTTCCATGGGAACAAGGATCATGGTCTAAATGAAGTGTACCAATGAAAATATAACTATGTACCATGTCTCATCAAGACATTTAATAATCGCCCTAAGAAGACAATAGATAAACAGATAGATAGATAAAGAGATAAATAGATAGATAGATAGATAGATAGATAGATAGATAGATAGATAGACAGATAGATAGATAGTAGATAGATAACTCAATCAAATGATATTATTATGATGTCTAAAGAAAGGAAGTTTGTCATCATCAATAGGGACTTTCTAAATAAACTAAGTTCCTCATATTAAGGAATTATAATCTCATGAACATTCAAATGGGAAAACCTATATATAGTGTATATTATGTCTTTCCTGATAAACAGTATGTGGAATGTTACAGTCAAAATGACAGTTTCACTATAGTTGTAGATTGTACAGAGGGAATTTTTAAGCATGATGAATATAACTATATACAAATAACATATTCTAAATATGCTGATAAAACACAACTCTACTATAGTCCACTCTACTTTATCTAAACTTACTCACTATAAATATGATATAGTTTGTAAATATACCCACCAGAACAGTACATGTGCCCACATGTACACACATGTACTACACGCATGCAATATTTCATTAATTACATGTATTATATAATCTATAAATGCTGACGAATAGAACATTACATAAAAGGTTTTATTAACATGTACAAACATGTAATACGTACATGTGTATATATGTAATACATGTATCACAAGTACACATTAGTGACATGTAAATAATTCACACACATGTAATGATTCATTAAATACATGTAAACACATGTAATGCTGCATTGATAGTTTGATACATGTACATATATGTACAATGATTCATTGATACATGTACATACATGTACAATGATTCATTGATACATGTACATATATGTACAATGATTCATTGATACATGTACATATATGTACAATGATTCATTGATAGTTTGATACATGTACATATATGTACAATGATTCATTGATACATGTACATATATGTACAATGATTCATTGATACATGTACATATATGTACAATGATTCATTGATACATGTACATATATGTACAATGATTCATTGATAGTTTGATACATGTACATATATGTACAATGATTCATTGATACATGTACATATATGTACAATGATTCATTGATACATGTACATATATGTACAATGATTCATTGATAGTTTGATACATGTACATATATGTACAATGATTCATTGATACATGTACATATATGTACAATGATTCATTGATAGTTTGATACATGTACATATATGTACAATGATTCATTGATACATGTACATATATGTACAATGATTCATTGATACATGTACATATATGTACAATGATTCATTGATAGTTTGATACATGTACATATATGTACAATGATTCATTGATACATGTACATATATGTATATGTAATATTACATGTAGACATATTTATACTGCAGGCTATCACAGGTTGACCACGATCTGAGTTTGATAATCCTGAATCCCAAACTGTATTCTAAATCCTATATTACTATCTCATAATCTAATTGACCTGTTGTTTGTGTTTCGGTGCAGAAGGGTCAGTCTTCCCCATGAAGATGCAAATTTTACATCTCTCATCAACAGCTCCAGAAATCCACCATTTATGTCCATTTAAAATATAATGACTATCACCATCTCTTGTAATTGAAGACTGGATATTAGTAGCATCAGATGAGGCCACCTAATATACAAACAAACGATTGTGTTTAAATTGGTGATACACTGATAAGAGATTTACTGATATTCAATTTGAATATAAATAATGGGCGACAATGAGTCTGATTATCAGTTTAAATGCTCGCTACTTGGCTGCATTTTACAATGTATACCACATTAAATATCTTGGAACCACTCTATATCCTGACTGCCAGGAAAATGTAGAGGAAACAAACTGAGGGTAATGTTTAATCAAAGAAAGTGAAAGTGAGATGGCTAGCCACCTTTTCCAAGATTGGATCACGTATACTTAATAATTATTATTCTATGTGGTAAGAAATCATAGGGATGATCCAGTAAGTCATAGCAAACCTTTAATTATACACATAATTAACCTCATGTACCAAACCTTACTCTACTACACACACATACAGTGTAATACACAAACAGTATTGGCTCACACTTACATACAAACACAAACACAGACACATACATACACACAAACATACTATATACATATACTGTTATGACACACATATGTACACCTAAGGCAGTACTACACACCTACACAGACACATACACAAACATATAACATATACACAACAATACATACATCTCATGCAGCATTGCACACCTACACAGACACATACACAAACATATAACATGTACACAACAATACATACATCTCATGCAGCATTGCACACCTACACAGACACATACACAAACATATAACATATACACAACAATACATACATCTCATGCAGCATTGCACACCTACACAGACACACACACACAACATATACCACATACATACATACAAACATATACCGCACACATATACCACATACATACATATACACAACAATACATACATCTCATGCAGCATTACGCACCTACACAGACACACACACACAAACATATACCACATACATACATATACATACAAACATATACCGCACACATATACCACACACACACATTCACAATAGGCATTAAATCACAATATTACAACATACATTTGGCTCAGTCATGGCAAAACAAGATCTAATTTCTCCATTTAGTAATGGAATTAGCCACTGTTCCTGGATGAGTTGAGAAAATATTTATAGTAACATTCTAATAATAGCAATCCTGAGAATCTATTTATAGATGAGATACCTTTTGCTTCTCTGTACCATATCGAAGTAGAACTTCCATATTACCAGTATCAGGAGGGCTACAGTTGAATGCCTAATGACACAGATGGACAAACAGACACACACACACATTTTTCTTTGTTGTACTTAGCTTTGAGCAACATCTATCTTTCATATTATCTTATTTGTTCATTTAGTTAATTAAACTATAACTAAATTACAGGTCTACTTTAATAAATGAAAATTTGCCAATAAGGGCCACTTTTAGTTAGTTAACTAAAACCACAACCCTTTATTTCAGATTGCCAAATTGAAGTTATGAACCCTTTTCTGAGGTCATTCACATTCACCATGACCTCAGAAAAATGTTCATAACTTCAATTTGGCAATCTTTTCACCTGCACCATTTTCATCTAATAGTCCTTCCCGTTCTTTTTTGTGTATGTCAAATTTCAATCCATTGCTTCATTATTGAGTTACAGTATAATCATGTATTAACCTTATGACATTAAACTATACACTATATTACGTCATCATATCCTAATTTGGAGGACATCCTGAATGTGAACAGACTTTAGTAAGCCTAATATAATTTATTAATTTAGTTAACCAATTAGAACTATAACTAAAATTTTAAGAACATTGTCATACTACAACTATAACTAAAAGTAGAGAAAACCTAATTAAAAGTGGTCATTATTGTCATACTAAAACAACGCTATTTAGAAAATGTACAATATTCATGTATATACCTACATGTACCTCTGAAGCAAATACTGATTGTCCCATTATCTCAGCTAAGTGGGCATATTCAAGATTTGTTAAACCTGCTCCATATTTTATTTCAGAATCAGTCTCCACAGGCAGAAACAGGTTCCATAAACCTTGGGAATGGGCCTTCTCCTGTGTAAATATTAAAATGCAAATGAAGTATATACGACATATCGTTAAGACTATATAATTATACATACACAATTTATTTCTTTAATTTATTACAAGTATTGAAATGGTAGGAAATATGATACAACCTTTAGTTCCTGTATTAGTGGGTGTGGTCTCCATTTATCATTTGATGAAGCATGATCGTTTAGGGTGTCTTCATTAGGAAAGATATGATCATTCATAAATCTTATTATTTGTTCTCTTATGGCTTTTAACTTGGAAGGGTATGATAGTACATCACCAAGAAGAAGAGCTACAGATATAATAATAATATTATTATATAATTTATACTTATAAACATAAATAAGTACATGTATGCTATCAATACATAATATCGTACATAGTACGTCCATGCATACATACATACCTGCATTGGAACCTCTTTATAAGGACACCTTAGAATACATATTTACGCATGGATGTGCATATACATCACACATACATATAAGTATATATTTACATGCATACATACATACATACATACATACATACATACATACATACATACATACATACATACATACATACATATGTACACACATACATACGTACATATATATCTACATACATATGTGCATGCATACATACATCATACATATATATACTAGAGAATGCTTGCTTGCATGTATGCAAACATTGTGAGGCCACGAGCCAGAGAAGGTGTGGTTAGAATAACCAAATTTTAAACACTAAGCAAATACATACTGAACAATTCGAACAATAAAATATTTATGGAATATCTATACAAACATTATTTGAAATTCATTGAAAAGTCAACGCAGTTTAATAGAATCATGTACAATACATACATCTATACATAGAGAAAATTGTCAACCACCTTCCTAGTGTGGGGCTCTCTCAGGTTTGCCCCAATCATATGCATGTACATACGTACGTATGTACATAATTATATACACATACAATCATACATACAATCATACATACATACATACACACATACATACATACATACATACATACATACATACATACATACATACATACAGACACACATACATACATACAACATACATACATACATGTACACACATACATACATAGATAGATACATATAGATAGATACATACATACATGTACATACACACATACATACATACATGTACATACATACATACATACATACATACATACATACATACATACATACATGTGGTATCACGTTCATTAGATGATGAGGCAGTAGAGAAAAATCTTCGTCCATTAATATTTTGTTTGTTAGTCATACTCCATCCTTTCTTAGCAAATCCTTCTGCTAATAAACCAACAGAACTGGCATTATCAGAACTGGCTTGGTCTGTTGGAGAATTAAGAAAACAAATATCTGATAATGAGTAATAACAGTCCAATATGTAACATCATTGTTGTACATCATTGTTGGAATGATGCGATTACAAAGTAATCATAGGGATACTTTTTTGTTTCTAAATTTAAAATTAGTGTAATCAGTACTGAAATTGTTTTAGCAGCAAAATTTCCAATCTAATAGTTATTGACATACTAGTATGCTTTGTTAGTAACATTTACTTTGTAATGATCTCTTGTATACTCCTTGTAGAATAGCTGCAATACGGAAGAATGTGAAAGCCATGTAGAAATTCCAGTTAGGAATACTGGTTGTACCAGTGAGTTCACAATACATAGATACAAACTCCTCTTCAGTAGGAATGCCAAGAGAAAGGAGATCATATCCTTTAAGACCTGGGGGAAGGGAAATATGTGAACGAGAATAAAATGAAAGACAAGCAGGAGAGACAGAGAGAGGGAGACAAAGAGAGAGACAGAGAGACAGAGAGACAGAGAGAGACAGAGAGAAAGACAGAGAGAGAGACAGAGATAGGGAAAGACAGAGAGAGACAGACACAGGCACAGAGAGAGAGAGAGAGAAAGAGGTTACACATTACCTTTCAAAGCTACAGTGTCAGGTTCCAGATGATATGGCATACAGCAGAGAGCAAGGTCTGTAAGAGGGTCACCAAGTGTGGACAGCTCCCAATCTAAAACTGCTAAAACCTTGCTACCATCAGAATTATAGATCAAGTTGTCTATTCTATAACAAAGATATGCATGAGTATTGTTTGATCATACATATAATATATAAATTCAAGCACAAACAACCACAAATTAAAAATGTGTAGTGTGATAACTGATGTTTATATACAGTACTGATTAAGTGTGCACCATTGTAAAAACAACTTGAGCCATTGGTGAGCACAGCCATGCCCACACGCCCTTAAATGAAATCCTGGAGCATATCAAAACACTGATCTGGCTCAAGATTGACCTCATTACAAGATCCACGCCGTGTCTTAAAAGGAAACTATGTCACCAAATGAGAAGCTCTTTGGGTCACATGATGTACCATATGACCCTGATTTAGCTCAAGGTTACCCTCATTATCTGGTTCCATATACTATTAGACTGACCTGTAATCTCCATGTACCACTGTAGTAGTGTCAGTTTCAGGCACTTGAGATGGTAACCATGACATCAATTTGTCCATTTCTATTATTTCATGAGTCTTACTAGAATGATATTGTTTAGACCATCTTTCTATTTGACGACTTACATAGTTACCTATCAGTTGACAACATGAAGAGAGACAACTTGAAACAAAACTGCAGAATAGAATCTCTTTATAAAGGGCACTTTAGAACTATAGTCTATTCACATTCATGATGTCCTCAAAATTACGATGTGATGACTTTATATGTTATATAGTGTATAGTTTAATGTGATAAGGTTAATACATGATTATACTGTAACTCAATGATGAAGCAATAGATTGAAATTTGACATGCATTTAAAAAGAACGGTAAAGACTATTATATGAAAATGGTGAAAGATTGTCGGACATTCCAAACTAAAGTTAGGAACATTTTTCTGAGGTCATGGTGAACATTAATGACCCTTATTGTAGGTCTCCTTTATTTATGTCTCCTTTATTTAGTATGGAGGTGTCAGAGGTTCTACTGTAACTAAAAATCCTGTTACAATCAAATTAAAACCTGCTCACAAAACTATAATGCGTATTACATTGCATACACAGTACCCAACATACTGAATTATACAAAATATACAATTACACATTAACCACAAATCAACTACCATAACATACAAAACTATTGCAGTCAGTAGCAGTCAGTCAGTTTATTCATATAACAAATTTGTTAAAATCGACTATTTGGTGTGGAAATAACTCTTATGAATCATATTTGACTGCTTTGTAGAGGAAGGACCCTTGATAATTCCACAAACACTCACTAAGCATGGCTACTTGAAATGGTGGATAGGGTAACTCAGTAAAGATCGGAAAAACCAAGAAATCACAGGAGTTTTTCAAGAAGGATGTGAGCTGGATACCAAATTGAAAATGGTTTCCTAATTCCTATGCAAAATGGCGTATTTTAAGCATTTGATCAGAAATATTTTTTATAGCCACACATAATTATTATATCATTTTTCTGATATTCTTTATTTATATTTGTGTGTCATCACCATTCTGGCACTGTAACTGACAAGTCTAGTACCCACCCCCTCGCATAGAGGAGGAAGGGTCTGGTGACATATGTAGGGTAATGTTATGTACTATAGCAACAATACTGCTACATTGTTATTCTGTAATTACCTAAGCGTGATTAGCATTCCTACACAAAAAGATGGTGATTCTGCTTTAATTGCATTCCATTTACACAAGAGTTGTTTACATATGTCATAAGACTCTCATTCCTCTATGCGAAGGACGGGTACCAGACTAGTAACTGACCGTGTTTTCCAAAGTCAGATAGACAATACTTGTTGATATCTACCCGATGAAGTGCTGCTAAAGTGTTACACATCTGCTCATAAATAACCTAATCATAATAAAAGGAGTTAGACCCTGTCATTAAACTATTATTAAACTGACCCTTCGGTTCGCAGGGTCCCAAGATGATAATGAAGGGTCTTTTAATACTTGACCAGGAACGTATTGCATTAGATAAAATGATGTTCCTATAAGACTAATTGAGAGTAAGGTATGAGTACGGAATAATTCCCCAACCCATACCTGTCGTCCTCACATAGGGATAGAAGTTTGGGAATAGGGACTCCAGCTTCTTTTACAGCTTTCATCACTCTGGGATAGAACAAGACAGGAAAGAGTTAATTATCACTATAAAATATTGGTGACATTTACCTGTATTCTCTTTCAACAGCATGAGCAGAAGGTAGGAGTTTTCCAGGCTAAGCAACAATAATAATAGTAAATTACACACACACATAGAATTTTTTTGTTAGGGGGAACAATCAATCAGTGCAAAACACATTGCTCCTAGGGGTCTAGGGGTATTTAGGGTCTCTGAAGTTGCTTCTGGTAGCTTCTGGGGCCCTAGAAGGCTTTTTTGTAGCTGATTTTTAAAAGTACCAGTAAAATTTGCTGTTATGATAGCTAATATTCAGTATTAGACATTGGGAATCTCAGGGCATAACCTTGGTATCAGTTGAAACCCTACACATGAAACACACACACACATGCACACACACAATAGCCTACTGGTTTTTTCCGTAATACCAGCTGCTCTCCACTATATTCAACATAATATGTAGGATTCGATTGGCCATGCTTGAACTGACGAACCACGGGTGGTCCCTCTTGACTTAAACCATGAGTTTCTTGAAGGTACTTCACTAGAGGCTCAATTGGAAATCGTAGCTTTGGGTTTACTTCAGTTGTACCAGGAACTACATGTATTATATTTATACATATCTTTTATGACATTCATCTATTAACAATAAGGTGATTTCAAGTAATCACTATAATATAATGATTACAGTAACCCTCCGTTCCAACAAGATACGCGGGTGAGGGTTAATTATAGCATACATCTATTATTCAGCTAGACCAGTTCCCATACCTATATCGACAAATTCCCATACTGTCATACCTGTGGAAATGTTCTCTCCTAATAGCAACTGATTGACTTCTTCTATTGCTTTTTGAATATCATCAACCTTTGAAGAAACAGTTAGACAAATATACAGCTGGTAATATTCAAGCCATTGTAATTATTATAGAAAGAATTATTGTAATATAAGCTAACTTCAAGTTGAAATTAGAAGAGAAAGGAATCATTAAACTAACTTTGATTGTTTTTATTCCAAGTTGTTGTGCAGCTTTTAAATTCCTACCAATGTCGTCTAGAAACACAGTTTCTGATGCTTCTACTCCTAGTCGATTAAGAACAGTCTCATATATAATAGGATCAGGTTTTCTCATTCCCTCTAAACATGATTGTAATACCTGAATAAGAATGGAGTGGATAACAAAAGAAATGAATATAACAGGATAAACAAGAGGACATATATATAACAGTGTGGAACAGCCAGCCGTGCCAGACATTGTTCGATACATTTTTGAACAGTGTTTTTGATAAGCTTATATGGTGCACCATTGGCCCAAAGGGCTTCTTATTTGGCATTGCATAGTTCTCTCTTTGGGCCAGTGACGCAGTTAATTATGATTATATTGTCACTAACAGCATTAACTCTTAATTAATTGGCTCAAGATGTATTCCCAATGGCACACACACTAACCATTGTTGAGCCAATTTGGCCCATGCTTCAAAACTTATCAAAAACTTTTTTTTTAATGTCCGATAAATTTGAAACTCGACCATATAAAAACCATGTGTTGGGAGCAGGACATGAGTTGGTGAAATAGGCAACAGTTAGCTTACTATTTCCACACACCATGAATATATTAAAGAAGGGATTTGGAAGGTAAAGTAAAGAAGTATGGACATGCATTGAACATTATTACTAACCAAATCTACTCCTAGCTCTCCCTTTGGTAACGCAGTTTTCCCATTGTCAAATCGAAAATTGTTTGTAAGTATTGCAGTTTTGATCCCTTGATCTCTGAGTCTCAATATGAGATTCAAAACCTCTTGATAGGGACCTTTCATTGAGTCGTCTATCCCTCCAAGAACTGTTGCCAATTCCCAAATTTGATCTTCTGTAACAGTAATCCCATGGAGATTTGAAAACTCTTCAGCGAAAGGGGCACAAAATCCTTCAAGGGTGAGTTCTCCTCGCTCTAGATGAGCAAATGCACCTTCTTTTCCATAATGTCTAATGGTAGCATTTACTGAGTCATTTGGTAAACAATGTCTAATTTCAAAGTTTGCAATAAGAGGAAGAGGTGATGGTATTACTACCCCACCCAAATCAAACACAACAGCTTTTGGCTTGTTACTTAAGCTTGCTGTGTGAGAAATATGACGGCTACTGGGCAATAAATATGGAGACTGCAATGTTCTTCCAATACTCCAAGAAGTTCTGCCCTGTGTTCCTACCAGCTCAAACAGAGAATACGTACGTCGAAACACTGCAGACATTTTCAGGAACTGAGTAAGTCCCTAGATAGATTTTTAATTATTTTTTTTGCCTATAAATAGTAGATTGTATTATCATGTACATGTGTTCTTCTTGTGTATTTGATCCCAATGATATATGAGGTTATAGTAATTGGTGCAGGAGTGGAGGGAAGTGCCACTGGATATTATCTGACATCCAGAGGTACCAAGAATGTGCTCATGTTAGAACAGGTTAGATCTACTTTATAATATGTTATTCTAATATGTACAACTGTTTTCACATTTCTCCATACAGTTTGATGCTCTTCATACACGTGGTAGTTCTCATGGAGGATCTAGAATCACCCGTAAAGCTTATGATCAACCTTACTTTGTGAAAATGATGGAAGAGGCTTTTAGATTGTGGTCAGAAATAGAGCAACAGTCTGGAAAGAAACTTTATCAGTGAGTGTTGTGTTTTTTTATTCTCATGATCAGTAAATACACAGTTGGTCATCTGTAGTCTGTGGTATAGCTAGCTTTGGAGAGTTCCCTGGATACTAAACGCATGGTTTCTCAATAATCATTCATGACGGGGTGGTCATTTTCAAATACTTGTAAAATCAGTTCCTAGTTGGTTACCCTTGCCCTGTGTTCTCTCTATACACTTTCAACTAGTGCTCTTTGGCCATTTGGTTCATCGTCCTACAATTTTTGTACCTGCTTTTAAATGGAACGACCCCCACCTCTAATAATCTATCCCTAATTATTTGTATCACTTGAAACACGTGCCTATGTGTGCCTTCTGCCTGCATGTAGTTAAGCCACTGTCTTTTGTTATTTTACTAGTCATTGTCCATCTGCTTGCCCAGCTGTTCATATCCATCTTTCTGTTTACCGAAATACTATAATGTGTGTCTTAATCTCATCTCCAGTAAAACTGGTATTCTTGTGTTTGGTGATAACTGTGTGAAAAGGTTTATCAATTCCATAAAACTGAATAATATTCCTCACAAAATAATGACAGGAAGTGAAGCTAATAGAGAGTATAATCAACAGTTACAATTACCTGATGACTATCTCTGTATATTTGAAGAATATGGAGGAATATTAAGAGCTACGATTGCAGTAGCTGCAATGCAAGTAGTTACAATTTATGTTCTTTTTATCTGTCTATTTATCTGTTGTCATTGTCTAGGAATTGTTTGTACGTAACGGTGGACAACTATTAGACTGTCACAAGGTCACCGGACTCATTCCTGGACCAGTGGTCACTATAGAAACAAACAAAGGCAGTTTCAGAGCTAAGAAAGTGATAGTTACTGTTGGTGCTTGGACTAATAAACTATTAGAAACAACAGGATTAACACTACCACTAAAGGTAGTTTGTGTTGTTAATAGAATAGACTAATCCAGATCACTTAAACCTGTTTACACCAGTTTAAGTTATTTTAGCCTTAAAAATGTATTTACACTTTTTACCAACCTTCCAGCTTGAAAACAAAATCTTCAACCAGTTAGAATAAATATGTCAATTAGTACAGTATATATAATTTTATATATCTATTTTATTGTAATAGATAAAAAGGACTGAAGCACTGTACTGGTCTACAAGCAATCCTGAAGCATTTTCATCCTCCAAATTTCCTACTTTTATTCACAAAAAACTAGTAGGAGATTCTGTAGAAGAGTTTTATGGACTACCTATTCATGAATACCCTGGTCTTTTGAAGGTAGTAACACTGCAGTAAAAGCTAGCTAATTGAATAGCTAGTGGTTTGGGTGTTTAGTATAAATATACATCAACAAAGAATCTTGAATGATGACATAAGTTCTTGGAAAATTAAACAGCATTTGTGTGGCTTTCATGCACCACGCTAATTATATTTCTGGGAAGCAAACTATACATGCAGGTATATCAAAACAAAGTTAGATGGGTGCATGAAATGTAGGTATGAGAATAGCAAAGGCTTGAAGTAATTGGCATGAAATTGTTTATCCCACACAAGTCGTGTACACAGATTCCAATCTCTTGATCATTGTAGCTATAGTAACCATTATTTTGTTAATATAACTGTTCATCTTTAGGGTGTTAAGATTTTCTCTTCAAACCATCTAATCATTCTTTTTTCTCCCTGATGTATAGGCTGGTTATCACAGCGCACCTGAGATTTCTGATCCAGATGAAAGAGATGCTAGTTCTTGTGATAGTGCTACCAGTGAAATAGTGACTGAATTTATTCAGAAACATTTCAAAGGAGTAACCAAGAAACCATCCATTGTAGAGATCTGCATGTACACAGAGACAGTAAGTTGTAATTGTGAATAACTGATATACACTCCATGTTAAATTTGCATGATGTGATTATCTTCAGCCAGACAAAGGTCCATTTCTAGATAGACACCCATTCTGTCATAATGTAATTATTGGAGCTGGATTTTCAGGTCTGACAGCATTATACATTAATTGAACATGTGACTCTCTTCATCATATAGGTCATGGATTCAAACTTGCACCAATAGTTGGTAAAATATTGAGTGAGATAGCACTGGGTCATCCTCCATCATACGACCTTTCACCTTTTAAGATTGATCGCTTCATGAAACCAAAGGCTTCTCTATAGAGAGAATTATTTATTTAATAATTAATTTTATGTATGATATTGTATAAAAACATTCATGAGTGTTTTATGCAACACTCTACATGTAGAAAATATCAGAATGCAGATGGTAGTGCATGTTTCTCCAGGAATTTGAGAAATATTTGTGCATGAAATTGGTGCAGTGGGAAGTCTAGAGTAGTATGCTATAACACTGTCATAGTATAATATATAGTTAAAACCTATGGTTCGTTGATTTGCAGTAATTATTTTTTTGATAAAGATAGTGTTTATACAGTATGGAGTGTTTTAACACTTTAGACTTCACATAACACTCAATTTTAATCTGAACAACATAAATCAAGATAAAATCTGGACCACCTTGGATGTTTCTGGATTTGTGTCTCTCTTTATCCCAATACATAACAGTGCATGTTGAAATATATCATTATAATGCAAAATAAATTCAATCCAGTTTATAGAGAAGCCTTTGGTTTCTTGAAGCGATCAATCTTAAAAGGTGAAAGGTCATATGACGGAGGATCACCCAGTGCTATCTCACTCAATATTTTACCAACTATTGGTGCAAGTTTGAATCCATGACCTATATGATGAAGAGAGTCACATGTTCAATTAATGTATAATGCAGTCAAACCTGAAAATCCAGCTCCGATAATCACATTATGATAGAATGGATG
This sequence comes from Petrosia ficiformis, assembly GCA_947044365.1. Taxonomy (NCBI): domain Eukaryota; kingdom Metazoa; phylum Porifera; class Demospongiae; order Haplosclerida; family Petrosiidae; genus Petrosia; species Petrosia ficiformis. Next base: position 4,370,500 of record OX345649.1, on the reverse strand, counting down.
TCTATCTAGAAATGGATCTTTGTCAGGCTGAAGATAATCACGTACAAATTTAAGATGGACATTACAATTAAAAAAACTCACCGTCACTGTGTACATGCATATCTCTACGATGGATGGTTTATTGCTCAATCCTTTGAAATGCTTCTGAACAAATTCAGACACTATTTGACTGGTAGCACTATAAGGAGAATCAATATCTCTTTTATCAGGATCATAAATCTCAGATGCAGTGTGAAAACAAGCCTTTTGCAATTCAGGAGAAAGAAGAATGATCAAAACATTTGATGAATAATAATTTTAGTACCTTGACAAGACCAGGGTATTCTTGTATGGGTAATCCGTAAAACTCTACTATATTATCTCCTTCATTTCTAGCATGAAAGAATGTTGGAAAATTAGAGGATGAAAATGCTTCAGGATTACTTGTAGACCAGTACAGCACTTCAGTCCTTATTACCTGAAAATAATATACTATTATATACACTATACATATAGAGTGGATTAGTCTATTCTATTAATAACACAAACTACCTTTAGTGGTAGTGTTAATCCTGTTGTTTCTAATAGCTTATTAGTCCAAGCACCAACAGTAACTATCACTTTCTTAGCTCTGAAACTGCCTTTGTTTGTTTCTATAGTAACCACCGGTCCAGGAATGAGTCTGGTGACCTTGTGACAGTCTAATAGTTGTCCACCATTACGTACAAACAATTCCTAGACAATGACAACAGATAAATAGACAGATAAAAAGAACATAAATTGTAACTACTTGCATTGCAGCTACTGCAATCGTAGCTCTTAATATTCCTCCATATTCTTCAAATATACAGAGATAGTCATCAGGTAATTGTAACTGTTGATTATACTCTCTATTAGCTTCACTTCCTGTCATTATTTTGTGAGGAATATTATTCGCTTGCAATGAAGTTTTGTAGCTCTCCACATTGTTGTCACCAAACACAAGAATACCAGTTTTACTGTAAAAATGAATGACTGGGAGATGTACCAACAGAAGAGTAGATGGATATGAATGGATGGACTATAAATACACTGCAAAAATTAAATTATTAAAATAACCATTGTATTAGTTAGTACAGTTGCAAGGAATAGCATGATTTTCAAATTAGTTTGTCAATAATTGTCATAGACTTCACATAACACTCAATTTTAATCTGAACAACCAGACCTGAAATTGTCATAGAGGCTATATGTATGATGTTACTACGACATAACGTGAAGGGTATAAATTAAATTTTGTGTTTGCGGGTTTACAACCCTTTTGATGGCCAGATACAATTACATGTACTTTAATATAAATTATACTAAATCTTTGACATGAAATGAGTAGACAGCACCCTAAAATTGTAGTGCTTCCACTATAATTGAGTATAAATTATCTGTGGTGTTAGATGTATGTATTCTGAACAACCAAGTAATTGTTAAATTCTTGCAACTTTACTCACCACTAAACTAGTTATTTTGTTTTTGCAGTATAGACTGTTCAAACATGGATTGATAAAAGTAGAAAATGAAAGAATGGACGAACTAGTTCAGAGATGTTGATAAAGATTCTAGATGAGATGATTTTTAAACACTATCCATCCAGATGTGATAATATCTGGAAATGAATGATGACTCAGCTTACAAAATAACTGTATATAGAAAGTTGGTAGGTGGATTACTGTTTTTAATTGAGTTAATCCATACCCCAATGATGATCTATGGGTGAGATTGGTAAGGCACAGGCCCTACCAACTTCACTCAATTCAGTTCTGCCATTTTGAATTTTAAAAAAATGGTTTTGAAGTCAGCTGAATTCTAAAATTTGCACTTAAATTACTAATATTATACTGACTGAAAACTGTGAAAAGAATCGTGCATATGCTCAACAGTGAGTCTTACCTGCTTACTCCCTGCATGGTAACTATAGTAGTAGTGGTAAGTCATCAAAAGCAATTCAGTCTGAGAGGGAGCAATTTAATTGGGTCACTAATCATCATTGTGACCAAAGTAGAAAAATTGTGTTGTCATAAGCAAACAAAAACTGACATTGCTTTTATTAAAGTATTTTATCAGTTTTTGAGTAATTAGAAGTCCTAATCTGTAACATGATTGTCAAACCCTGTTGTTTTCTGTACCATCATTGTTTACACCTCTCTTACTTTTGTACTGTCACCAGCCATCTATCCATCTATAAATAAGCTGTTTGGTTTATGTTTTGTAAACTGCTGAAGAAGACCTTCTGTTCAGTTTTTATTAATTTTTTAAATTTATTAATAAAGAAAATTCTACCGTGTCAATAAGCTCAATAAAAAACTCCAGTGAATTATTACAACACGGTAATAAGCATCTATAACATTAATTAGAAGGATGTTTTAACTAACCACAACATGAATAATTAATAAGTCAAAACATTTTCAGCATGTATTGCGAGCCAAACACTGTACCCTAACAATTTTTTCCCTTTGGATACACCACTGATGATAAACTCTAAACAGCCAACACATTTCCAGCTTACCAATACTACTGAATGGATAGTGTTTGGGAATCACCCACTTACTGATAAAGTTTCTTTCCAGACTGTTGCTCTATTTCTGACCACAATCTAAAAGCCTCTTCCATCATTTTCACATAGTAAGGTTGATCATAAGCTTTACGAGTGATTCTAGATCCTCCATGAGAACTACCACGTGTATGAAGAACATCAAACTGTATGGAGAAATGTGAAACGAAATAAGTGAAAAAAATAACTCAGTTGTAAACTCCTCTTGGTGTGAAGTCTAACCTGTTCCAAAATGAGTACATTCTTAATACCTCTGGATGTCAGATAATATCCAGTGGCACTTCCCTCAACTCCAGCACCAATCACTATTACCTCATATAGATTGCCAGCCATTCTTATAATTTACTTTTAGAAGGTGTGGTACAAGAAGACTTCATTACCCACTAGTGGTCTATAATGAGTTTATAGTAGTTGGTGCAGGAATTGAGGGAGGTGGTAGCTACTGGATATTATCTAGATGTACAAAGATAGTATTCATGTTAGAACAAGTTAGAGAACAGTTTTATAGACTTAGTTAAACTAAGTTATGAGAAAAACAGTATGCAAATTACACAGTATACTTTTTTATATAAATTATAGTGACACATGCATGGAAAGATTGACCTGTGGTTGTAGTATTATGATTTATAGTGACTTGAAGAGACCTTTGGTGTCCCCAACCTGGGCATCGGTATAGTGATTGCTTCTTGGGTCTTGCTTTCTTTAATCTTGATCCATCTAGTGACTTGAAGAGACCTTCGGTGTCCCCAACCTGGGCATCGGTATAGTGATTGCTTCTTGGGTCTTTGCTTTCTTGAATCTTGATCCATCTATCCACTTCTTGGTCTTGCAGTCTTGAATCCCTTGATCCATCTATCCACTTCTTCTTAGTCTTGCGCAGTCTTGATCCACTTCTTCTTGGTCTTGTCCTCTTCGGCTCTTGAGTCTCAAATGTTGCATGCTTGAGATGCACTGCTTTTTATAATGAATTTTCCCGCCTTTTCATCCCACCTTTTTTTGTTTTTTCCTTGTACTTTTTTCTTTTCTTCCTGATAACTCTAAAGCTGTACAGATGAATTCATTCATTACTGTGTGTAATAATTATACTATTATTTATAAAATTATAATTATATTAGGTTGAAGAATAGGTACTGGGTAAAATGCAGGCTAAATTCATCAAAACCAACAGATAGTTTTTATCAGATGTCACTGTCATGAGATTTATGAAAAGTTGCTATGTACGAATAAACACATCAACAGATTTGTTGTAAGTGATAATGTGAGTTCTATTTGCAGTAGATCATCAACTGCTTTAGAGCTACATGTATCAGGAAATAGGAAGAAGAATTACTGAAGCCTAAAGTTATAGGCCCTTTAGGGGTAAATTCCCCCTAGCCTTAAAGGGCCTGTAATCAACATGGATTCCTACATCTACAAGCAGTAATGATATTTGATGTTATAGTAGTTGGTGCAGGAATTGAGGGAAGTGCTACTGGATATTATCTAACATCCAGAGGTACAAAGAATGTACTCATGTTAGAACAGGTCAGAGAACAGTTTTATAGACTCTAAACTAAGTTATGAAAATAAGCCGGGCTTACATTTTTTTCTATTACATGTATATATATATATATTAGTTTGATGCCCTCCACACAAGAGGAAGTTCTCATGGAGGTTCTAGAATCACACGTCGTGCATATTATGCAGCAATTTTTGTCCACATGATGAAAGAAGCCTATCCATTGTGGGAAGAGATTGAACAGAGATCAGGAAAACAACTCTACTGGTAAGTATATAATCTTGTCTCCCTGCAGCTAAACTGCCTATATTATATGATAATAACATACAAATGATTATATGGAGCCAAAAGAACCTAAAATGGTATAATTCTCACAATATACTTATTGAAGCAAGTATAAAAGTACGTTTGTACACTTGCTTATTGCATTACAATTCTCCATAGTGACAGTACTTTTACTAACTACAGAAAGTGTCAACAGTGAAGTAATGAATTATAATCAGAGAGTGTTTTATTCATACAACTTCCCACTACCCACAACAAAGTCTTATGGTTGACAACATTTTGGATTCTGTAGTGCAGCTGGAAGAAAGAAAGAAAGAAAGAAAGCTGCTTGTAGCTTACGTAGAAACTGGAACTACTAGCTACCTATTATACCTGAAATATTTACCTTAAGTTCTACAAGATCATAAGGAGAGTAGACAATCAAAATAATAACTATAATAGGCTATCGTGTTTCAGGTGTGATAAACTCATCCATGATTACTGAATGCTAGACACCACACGTCCACAAAGCAATCATAGGGATACTTTTTCTCTATGTCATTTATATTCAGAAAATTTCATTAAAATCATCATCACTTATTGCAGGTAGTTAAGAATGAGACTAACCGATAAGAATGAAGACATTGAGTTATTACATAATATATTCAATGTTTACGATCTTGGTTCCCTCTTCAGGAAGAGTGGTCTATTAGCAATCGGTAGAAAGGGTCAGCCTGGTCTTGATATGTATATTGAGTCTCTAAATGAAAATGGTGTCCCTTATGATCTGTTGACTGGAGAAGAAGCAAATAGGCGTTATCCTCAGCAGTTAAAACTTCCTTCTGATTGTTGGTGTATATATGAAGCAGATGGAGGAGTTTTGAAAGCATCATTAGCTCTTAAAACTTTACAGGTATTTGATTTTTGAAAGACATCATATGAATATAGAATGGCAACCTTTCTCTTTTATATTATAGGAGTTGTTTGTGCATAATGGTGGACAACTATTAGATTGTCACAAGGTCACTGGACTTGTTCCTGGACCAGTGGTTACTGTGGAAACAGATAAGGGCAGTTTCAAAGCTAAAAAGGTTATTGTTACTGCTGGTGCTTGGGCTAATGACGTCCTAAAAACAACAGGACTAACACTACCAATGAAGGTCAGTATTCCATTATCAAATAAACTATGTAATAGTTTAGAATCTTTGAATAATATTGCTTGTAGTATCAGAGGTACAAAGATATTACATTTTGTGACATGGGAGTTGAATATCAAACTGTTTGGAAGAATTATTATGGTAGTTATGCAGGCATATACACCATAATTTTTCTCCTGTCACGATATAAATAAATATTATATAATCGTTATAATTACAATATTGTATAATCATAGTTATATATTACAGGTATACAGAGCTGAGGTGTTTTATTTTAAAGTTGAAGATCCAGATGCATACTCAGTTTCAAATTTCCCAGTTTTTGTCACTATACATCCTCCCGTAACTAAAGTTGCCAGTATATATGGGACACCAATATTAGAATATCCAGGGCTTTTAAAGGTAGGTTTATAATATGTAAATGAGAAGCTAGTATAGGATGTGGGGCAACTATTTGTATACTATTATTAAAATATAGTTTTATAGTACTGCATTCATTATAACTTCTTTAATTAATAATTTTGCTATTTGCATTATTTTAAGTGTGTATATATGTACGTGTACTTAACTCAGTTACTTGTACATGTACTTGACTTATTTATAAAGGTACTTGTACATGTACATGACTTATCTATAAAGATACATGTACATGACTTTATCTATTAAATGTACTTGTACATGTACATGACTTATCTATAAAGGTACTTGTACATATACATGACTCTAGTTAATCATATTCTTTTCATGAGAATATAAATTTTTGTATTTCCTTTGTATAATCTTATAGCTAATCTCCCTCTTAATATAGGTTTGTCAGTTCTTCGGAGAAGATCTGGAGATCCATCCTGAGTCCAGAGATTCCATTCCTCATGGTCTGACTTTACCCCGAGTTTCAGACTTTATTGTTAAAAATTTCAAACGTGTATCAACGATACCATCAATATTCGAACTGTGTCTTTATGCTGATACAGTAAGTCTTGTTTATGTATAGTCGTATCTTTTCATGGTATGTATCTTCACAAAGATTTCAAAGAGGTTCTTTGTTTTGTGTTTGCAGTAATCACTGCTTTTTTGAAATTTAAATAACGCAGTAGCATTCTTTTCAGGAGTCTCTTTGTGCTGTGTTATTGAAGTTCAAAAAAGGAAATTCTACTCTGAGAGTTGTTACCCTATGCAGCATATGAGCAAGGGGTTACGTGATCAGTTCTGTCTGTCATCTGTCATGCAAAAAGTACTTAATAGTTTGAACATATTCTAAACACATCGGACAGCTCGAAATTAGTTGTATGAGAACGTATGTATACCTTGCATCAGTGGTCAATAACATGTGTTCAAATTCAGTATTGCACGGGGTATATATCCTCAGAACATCTAGTTTGAAATTATTCAATTCACTATATGTTACGTAGTATCTACTGATTGGTCAGAAGTTGTCATTTTTTTTAAATTCACAAATGTCACATGACGTATATTTCTCATACTACAGCCTGACAATAATCCTTACCTTGATAAACACCCATACTATCCTAACATAGTGATTGGAGCTGGATTCTCTCATGGATTCAAAATGAGTCCTGTATTTGGTAAAATTTTAAGTGAGCTAGCTCTTGGACATTCTCCTTCATATGACCTCACATTATTCAAGATTGATCGATTTGAAACACCAAAGGCTGCACTGTAGAGTAATTTCCAGAAAGACAAAATTGCATTGTAATTTATTTGTAATAACTTTTTTTTGTAAATAATGTACGATTATTGCGAGTTTCAGTATGTTATACATCATCTAGTCATGATATATATCACATGCAAGTGGAAAATGTTTGATCAGACTCTTCAGATGAGGTTATGGAGGTGCATGCAAGAGTTAAGGGAAGTGACATAGGATGTTATCTCATACTCAAAACATTTATTGCTCTTAGAACAGGTTATATAAAATGCAGATATTATCATTTCCATTAGTTTGATGCCCAATTCACAATTAACAAGGAGAAAAGTATCCCTTCTATTACATCGTAAGTTTTATTGAACAAACAAAATCTCACATGTACATAGATATGTATTAACTGATTAGAACTTTGTTTTTCCAAATAGAGCTACATAATTTATATAGATGCACTGTGAGAACCAGCCTTAGCATATTGAGGAAAAAAAAAAGCAGTCTGATGAATGATAAGAAGTGATAATATCTGGAAATGGATAATGACTCGGCTTACAAAATAACTTGATGGAAGTGAAGCTACACAGGCTTGACTGGCTTCGTGGGAGAGACGTATATAGAATTGAGAAAACATTCTCATTTTACCAATACTTACCATATGTATGAAGAGCATCAAACTGTAGTGTAGGTACTTATGTGGAAGTGGTTTGTTTAATTTTGAGCCCTACATTAACCACCTGTGTTAGTACTATCCTTAAATTATGCATAAAAAGCATTGTGTTTCATCAAATAAAATTGATTTCCCCCTAAATTACATCTCTAAGACTGCAATTTATTTCAGTGCAAATATTTTTATATAGCAGACATATGAAACGAAGTGAAAACAGGATATATTAAGAAAAAAGTATCCCTATGCCTCATCAACACTGGTAGGGTTTTCACGTTTTGGTCAGTGGTGGTGCATGTACGACCATCTCAACACAAAACTTTTACACTATTGTGAATACATCATTTACACTCTATAAGCTCACCAAACATGTTTAAAACTTTTTCAATAAAAAAAAAATGTTGGGACATCATAACCTAAAAAGTATGCCAACAAGGTCAGGATAGCTAACACAGGAAGTTAATGTAGGGCTCAAAGTTAAACAAACCACTTCCCCATTGCTATATTCTTTGGTATTCGTACTGAAATAAAGATTTATTTTAGAGATGTAACTTAGAGGGGAAATCGATTTTGAAGTAAACACATCTTCGCTTTAAGAATTTAGGGGGGTAATTTCCACCCTAAAGGGCCTGAAATGAACACATCATTCATTAGTCAAACCGAACCGAGTTTACATACATGCAGTAATGATATTTGATGTTATAGTAGTTGGTGCAGGAATTGAGGGAAGTGCTACTGGATATTATCTAACATCCAGAGGTACAAAGAATGTACTCATGTTAGAACAGGTTAGAGAACAGTTTTATAGACTCTAAACTAAGTTATGAAAAATAAGATGTTTTTCTATTACGTGTATTAGTTTGATGCCCTCCACACTAGAGGAAGTTCTCATGGAGGTTCTAGAATCACACGTCGTGCATATTATGCAGCAATTTTTGTCCACATGATGAAAGAAGCCTATCCATTGTGGGAAGAGATTGAACAGAGATCAGGAAAACAACTCTACTGGTAAGCAATCTTGTCTCCCTGCAGCTAAACTCCCTATATAATAATAATTATGTAAGACATGGGAATGGGTATGTGAAGCCTAAAATGGTATAATTCTCACAATATACTTATTGAAGCAAGTATAAAAATACGTTTGCTTATTGCAATACAATTCTCCATAGTGATTACTAACTACAGAAAGTGTCAACAGTTGTGGGTAGTGAAGTAATGAGAGTGTTTTATTCATACAACTTCCCACTACCCACAACAAAAGCCTCATGGTTTACAACTTTTTGGATCCTGTATTGCAAGTTTTAGTACATTTTCTTTTTCATGATGTTCAAAAATGCCAGAAATTTTAAATTAAAATCATCACTTATTGCAAGAATGAGACTAACCGATAAGAATGAAGACATTGAGTTATTACATAATATATTCAATGTTTACGATCTTGGTTTCCTCTTCAGGAAGAGTGGTCTATTAGCAATTGGTAGAAAGGGTCAGCCTGGACTTGATATGTATATTGAGTCTCTAAATGAAAATGGTGTCCCTTATGATCTGTTGACTGGAGAAGAAGCAAATAGGCGTTATCCTCAGCAGTTAAAACTTCCTTCTGATTGTTGGTGTATATATGAAGCAGATGGAGGAGTTTTGAAAGCATCATTAGCTCTTAAAACTTTACAGGTATTAGATGTTTGAAAGACAATATGAATATAGAATGGCAACATTTCGCTTTTATATTATAGGAGTTGTTTGTGCATAATGGTGGACAACTATTAGATTGTCACAAGGTCACTGGACTTGTTCCTGGACCAGTGGTTACCGTGGAAACAGATAAGGGCAGTTTCAAAGCTAAAAAGGTTATTGTTACTGCTGGTGCTTGGGCTAATGACGTCCTAAAAACAACAGGACTAACACTACCAATGAAGGTCAGTATTCCAATATCAAATAAACTATGCAATAGTTTAGAATCTTTGAATATATATTGCTTGTAGTATCAGAGGTACAAAGATATTACATTTTGTGATGACGTGGGAGTTGAGTATCAAACTGTTTGGAAGAGTGGTAGTTATGCAGGCATATACACCACACTTCATTTTTTTCCTGTCACAATATTATTATAATTATAATGTACTAGCTTAATACTGTCTTCAGCAGTATAAGCTAGGCAAGTGTAGTACATTTTAATCATAGTACATTCCAGACATAGTACGTTCTAATCCTATTACAATTTAAGTGTGGTACTGTCATTGAAACAATTATTATTTAGAATCATAAAAATAATTAAATTTATATACTAAGAATGAATGTACATAATTGAAAGTTTTAAATTTTTACTCTTTGTTCCTCAGTTACTTTGTTACATCTATCACTCTCTCAGACTCTGTTCAGTCTTCTCTGTACTTTCTTTCCTGTTCTAAACGCCAGGCTTTTGTGACCTGTTTTCTCAGTGATTATTTTTCTGGTACATTATTGCCAAACATTCTGCTTGTAGCAGTTGCCCTAAGAGAGTGGTTAGTGTACTTACTAGTACTGCCTGCTTGCTCAGCTATTTTAGAAACCATTTTTTCAACTGGAACATTGGCAAACTATGGCCTAGTGGGATCTTTGGGAACAACAGCTAGTGGCCAACGGTAAACTGTTTTAGGTTCAATTGGTAATAATAATCAAGAATCTTTACAACACACATTGGTGAAGTAACAACAGCATATGCTTTCACGGATTTGTTTTTGGAGTGAATATCTTTAAAATGGTGTTTATTGTTTTCGACACATACTCAACATACTCATTGTAGGTGTCTTGATCTCTGTCTGGTGGTATATGAGAGAATTGTTGGAAAGAAAGATCTCACTGTTCTTGTCCTCCTTGAAGTCAAAATTGTAGACCAACATAATAGAAAAATAAATTCGGCCTCATACTCTATTTGAAGTACCTTGACTGAAAATGCGTACAGATAAATCCGATAATACACTCTGAACAATGCTTTAAGTATTACTTATAGTTTAGCCAAAAAACTTTTGAAGTGCAAGAAATATATTAGTTGTCATGCCCACTTGTGTAATATCAGGCTTGTGATTATTAATCTGATATAGCACTCGTGGTATGACATAACATATACATAAATCATAGTTACAATAATTATGTAATTATACTACAGGTATACAGAGCTGAGGTGTTTTATTTTAAAGTTGAAGATCCAGATGCATACTCAGTTTCAAATTTCCCAGTTTTTCTCAACATACATTCTCCTGTATCTAAAGTACCCAGTATATATGGGACACCGATACTAGAATATCCAGGGCTTTTAAAGGTATTGTTTAGGTTTGCATATCAGAAGTTAGTAGAGTATGTATATTAGCTGCAGACAAAGGGCAACTTCTTTTGTACTTGTATTCAAATATATTTTTCTGAGTACTTCATTGACTTTGTATGGATTTAAAATTGTGCTTAAGTACAATATCAGAGTACTAAAGACTGTTTAGTTGTTTGGAAAATCTTTATTGTAATTTCTTGAATTTACAAATTGCATTTTTTAAAGTGTGTATATATGCACTTGTATTTGACATATATATGTATAAAGGTACTTGTACTTGACACTCATCTATGAACATACTTGTACTTGTACATGTAAATGACTTGTACATGAAAATTCATGTGCCTCGCATGCTAGCAATAGGCGTAGACAAACACACAACAAACAAACAAGCAGCCACAATGGCTTCATTAAACATTAGAGCAGCCACTTTGGCTTAGAAAAATATTCAGCCACAATGGCTTAGAAAAATAATAATCTTGGCTTAGAAAATAAGCAACCACAATGGGTTAGAAAATAAGCAGCCACAATGGCTTAGAAAAATAAGGAAAAATGGAACACTGAATGAATGCCCAGTCTTGAGAACCGGGAATGGTGGGTTAAAGATCTTCAACTCTCCCCACTATTTACATGACTAATCTATTACTACTTGTACATCATCTATAAAAGTACTTGTACTTAAGTAGCAATACTATGTACTTGCCACATGTGTGATTGGTTAGCTCTTTAGAATGGTTAGTATGTATATTCTTATATTTTCTTTGTATTATAGGTTTGTCAGTTCTATGGAGAAGATCTGGAGATCCATCCTGAGTCCAGAGATTCCATTCCTCATAGTCTGACTTTACCTCAAGTTTCAGACTTTATTGTTAAAAATTTCAAACGTGTATCAACAATACCATCAATATTCGAACTGTGTCTTTATGCTGCTACAGTAAGTCTTTATTTGTATAGTATCATCTTTTCCATTCAATGTGGTATGTATCTCCACTGACAAAAATTCCAAAGAGATTTTCTGTGTTTCTAATATTCACTCCTTCACTCAAAGAAGGAGGATCTACTTGAGAGTTGCTTGAATATTATTTATCAGGTTGGCGCAATTCAATCATGTTCTGGTTGGTCAGAAGTCATGATGGTGATTTTTTTTAATTTACATGTCACACAACATTTATTCCTCATACTACAGTCTGACAATAATACTTATATATCTTGTGTAATTCACTATGTGTGGCAAATTCACAATGTGTGACATTATCTACTGGTCAGAAGTCATGTCATTTTTTAATTCACAAATGTCACATGACGTATATTTCTCATACTACAGCCTGACAATAATCCTTACCTTGATAAACACCCATACTATCCTAACATAGTGATTGGAGCTGGATTCTCTCATGGATTCAAAATGAGTCCTGTATTTGGTAAAATTTTAAGTGAGCTGGCTCTTGGACATTCTCCTTCATATGACCTCACATTATTCAAGATTGATCGATTTGAAACACCAAAGGCTGCACTGTAGAGTAATTTCCAGAAAGACAAAATTGCACTGTAATTTATTTGTAATAACTTTTTTTGGAAATAATGTACAATTATTGCGAGTTTCAGTATGTTATACATCATCTAGTCATGATATATATCACATGCAAGTGGAAAATGTTTGATCAGACTCTTCAGATGAGGTTATGGAGGTGCATGCAAGAGTTAAGGGAAGTGACATAGGATGTTATCTCATACTCAAAACATTTACTGCTTTTAGAACAGATTTTATAAAGTGCAGATATTATCATTTCCATTAGTTTGATGCCCAATTCACTATTAAAAAGGAGAAAAGTATCCCTTCTATTACACCATAATTATTATCGAACGAGTAAATTCAACAATCAAATATTAATAGCAACAACCATGCAATTATACATGTAATTCACTAACAGCTTGATATGGTGCTATGTCAGTTTTATCAACTCTACATGTAGTCAAAATAGAGTTGTTCATTGTTTGGTGAATTCATTATCATTGGGTGACTGGACTCATGACTGAAACAGTTCACTGTTAATTTAGTGGTTAGTGGTCACTACAGTTGCAAGGATTTAACAGTATTAGTTGGTTGGTTCAGTATACATACATCTTATACCACGGATACGTTGTACTAATTATATTCAATATAGTTGAAGCACTATAATTTTAGGGTGCTGTCTACTCATATTTCATGTCTAAGATTTAGTATAATTTATACTAAAGTACATGTAATTGTATCTGACCATCAAGAGGGTTTGTAAACCCACAAACACATAATTTATACCCTTCAATACTTGGTGCACGTTATGTAGTAACATCATGCATGTAGCCTCTATGGCAATTATTGACAAAATAATTTGAAAATCATGCTAGTCTTTGCAGCTGTACTAACTAGGTTGTTTTACAATTTAATTTTTGCAGTGTTATAATATATAAATTGTTACAGATAAATTAAGGTATGTGGCTTGAAATTTAGAGGGTAAAAATGCTTCGGGATTAGCACAGTATATACTCACAAAAATATTAGTAGCATTAAATATCTGATTTGTAGGACATCAGCATAATTATGTATCCATCACAACCTGCATGGTCACATTTACACTTATTTCTTATATAACAAGTTTGCTGACATACATACTTCTATAACTGCACTATCAAGTGTTGGTGGGATTCTCTTGGATTTAGTTTTTTTCCTAGTTATCATAACACCTGTATAGTAGAGTTTGTACTAACTGGCCTCAACCTTTCATCCATCGTGCACAACTTCACCAATGTTTGTTTTAACATATCAACGTTCACATGTATGATAAATATTATGATAATACAAAGAATTAAAGAGGTTTATTGTTTCTTGAAGCGATCAATCTTAAAAGGTGAAAGGTCATATGATGGAGGATGACCCAGTGCTATCTCACTCAATACTTTACCAACTATTGGTGCAAGTTTGAATCCATGACCTATATGATGAAGAGAGTCACATGTTCAATTAGTGTATAATGCTGTCAAACCTGAAAATCCAGCTCCAATAATCACATTATGACAGAATGGGTGTCTATCTAAAAATGGATCTCTGTCGGGCTGAAGATAATTGCATACAAATTTAACATGGAGTGTATATCACAATTAAAACTTACTGTTTCTGTGAAGATGCAGCTCTCTACAATGGATGGTTTATTGCTTACTCCTTTGAAATGCTTCTGAACAAATCCAGACACCAAATCACTCGTAATAATATAACAAGATTCAAGATCTCTTTCCTCAGGATCAGAAATCTCAGATGCACTGCGTGAACAAGCCTTTAGCATGATCAAAAGAGTTAGATGAATAATAATTTTAGTACCTTGAAAAGACCAGGGTATTCTTGTATGGGTAATCCGTAAAACTCTACTACATTATCTCCTTCATTTCTAGCATGAAAGAATGTTGGAAAATTAGAGGATGAAAATGCTTCAGGATTACTTGTAGACCAGTACAGCACTTCAGTCTTTATTACCTGAAAATATTATACTATTATATACACTATACATATAGAGTGGATTAGTCTATTCTATTAATAACACAAACTACCTTTAGTGGTAGTGTTAATCCTGTTGTTTCTAATAGCTTATTAGTCCAAGCACCAACAGTAACTATCACTTTCTTAGCTCTGAAACTGCCTTTGTTTGTTTCTATAGTAACCACCGGTCCAGGAATGAGTCCGGTGACCTTGTGACAGTCTAACAGTTGTCCACCATTACGTACAAACAATTCCTAGACAATGACAACAGATAAATAGACAGATAAAAAGAACATAAATTGTAACTACTTGCATTGCAGCTACTGCAATCGTAGCTCTTAATATTCCTCCATATTCTTCAAATATACAGAGATAGTCATCAGGTAATTGTAACTGTTGATTATACTCTCTATTAGCTTCACTTCCTGTCATTATTTTGTGAGGAATATTATTCGCTTGCAATGAAGTTTTGTAGCTCTCCACATTGTTGTCACCAAACACAAGAATACCAGTTTTACTGTGAAGATAAGTTACCCATTGCAAGTTGAATAAAATGCAGCAATGGTGGATGGATGGCAATACATAATTATGAATGGATGGACTATTACAAGATGTAGTGATGGAAGAAGTATATAAGAAATGAAAGAATGGATACCAAGTTGAGTATAGATAATAAACATTGGCAAATGAATGTAATTTCAAACTGCAGAGTGAACACTCACTAATAAAGTTTCTTTCCAGACTGTTGCTCTATCTCTGACCACAATATAAAAGCTTCTTCCATCATTTTCACATAGTAAGGTTGATCATAAGCTTTACGAGTGATTCTAGATCCTCCATGAGAACTACCACGTGTATGAAGAGCATCAAACTGTATGGAGAAATGTGAAAACAGTTGTACATGTTAGAATAACATATTATAAAGTAGATCTAACCTGTTCTAACATGAGCACATTCTTGGTACCTCTGGATGTCAGATAATATCCAGTGACACTTCCCTCCACTCCTGCACCAATTACTATTACCTCATATAAATTGCCGGCCATGCTACTTTTAGAAGGTGTGGTACAAACAAGAAGTACATTCATTACCCACTAGTGGTCTATAAAGACATGTACATGACTTATCTATAAAGATACTTGTACATGTACATGACTTATCTATAAAAGTACTTGTACATGTACATGACTCTAGTTAATTGTATTCTTTTCATAAGAATGTATATTCTTGTATAATCTTATAGCTAATCTCCCTCTTAATATAGGTTTGTCAGTTCTTCAGAGAAGATCTGGAGATCCATCCTGAGTCTAGAGATTCCATTCCTCATAGTCTGACTTTACCTTGATAATTATTGTTAAACATTTTAACTTTGTATCAACAATACTATCAATATTTGAACTGTGTCTATATGCTGATATAGTAAGTCTTGTTTTTGTATAGTCCTATCTTTTCCATTCAATGTGGTATGTATCTCCACAAATGGTAATAGTGATTGCAACATTCATTACCCATATAGTAATATGTGAAGTCTTGCAGGAGTTGAGGTATGTATGTATAATATGAGTGAGTGCATCAAAGGAACATTCACTCAGATCAGTTGATAACACCTCTCACTAAGCCCCAGTTATCTTGATACAAATACAACCATTATGTTACCAATAATCAGCACAGTTTTGAGTGAACTGAGCAATAATTATATTCATACATTTCGCTGCAAATCTTAGCTCAACACTTCTTTTCACAAACTATAAATCATAAAATTGCCAAAAATATCGAAGTCAGCAATTGATAAAAATTTTAAGAATGGGATAAAACTACAAAATCCATCTAATAATTATAAATTTTATTTTTTAATATATATCAGCCAGTCAATATTCAGGTAATTTCAATAGTTTAATAAACAGTTCAATCTTCTTCTATAATTGGAGGTGGATTTTGAATTGCTCCCACCAAACCGTGAGCAGTATTGAAAAGGTTGATAGGGTTGCTACCATCTGTAATCAGAGTAGAGCGAAGACCAAGAGCTTGTAGCATTTTAACCTGAAGATGGAGGGAAGGAGGGAGTTAGGGATGGATAATTACCCTAATTAATGGATTTAATCCTACCTGCAGTTCTGGTCCGGATGTAGCAATAGCAGCAATTGTTTCTGATCCAATGGCATCCACCATTTCTTTGAACTTGGATGTATCAATTTGAGCTAGTTCACGAGCCTTTTCTATCTCCAATTCGTTCTGTTCTTTAATGTATTTGATTTCAGCTTCACGAGCTCTAGTGAGACGCTCAAGTTCTGATTCCTGGGAAAGTATAATACATTACATAGATAGAAAGAATTCAGATCATGGGACTAGTCAATACTAGGGATGGGCAATATTTGATAATCGTGATAATCGTGATTAAAATTTCTTGTGATAATCATATCGTCTAAATATTGCCATATCGTGGTCACAAAAATAATGATTATTGTGCCATAACTTCAGGTTTTCAGTAGATATGTACCGATAACCCATACCGATCTGATATTAAATCTACCTTCTGGATTCTGATTCTTTCAATGAAAATGAGCATTTTATAAGTATTCTAAAAGCAATTAATGATGCCTTAATCACCTGAATGTCCTTTAAATCAGTTTTTCAACACTGTTTACTCAACAAATAAAAGGTATCAATTTGATTACTGAATGAAATCTACATACATATGTAAGGTAGCCAATAATCGCAATAAAAGTGATACTTGCACAGACAATAATCATTGTCTCATATTTTCATAATCGCCCGTCCCTAGTCAATACATTACATAACATGGATCAGAATATCATCGCTTGCTTACTAACAACAATGGGAGAGATTATCATTATAGTATTAATTCAACAATTTAATTTATTTTCATATGAAAGTTTTTGTACATGAAATATTTCTAGAGTCTCAATCAGATTGATGTAAACTTACTGCTTCAATCTTAGAAGCCATAGCCTTGAGTTTTGCTTGCTCTACATTAGCCTCACCCTCAATCTTGGAAGCTTCAGCACGAGACTGGGCCTCTGCTTTAGCTTGACCTGTTGATTCAACTGCAGCACTATTCAAGAAGAGATAGCAAACCAGTATCACACAATTTGGAAAACATAGATATGAATAAATGAATGATATAATACCTGTTTGCTTGAAGTTCCAAGAGGTGTTTACGAGCTTTCTCAGCCTCAGCTTCATCAGTAATCTTTTGTCTCTCAAGAGCTCCCTTGGCTTTTTGCTCAAGACGCTCAGCTTCGTGTCTGTGAGTCAAAAAAAAAAAGAAGTGATTACAACATAGATATACTCAAAACTGTTCTTGACTGTCCTTCTCACCTTCCTTCCTCTCTCACATCATCACTCATCCATCTCACATCTTCCTCCCCCTCCCTCTCTCTCACATTATCACTCACCAACTCCTCCCTCTCTCTCACACATCTTCCTTACCTTCTCCCTACTTCTCAGATTGTCATTCCCTCCCTCCCTCTCTCTCTCACTCACATCTTCCTCCCCCTCCCTTGCATCGTCACTCACCGTGCAGTTGCTTCTTGTGAATTTGTGGTGATTTCAATAGCAAGTTGGACAGATTTCTGAAGAGCATCACGAGTACGTTGATCAACAGGTTCAACAGATTGGATATCAATACTTGTTATAACCAGACAATTAGCAGGAAAATCAAAACGATCTCTGACCTTACCCTTATCATCAAGGCCAAATACAGATGATCGAATAATACGAGCTGAGTTCTACAGTATGAAGAAATATATCATTATAATATCAACTGAGCTATATGTACATGTAAGGCAATAGCATGGGTTTCAACAAGAGCATTTCATTTTTGAGTGATCAAGAAAGCACAGAATGTAATTACTATTGGTAGTTCATTTTCTCTATACAAGAAGAAGAGTGTAATAATTAATTAATACATAGCCGCATGTATCTGCTATAATTACAATATTACCACATGACCACACCCATATCTATATGCAGTGTCACTCAATTACATAATAGCTCAAGTAATGTTTTAATCATGAAAAGAAGGGTGCAATATTAATTATCAGTGAGCTAAGAAGGGTACTAGTAATATACACACTGCATGGTGCAGCACCCTATTATGCCTAGTGAGTATTCTGTGGGATAATTGATTACCATAGCCACACCCATCTGTGGCACCACTGTTTGCCTCACTATAATTATACACAATCATGGTAAAATCAATAATGGGTGGCAGTCAGTGTTTTTGATAAGCTTATATGGCACACCAGTGACCCAAAGAGCTGCACAGTTCTCTCTTTGGGCTAGTGGCGCAGTTAATTATGGTTATATTGTCAGTAACAGCATTAAGTGATTGTTAATTGGCTCAAAATGTATTCCCAATGGTGCACACACTAACCATTTTTGAGCCAATTTGGCCCATGCTTCAAAACATATCAAAAGCTCTGGTGGCAGCTGATATATGGGGACTGTTAGTTTACTATTAATAGCCTTCATTAAGATACTATTACACGGTTACACTATATAAACTTGAGTACCTTATGGAAATCATCAAATTGAACACCAGCAACAGTTCCACGAACACGAGAAGCAATAGCCTTACAAGCATCACCAACAAAATCTGGAACAGAAAATATCTTTGCAGATTCTTTGAAATTCTCCTTGTCTTTAACTTCAAAATGCCTATAAAAATAGTAACATGTGTGTGATAGTCGCATTGTGTTAGACTATGAATATTATAATGTGGCAGACAGGATGGAAGGCAATGAATGTTTGCAAAAATTTACCATATTGAGATAAATACTTTTCATCTAACATACATTTAAACACTAAAGCTCATTCACATTCATCTTGACCTCAGGAAAATGTTTTTAACTTTAGTTCGGAATAACCACCAATATTTTTACCAACAAATGTAACATTGAGTTACATCATATATTAACCTTATGACATTAAACTATACACTATATTACATATAAAGTCATCACATCGTAGTTTTGAGGTCATCATGAATGTGAACAGAATTTAGCTATTTAGTGGTTTTGTACAGAGAGTGAATAAGTAGAGCTGGAATGGATACCCAATTATTCAGATCTGTTAGATCTGTTTCTTTGTATCAGGTATTCGTTTAATGTTTGCGCATGCACAGAAACAAAATAATTGAAATCAAAATTGCAACGGTGGTTGAGATCGTCTTGCTCTATGTTACCAGCTTTTAAGGCTTGTAGAATGCAGAACGATCTGTAGAAACACAAATGCTGCTTGTATAAACATCTATTGCAGTTTATTACTGCAAAAAGGTGAGGTAATATTTTATTGTAAACAAGTCATGATTTTTCTAAAGCAATTATCTGGGTATCCGACCATTATTGTGAATGGATATCTGGATGTAAAAGACAGGATTCGTTCCAGCTCTATTGACGAGAATTAAGAAACCTAACTAATGATATTCATAGACAGGAAATTTCTTGGAAACACAGTCACAGAGCAAGGGCAGAGAGATACATAATAATTAACAACTATATAGTTAGTTTACCAATTATAAGAAAGTTGGAGTGAAAGACGAGCATGGTCAGCTGTTTCCACGGTGATGATATCAGTACAGAAATCAGGTCCAAGTAAGAGACAGAGAGACTTTATTTGATTTGGTCGTTTGGGTTTTCCACCAGAGAGACTTAGTTGTGTGAATTGTTCATCAGGATCTAACATCACCTGTTCTGGCCCAAAGACAACACGAGCTCTCTTTTCTTTGTAGTCATAAATCTGAACAGCTGCATTGTGAGGTACCTGAAAACCGACAACTTTATTCTTGTCACGTTTTATGTTTGCTGATGGCCGGCCTGAAAAAGAAAATCTGTCAGTGTAAAATTCTATACACACACAAAAATTACAAATATGTATAAACTACATTATATTACATATTTATATACATATGCATATTGGATATATGTACATACATATATATACTTACTTACATATATACATATATACACACAAATTACAAATTTGTATAAATACTACATAATTATACATCCATATTGCATACATACATATTATATACTTACTTACAAGATACATATAAATAGTAATACATATATAAATTATACATACTTACGTACATACTTTACATACTTATAAATAATTATACAGCAATAATAATAATATATATATATATATATATATATTGTTATCACTAATCTTTCCTTACTTCTATCTGAACGATCGGACAATGGATCTTTCCCTTGTGCAAGGAGTTCTTCCACACCAGGGGGGAGTTCTTTTGTCCATAGTTCCTCATCTTGAGTCAACATATATGTAGCACCACAAATAGCCCGAACTTTACCGGTCTTAATATCCCTTACATAGATACCTTCATTCTCATCCAGTGGAATGGCCTTACGTTTAGTGACAACCTCTACTTCCACTGGGGGTACGTACTCTAGTGGACCACGGATCATCCATCGATCACCTGGTCGACGATTTACACGCTGGTATATTAGAAAAAAATGCAGTGAAAACTGTTCAAGATGGTTTTTGTTAAGGTAGTAACCAATCATTTTAAACATTGTAAGTTCTATTTATGAAGTGATACTCCCAAAGACAAATATATGAAGAGGTCATTAATTAGTGTATGTGACATTAGGAAATAGTTATTTCACTACTAGTATAGGCCACTTGTACAAGAACAAAACTAGATTAGGTATCTAGCTAGGAGTAGCAATAGTTGCCCTTCCTTTTCCCTAATCCACGTACAAAATGGGTTGAAGGTAAGCATGTGATCAAAACTGTTATTTTCTCAATGGTCCATTTCTCAATCAAGAGTCAAATATTTTGACTTACCATGTCAGGGTCAACAAAAGACTCATTCGCTTTCAGAATAAGTCCCTCATCTTCTCCAAGAACATAAACATTTTGTATCCCTTTCTCTAGTTTCTCTCCTGGTCTCAAGAAAAAGGACTTCTCTCCCTTGACAAGTTTCTTCTGTCCAAGTTGTGGCTTTCCATCAACACCCACAGGGTCCAAAACAACACAGTATTGTCTATTGTTAAGAGTTGTTATGTTGATAATACCAACCACCTTTGTGAATCAGAAAAGAAGAAATGAATTATAATAGTGATAACATATAAACTAGTGTATAACAATAATGAACATTTTAGTAATAGTTATATTACGTCTAGTCTTTATATTTTTGTGTAATATAATTATAATACTAGACAAAAACAATTTTAACTAACTTAAATATCTGACAATTCTATTTAGTTAGTTGTAATAAAATTAGTAACTTGTAATTTAATTATACACTAATGAGATGGGTTAATAAATAACTAAAACAACATACCTCTTCATATACATCAGGTATGTGTGCTTCAGTATCCTCCATTTTAATAAGCCATTCTTCTCCGTTTTTTCTGGTGGTCCCAAAAATATCTTGAAATGTTCTGGTAGCTCTCATATGGAGAGCAACCTATAAAAAGAAATAATTTCCATGATCGATCCTAACATCAATCCATCCATCCATCCATCATCAAAAGTTCTATACAAATTTACACCTATCTATCCTTCCATCCGTCCATCCATTCGTCTGTCCACACATCCATCCGTACATACATTGTGTACATTCATTCATCCATACACCATT
Source organism: Petrosia ficiformis (assembly GCA_947044365.1). NCBI lineage: Eukaryota > Metazoa > Porifera > Demospongiae > Haplosclerida > Petrosiidae > Petrosia > Petrosia ficiformis. Next base: position 4,348,246 of record OX345649.1, on the reverse strand, counting down.
CCATCCCATTACCTTCTCTGTGAGGACATAAGCATCCACAACATCTACAACTTCCTCATAAGCACCCGGTAGGTATGCTCCAATTTTCTTTACCACCCATTCCTCTCCAGTAACTCGAGGGTTGCCATCACGATCCTAATGAAATTTATAAATTTAAGCATTACTATTAGTCCATATACTCACTGTTGTCTCCTTTCGAGCTCTCAACTTTATAGCCTGGTTTGGTTTGATGACAGTAGCTCGAATGGTCTCTTCAACTACTACCTCTTTTGAAGGAATGTACGTACCTAATGAAATAGCATATAATAACTTTAGAATATGATAGTGACCTTTTCTTTCCTTGAGTTAATTTTTCTTATTTGAGATTTATACTTTCAATCAAGTGGGTGGTACACCATAATACCTGGTAACATAATACAAGTTCTACCCACTATTGCATTGATGATATTACTACCCCCACTCTATCATATTAGCTCTACTGTCACAACAGAAAGAGGGTGTGGGATTAGGATCACATGATCATGAACATCTGTACTTTACAACTGTTGTGTATTTAGCTATTATAACAGAACAATACTTAACACATCCATACAATAATATATACGGAATGAATACACATGGCTATTATATGTACTAACAGTTGACATTATTGAATCAATTACACCACATGACCTTAGAGGGTAGGACAAAACATTCTAAATTACACCCACAAAGAATGTGTTTGTGATCTTATCATAATACATTATAATATTCTTTACAAGACTCTTCATTTTATTGTAGCTGTACAGAGCTTTACAGAGTCTACTGATATGTGTGATTTCTCTCTTACCTGGTCCTTCAAAAAGCCATTCATCTCCTGCTACTCTCTTAGTGCCATCCCTTTCATCAAAATCCAGGACTGCTCTCAGACGAAGTGCAGAATTTGCAGGAACAACTTTTAACTGAGTTACTGCCTGTGAATTAACAAGAGGATACAATCATGAATTGATAACAGTATGTATGAAGTTTTGCACTGCATGGATTGATATTCATCCAGTTGAACATTCCTAACATCATTAATCAGATAAGCAATTGACATAAATATCAACAATAAAAAGTACAGATAGCTAAGAATATGAAAGGTCAACAACATTCATTTTCGGTAAAAACACAAAACGAAATGTAATAAAATAACATGTTCATATGCAATCATTTTTTTAACATGAGGACAAACTTGTTTCAAAACTTCTCCTGGAAACAGAGGAAATGGATCTTGAGCAAGTCGAATCTCCTGATCAGCATGACGGAGCTTGACTTGTTGATTAGCATCAAGGATAGGCCTCTCGTCTTTGTCTCTGAGAACCGGGTTCTCAATGATGCAATAATGACGAGGTGGAACCACGATCATCTTCTCAGGACCAATTATGACCTTTTCATTGTCTTGACGGATGAATGTTTTTGGACCAAATTCAACCTAAAATATAAAATAGTGCATAATACATGTATATAGGCAACAATTTTGGTAATGATTATCATCAAATGAGTTCTGTTTCATACCTTGGTGACATTAGTGTTTTGATCCAATACATGGAGGTAATAGTATGGAGGGATTCGGTATATACTTTTAGCCTCAGAAGAGTTGTCCTTCTTCCCAAACTTATCCATGACCTTCTCTAGAGAGAACTGGAAGTAATAGTTTACAGATTATATGAAGCATAAAATAAGAGAACCACCCCCACTCTATGCTTATAGAATTAGCTACACTAGAGGTTTTAATAGAAAGATAAATTAAGCATTATTGACTGAAACCCCAATTGCAAGCGTATCCCTTCTACTCACCAATGATCTGTGAGATTCTGAGAGATGAGAACTGCAAGAGAGATAGTCGACCCTGTCCGGACGGAGTGAGTCAGACAACGCCTGCGGAAGTTATTAGTGAGTAATGATATTCATGTTGTAAATGAAAATATCATAGCTGAAGATGGCTGCAGTTATTGAAAGGAATCTTTTGTTAGTTGTATTGGATGCATGTGATGATTACAATGAAAGTACTGTTGCACAAGACAATTCAAAGAAGGTATGTTCATAATTATAGATTATAGTAAATTTGTATCAATAGTTTCAATTGAAGTATTCACTGTATTAGACTGTACGTATAAGTGTGTCACCTACAAAGGAGACCATAAAACTCATAAGCTCCCGATTCATCATTATATTATACAATTTATGTTTTATACTGGTAGTCTCACTTAGTTGAATCCAGCTTCACGAGAATAACTTTGGGCGGGGGGAAGTGTATATCAATTAAAGCAATAGATTATCATTCCTTGGAATCTAACACAATCAGACCAGTTAATATTGGATTGATCATTAAATCCACAAAATATAGTGCTATGGTAATGTATATTAATATATTGTATTTATGTACATGTATTATATATTTGTAGTTAGCTTTCACTCAATATCTCGACCATGTGATGACATTTCTAAACTCCTATCTTGTTTTAAAACACACTAATTCGATTGCTGTCTGTCTTTGCCATCAAGCTGGAAGGTATACCAATTAATACATTTTTAGTTTGACATTAGTATATCTTTGTTTTGTAGCAATATTGTTTATCCAGTATGCAACAGAACAGAGCTGGAAGAATCGAATGAAGAATTAAGATCAGGTAAACACGAACCTTTAGCAAATATGAATGGTTTGCTCAGACAAGAGATTACAAGAGTTATTCTAAGTATTGCAGGTGTGGTATGTTTGTGGCATGTGTAAAGTATTGAATTATAATATTATGCAGTTTCTTCATGTTGCTATAAATACGTATATAAAAAATGTAAAAATGGAAAATCGCATCCAATACTTAACAATAGCATAGTATAACTAATACCATGAAGTTACATGAAGAAAGAGCTGATATGATTGAGTGTAATAAGGGCTGAATTTTATAATCACTTTTGTTTACGATAAACCAGTAAGAAAAATGTGCTTACATCTGACCACACCCTTGTAGCTACTCCTGCCTACATAATTAATGTGTTGTCACATGACAGCTTCATAACTTTTATGATCGTAAATTCTAATTTGGTTAGCTGGAGATGAGAAAAGTATAGATACCTAATTTAAGCTTCATTACCAAGAGAGCAGTAAATGTTAGCAATCTCCAATGTTAAAACAAAATATGTATTGATTTTTAAATGTATGTTTAAAAGTTTGAGTAAACTTCCCATAAATATGGTATGTTATCAAATATTTTCTTAATCCTTGTAGAACATCCACCTGCTAGTGTTGCTTGCTCTACAATGCTCTCTGGAGGGCTCAGTAAAAGCTTGTGTTGTATCCAATAAGTACAATTTTGGGAGGAGGGAGGTTTGGATAGACTGTCCCCAGTAAGTCACTGAAGAAAGTATAAATTTGTTTATTAGAGAGTACAAATGGTGGGGGACCAGGGAAAATGTGAATTAGAATTTGGTTAATTTTCTTGACTTCATTTTTCTATAAGATATTCAAAGATGTATTCGAGAAACTCCAGTGGGAGAAATCTTAAAACCAAGGATTTTAGTTGAGTGTTTGAATAGATATTTAAACTTCATCTAGCCTGTGTTTCACTAGGTAATTAAAGCTGCTGTTGATTTGCCGGCACAACATTTAGCTATTATGAATTGTATATTTGCTTCTCAAAAACAAGTAAACAGAACTACAATATACAATATTCCAACTCACCTCTAGTCTTCTTCACTCGTTCTTGTATTCATTAGTTCTTTTCTAGACCACCTCTCACTTTCTTCCTTCCTCCTCCTCCTCCAATGACCTCCATGCCTCTCCATTGATTCTTGTGCATTCATTTGCTCTCTGTTATTTCCTCCCTTTCTCCTAACCACTCTCTCTCTTATTCTCTTTCTAGAATATTCCCATAGATTCTTGTGTATTATGGCACACTTCAGGTTTCCTACAACAGGCTTCAGACATTACTGGTGGTATATACATTAACATACCTGAGCCAGCTTCACTTCTTCAGATGTTATTGGTAAGATAGTAAACTAGAAGACATAGATGTTGCTATATCCTAAATATATTTTCTATAGTGGGTGTTTCTTCCTGATGTTAGTTCTCGTACTGATCTTTGCCTTCCTTCTTCTTCAACAGTTGATTATAGAGCTGCTTGTTTCTGTCATCAGAAACTCCTGGATTATGGATTTGTTTGTTCTGTTTGCTTAGCTAGTGAGTGACTATAGTGTATTTATATTGTGCTGCCTCCACTTAAAATGTATTAATACTTGAATTTCATATTAAAGTTACGATTGTGATTTTAAAGTTTTGCTGTAGCTAACCTTATACTAGTCTTGCATCGCCAATGTATGGATCCTGTAATGTGGTATGTCGGTGATACAAGACTAACCTTACACCAGCATATATTCTAAGCTGTTTTGGGTGGAGTGTTGTTTTATATTTATAATACTAATCAAGTATACACTTTCTGTGGGTTGGCTAACAACAGTGTTGGTTTTTTTTATTACAGTTTTTTGTCAGTTCACTCCGATATGTCCTGTATGCCAGTGAGTATTATAATCAAATGCATTCCACTTCTTTTAATATTTTTATGTATTTCAGGAGTCATTTCAAGTTACCAACTCTTCCGTTATCAAAACCAAAGAAGAAAAAAGCTAAACAACAAAAAAGCAACAAAATTTAATCAGTTATTAAAATTATAAAAGTTAATTAAGTTGTAGGCCCTGGGTGTGGTTTGATGAACATGTCTACAGGGGGTAAAGTTTTAGCCATCAGTTTTGGAGTGTTAGGAGGTGGTGGACTTGGGTTTTTATATAAAGAAACTATGTGGGCTGACAAGAAAGAGAAACAGTGCAAAGAGTTAAGAGAAAATCTGGAAAGATTGAAACAAGAGAGGACACACAAGGAGAAACTATTAGCTAAATTTGGAAACTGAGAATTACCATTAATCCAGCCCATATTTATATTAATCATTAAAACTGGCACAATCAACACAAAAATACTATTATAAATATCAAACATTTTTTTGGAACAAATTATAAACAGTACGTACAGATTAACTACATAAATTATTATTAACATGATATGAGATCATTTATATCAAACGTCGAATCGCTTGTATTGTATGTATCTTCAAATAGACTCAACATTTTATCTACTTCAGCATCAGAAATGAAGACTGATGCTTGGTTCTCTTTTGGTACCTCAGGATTAGTGGTATCTGAGTAATTTACACTGAGAACAGGGTCTAAAAAGTTTAAGTCTGGTTCTAAGAAATCAGACGTTAAACCAGATAAATCATCTAAATTAAATTCATTGGAGGGTTCCATCCACGGTTGTGTGCACCCCACCAACTCTGTCTGTGGAGAAATTGTTCTGTTTCTAATATCTGATGGTTCATTTGGGAGTGGAGAGACCTCAACATCAGGACTGGGGCAACTTGGTTGGGGTGATGATGATGCCAGTTCTTGGTATAGTAAATCCAAGAGATGAAGCTGCGTCGAGAAATAAAATCACAAATATAAACCTGGATTGCTAAAGTCATCATATGTAAAATGTAATATTAAGCTACATTTTGTATTATTTCTCTCAAGCATCACACAAACCTCACCTGATCACAAGCCATGTTTGTAGGAGAGGAGAAAGAGTGTGCTCCTGCAGCAGAGGAACATTGGATACGGCAGACCCAGTAGTACACTCCATCTCGCTCTCTCTATTAACAGGCATCGACTGTGATAACTTCTGTTCCAACAGCAACTTTTCTGATTCTAGTAAACTAGTATGTTGCTTAAGTTGTTCGTTTTCTTTAACAAGACACTTGTTCTATGGACACAAAGTAATAAGAACATCAATGTGTAAATAATTATCATGCACTATATGTAATACCTGATCTTCTAATTGAGCTAGTTTCTTCTCCAATTCAACTACATACTGTTTCTTCCTGTCTCTTGCAGTTTGAGCTGCAACCCTATTCATCATTCTTCTGTTGTAACGAGAAAACTATTAGTATTTATTCATACATGTACAAATCTCTCACCTCTTCTCTTTCTTTTCCATTTCTGTCATCTCCCCACTGTGTTTTCTCTTGCGAACATTAACAGTCATCGAAGGAGAAAGAGAACTTTCTCTTTCTACGTCTGATTCTTCCGACATTTCTCCTTTTTGTATTCTTGGTTTTACAATTGCATAAGGCAATTTGAGGGATTTGTTCAAATTGCCAAGAAGTTCTAATCCCATCTTTAATAGGTCTTTATCACAGTTTGCCGTCTCATGCGAACGAGATCGGCTATTCAAATCCATCTTTATCCTGGTGAAAGTAAGTTTTTCTATTGCATGGCGTCTCAATTTGTAGAGTGAAACAAGCAAACGTGGTTAACAAGGATTGGTTCTCTGTGAAGCTGATGGCCTGATGCAACAATACACTCTTGTTGATGATCTGTCTTGTTTTGATTGGTCAATTCAACAATGAGTGGGTGTGGCTAGGCTTGGCCTAATGACCACGTGTATTTGAAGAGGGGTGTAAAAATGGATCTTTTTTCTGAGTTTCAGCAGGCCGAATCCACTATTAAAACAGAATCACTTCCCTATGAAAACTTGAAAAACGAACAGAAGAATGGACACTTTCGTCAGGCATTGACTGACTGCACCAGTAAGATAGATAGTGAATGTCCCTGCCATCATATGCTGTATGAAGATACATATGTCCTTACTGGATTCAGTAGTGGTGTATTAACCCCTTTTAGTCATATAGTTGGTACACATAAGAATAAAGTAGTGATTATGAGTAACAAAGTAGAAGATACTCCATTAGAGGTTGAAGGTTCGCCATTGAATGAAGCAGCTGTTACTGTATCTGAAAGACAACAAGAAGTGTTTCAAGTATCATACAAACCGCCTTTCACAGTTGTGAAACGAACTCGGATTGCAACTTCTTTTCAAATCCAGCAAAAGTATGTTTACTTAACAAGCAAAGAACCTGTTCTATCAGAAAGTCCAACTTTCTCGATGCTTGTGGACTTGGGAGCAAAGCCTATACCAATTGATACTGCTAGATACTTTTGTTCTATGTATGCCATAAGTTGCCATGGTAACAAAAATGCTAAAGATATGCCAGAGCTATGGATATTATGTGATAACAGTAGTATAAAGAATACGGTTGCAATGGGCTGCACTGTTGAAACTGTGGACTCAAGCCGACAAAAGCTAAACATAATTGAAATACAAGAGGGTAAACCGATTGTGATCCCAGATTCAAAATCTTACTCCATCTCTTTGGAATCAAATTTCAATGGGAGAATTAGCCTTCGAAAGCCGTTTTCAGATAGAAAGAGGCAGAGTTATATTTCATGTACCTATGAATTCAGTCCATTTGTAGATGATGATAATGATGATCTTTTCAATAGCTCATCTAACCCAATTTTCATGGAGTTTATATGGAATGGTGTAGATGCATGTTTCTCTCCTCCTCCAGTTACAGCTGAGGCTGTCCTTGGTGTTTCTGTTACACCTGGATATCAGTTCTCTCCAGTACTTGGAGTATATGCAGAAATTGAGTCGCTGCTACATTTCAGTGAAATTGTCATCGGAGCAAGAAGTTGGCCTAGCGAGGAAGAAGACGAGGAGAGAGAAGATATTATACTACCTTCATCAACGTTATCATCAAAAGTTGGATCTTTTCTTGACGAAGCTTCCTCTCAGATGTTTAGAGCTGCAGAAGTGTCAGTTATATCACCAACAACTGAATTATCACCATTTCAACCAAGAGAAGACCTTGACTTTCTTGGACAGCTTTGGATTTTTGCAAGACACATTACTAGCTCTGCTGAATTAGTTGAAATTTTTGGATTAGTCTTCCGAGCAGTATTGTTAGGTCATGTACAACCATTCATACATCCGGGCAATACAGGTACAATAGCTACTCTATTCAGACAGTCTCTATCATGTGCTTCAAATGATGAAAGAAGCGTGATAGCCACTAAATTACAGTCTCTCTTAACAGAGGGGAGAGCCTTACAGTGTCTAGTTGAAATTGGCGTAGAGAAATTACAAAGAGATTACCTTAACTTCTTGACATCTAATGGATTGTCTACCGGTAATGAAGTAGAAGTATTCTTCAGTTGTAGTGAGTTGTTTGAGAAGTGTAAAAATTTGTGTAAACTGCACTATGTTCTAGAACTAGCAGCTGTATTGGTTAGCTTTGTTACTCTCCCGAAATCTTTCGTTGCCTCTTTTGTCAAACATATTATACAATATTATCGTGAAACCGATTTCGAGAAGTTTACAACGACACCATTATTTCAGATACCTTTTCCTGCGTTATCTCCTGCACTGAAAAACCTTGTTCAGTTTGCATCCACTTTCAAACCATCTAGAATGTCTGCATCTAGTGAAGAGAGTAATCCCAAAACTGGTAAACTCTATCGCGAGAAGATACTTTGCACTTCAGATCCCTTGTTCAAGTACATGCATTGTCCAAATACACCATCATCTCAGAATGCGGATACTGTAATGTGTACATATCATGCATTTTGCCAGCCTTGTATACTATAAAATTAATTATGTTGAAGTACAGTTCTGGTTCTGATATAGTATGTATATAAATGTTGAAGTACAGTTCTGGTTCTGATATAGTATGTGTATATGCAAGGGTCTGGTATGTCAGGGAAGATGGAGGTTGTTATTCGTACTCCAATTAGTCTCTATAGATATTTGCTCAGAAGTGTTTCTCTTTTACCAAAAGATGCACAACACTACTATAAACACAGAATTAGACAGGTATCTACACATTAACTGTGCATATTGGGCTATTCCAGGGTAAGGGTACACCTCTCCATTCAGGAGGATATAATTAATCGCTTGGGTATTGATACTAATTAATCATGTCTTGGGTCATTGGCAGCTCAATTGTCTTGAGATGTATCAACCCAAATAGTTGTCTTGGAGGATACAGTGATTCAATTTGTCCTAAGGATAATTTACGTTATTTAATTAAAGAATGATTGTAGGAAATTGAAACATACTCCAGTCCTCAAGGAAGGTACCTTTATTATTGGAAATACCCCATTGTCTGTATCATACAGGAATTTCATAGCTATTCTGATGAAACTGATAGTGAAAGAATTGAACAGATCATACAACAAGCAATTAAAGATGCAAAATGGATTCTTGAAAAGGTCAGTAAAAAAATGAATATTCATCTGCAACCACAATGGTTAAGGTTTTCTTATTGCTGCAGTATCAACAAAAGTAAAACAGAGCTGAATTGTATATATATTATATTAAAATTAAAAATACATTTGTAATTACGTAATATCATATTATTGATCAACATCATAATGATGAATCTATAACACTAGTCAGTTAAAGATTATATTTATCTATTCATCAATGGAATCTAATTCATTAGAAACTGCTTCTAACAGTGCTGCTTCCCAAGACTGAAGTATATAAGTAAGAGTATATTTGCCACTGTGTTGAGCCAATTCATCCAGTAACCGTTTTCCTAATTCTTTGACTAAATCAGAACAATCTTCAGATTTGTAATTTGGTATCAAACATTCTGGAGACGTGTTTGGATATTGACGTGGTACATGTATCTTTATTGATGGAACAGAAGGCAAACCGTCAGCCACTATTTTAGGGAATAAAAATAAATAAATAAATTTAAAACTAGTCAACAGAATGATATACCTAGAGTACATTCCAGTGTTACTGATCCATCCATTTTCCCATTCTCTTCTTGTATTTGTTTCACTTTGAAATTCTTTAATCGAATGAGTTCTCTCTTGAGACCAAGGAAGAAGTTCTTATCAGCTATAAAAGAAACAATATATGTATTTAGAATATGACCCTCTGAACAGACAGACACATGCACACACACACAAATAGACAGACAGACAGACAGATATACACACACACACTATGCACCTTGTTCATCAAGTTTAGCCTTCTTTTCTGGAGGTAACCTATCTAAGGGATCTTCATCAGGACAGAACGTAGGCTCAAGATTTGAAGAGAGTGGGGGTGGAGAAGAAAGACTCTTAAAGTCATGGAGATCTCGAGAAAGCAATGAGATAGGTGGAGTGGGAGGTATGGGGGGTCTAGGTGGAGTTGATGGAGTGGTGACACTTGGTTCATTGGATATGGTGACTGGTACACCGGTTGATCCAGGTGCTGGAGCATCTAAAAGATAAATTTACACGTAAGTACAGTAGCATCCTGTATTCAGGATACTCGTGACAATATTTGCCTAATTAGAAGGGAGCCTTCATTTCAAGGGTGAATTTATAATATACTAGAATCTTTGATGAAGGACACTCTGAATTGAAGACATCCCATACCAAAGAGCAATTGAGTTTTAATCAACCTCTGAATAAAGGACACCTCCATTTAAAGGACACTTGCACTAATTCAAGGTTTGTAAAAGGTTCTACTGCATAAGCACAGATTGTGAAGGTCCTTAATACAGGGGTGTCCTCATTTCAGTAAGGTTGGCACTTGGGCACTTGGGCACTTGTCATGTTGAGCCATGTAAATATGCTTGTAATAAACTAGTGTGAAAACATAATTACTTGCTGATAGTTCCTTTCGAAATAATCCTTTCAAAGCTGTATGACATTTCTCTAATGTACTCAAAGGGACTCTAAAGGAAAGGAATGATACACAAGAAATCGAATCATAATTTCTGCCCATAATTTTGATTCAAGATGTAACTATTCAATCATTAATGTTATCTATGGTCCATCTGTCCATCCGTCCATCTATCCATCCATCTACAGTTACTAATGGAAGTCTATTGTTAGCATGCATTAAAAACCTCACTCTATTCTTACTTCATATTCTTTGATTGTATCACATTTAATAAACTATTCAGTTTAACATATTGATCATTCTTGGTCTTGTCACCATCATTCAGTGTTTTTTCTAATCTATCAATCATTCTTGCTAGCAGAGGAACATACGGCTGTAGCTCTTGTAGCTTGTTAAGGACAGCGGCATTGGCCTCTGGTGGAACTACAGGCTGACTTGGACTTCCGGCATGAGCAGGAGAGTTTGGATTCCATGGTGTGTTTGGAGAAGGGATTGGAACTTGAGGAGAAGGGACCTGACCCTAACAAAAAAAAGAGAAAAAGTTCATTGAGATAGCCTCATATCTTCAAACAGTATAAGTATCAATGATTATTTTATTTCATTTTTAATAAAAATTTCCCCCAGTATTGGCTAGGCTACATGGTATTCCTCATGTAAGTAAATTATTATTATTATATCATCGTTTTATATTTTCATCTTGTTATGTTTTGTCTTTATGAAATATTTCACTGATATTCCGATAAACCGATAATTACTTTAGATATGTAGTGATAATACTCCGATATTACAATATCTATACCTTCTGGCTTCTGATTCTTTTAATGAAAATGAGCATTTTCTCAATAATTATGAGTATCATAAAAGCAATCAATGATGCTATAATCACAAGAAATGACATTATTGGTACACTTTTTACATCTGCCAGAAATAACTGATACTGATACTAACCAATACCGATTACCAATCTGATTAGCAGTGCATCACTAGAAATTTCCAATTAAACATTTGCTATTTGGTACTGTACAGGAAACTTAACAAAATTTGATATCTAGGAAGATCAATCATTAGGCATCTTAGATACCAAATTCAAAAAGCTTCCTGTACAAAATGACCTACTACCAAACATTAGATTGGAAATTGTTAATTCCAAATCAAATATGGTTCACATAATGTGTGAAAATTGTCTGTTTTTTTCCACCCAATTTGGGAAAACCACACTTGTGCCACATATATAACCACTTGATATTCAGCCATTTTATACAGGAAGCAAAGTATCCAGGAGGAGCGTTAACTGGTCTTCCTGGATACCACATCAAAATAGTTGAATAGTGAGTGTTGGAAGGTAAGCATTTATCATAAATTATTATGCGCCATAAGTGTGGTTTTCTTAAATTAGGTCTCATATTTTAGTTTACATATACATACAAGTGCATTTATACATTTTAAGTACTCACAAGTGATCTTGGAGCGGGAGAAGGTGCCTGTGGATACTGGTTCGTGGAAGTGGGTGGAACATTACTAGTTGGACCATTCTGATGTTGTTGATATGGTGAGGCATTTCCACCAAAATGGGAGGGACCCATAGACATACGAGGTTCTACCATGTTTCCTCCACCATGGAATGGAAAAGAAGGATTAGGGTAAGCAGTGACAGATTGAACACCATCAGGACCAACCATTGATATGTTTGGACCAACTTGCATTCTTGGAGGAGGCATTCCTCCACCACCAGGAGGCATCATCCCTCTATTTGCATAAGCAGCTGGATTAATACCTGGTCTTACTGACATAGGATGTCCTATATTCATCATATGATGAGGACCTGGCATCATGCCCTGTCCAGGCTGCATCGGCATTCTATTATATCCAGAAGGATGCATCATATTCATACCGGGGTGCATAGGTCCCACTGTCATATGGTGTGTCCGTGGTCCACCCATGTGTACTCCACCAGGTTGGTAAGGTGGATATCCAGCAGGATGCATAGCAGGACGTGACATCATTGGTCCACCCATCATTCCATTACCGACAGGCTGTTGTGATCCCATCATGTTACCACCATGATGCATACCACTACCTACAAAAATCAGAGCCCTCAATTTTTATTCATCACAATATTGTAATGTGACCTAATTTTCGAAAATGGACACTCCCCACAAAATGATTGTTCCTTTTATTGCTTGCTATTATTGATTCCACCATTTTTGTACCGGAGGTCAATAAAGGAGCAACTGAATGTGAGCATTTGATTAAAATTAATTTAATTGGCAAGAAAGTATCACTTTTTGAAAATTAGGTCACATGTTATAGTAGCTAGTGGTTACTGGGTCTGGTCTTATGGTACTATGGATAAGAAATTGGTCGCTTGGGATTATCTTTAAACAATTGTTATTTGGTAATGGAACTATGAATGCTAATTAAATATTACATCAGGGTTCTGCACTGCGAGTGCAAATACTGATTTTTAGGGTAGTAGCAATTAAAATATATCACACTAATTTTGGGTAATAGAAATAGTAATAATATATACTGATTTTTAGGGTAATAGTAATTAAAATATTACACTAATTTTGGAGGTATTAGTAATAGTAATATTAATATACTGATGTTTAAGGTAATAGTAATATTAATATACTGATTTTTAAGGTAATAGTAATGTATTACACTGACTTAGGAGGTATTAGTAATAATATAATGATTTTTAAGGTAATAGTAATAGTAATATATTATATCACATTGTAATTGACTCCATGTCTGCGCATTTTGTCTACTCATTGAAAGGTGATTTATAATAATTTCTAGTATTTTTATTTCAAATTTTACAATAGAAATAGTTATAAATCATTATTCAATGAGTAGGTGAAGCACCACTTTTGGTCTGAAGTAGGAGAAATGGGAGTAGGCACAAAATGGGAGAAAGTGAACTGGGACTTACTTGGCATCATCTGATTCTGGCCCTTCTGTTTGATTGATAATAATACTTTACCAACAGTATTCATATAGTCATCCTAATATATATAATGATAACAAATATTAGAAATAAAAATTTCATCCATAATTCGTTTAGAACCCCGTTTTTTTATAAAATTAAGCTAACATACATGTATATATACTTATTTTAAAAAATATACTAAATATATCCATGATAAATAAATATATATATTATAAATAATTATACATAATATATATATATATGTAATTAATTATGATATTTACCTTAGTTTTAGCTCTTACAAAAATAGCCTCTTCTACTTCATTTGGAGTTCTTGAAAGTACATCTGGAAAAGCTCTCACAGCTTCACCTCTGTAATTTATATATAACTTTTAAAATATATATATAAGAATAGTATTATGGATATATTTACATTCTCCTAATTATTAATTGTCTTTTCTCTACTGTCTTCCAATCATCTACACCTCCTGCCATTTTAAATTTATTTACAAACTATAATTTTATAAACATGATGACGTAATCAGAAAACGAGGGGGGTTAAATTTATTTACAAACTATAAATACAATACATAATGACGTCATCAGAAAACGAGTGTTATAAATAGTACAAAAATATTTTAGATTCTGACATTGTCACAGTACCATTTCATTGAATTATCAAACGCCTTTTGGAAATCAATCTGTGGTGCATATCCCAGTGTAACTTGTGCTTTATTCCACGATACTGTATGATTAATTGATAGGCTTCTTACATGTCTATGGTAGTTCAATAACTGACTAGATATTCGTATACCAAATATTGAAGGAAAAATCACAACTATTGACGCAATTAAAAACATGATTTCCAGAATAACTACAGGTATTCGAAAAGTACTCCTATATTTAAGTGGACGCAGAAACCTCATAAAGAAACTAGTATAATTCTCTGATGGTGTGTCATCACCGATATAGAAAAACTGCCCATTTATGGCATCACGTGTGGATGAATCTAGAAGACATTTGGCGGCACAGACATGAGCCCAAGCTGCATTTCCCACATACATTGCAGTCATCTTTTTATTAGGTTTACCACAATTTGGATAATACCCAAAAAACCTTTGGGCAGCCAATACAGCACTCGGAATAAATGTGTTATCATATTCTCCATACAGTGGAGGACAACGGAGTGAACATGTATATAAAGGAGCTTTACCAGCTTCTAATACAAGTCTTTCTGCATTGTTCTTTGTTTCGCCATAATGAGGAGTTAACAAATTATCTCCCGAGCTGAAACACGTAGCTTCATCTATGTCCTTTTGGTTGCTTACACGAGCTTTCAAAATCTGTGCTAATGAACCAGTATATACTAGAACACGTACACCACAGACTTCACATGCTTTGATAACATTTCTTGTTCCATCAACGTTAACGAGATGCATTCTCTTTGAATTTGCCTCCATTTCCATCTTTCCTGCACAATGGAAGACGACGTCAGCACCTTGAAAGACTTTTGTGAGATGAGGAAGTCGAGTGATGTCCCTATCAATGGTAGTAAAGGTAATCGGTTGTCCATTCAGTACTCCATTTGTGATAAACTCCATTAGAGCAGTGTTGATTGGTTTGACATCCATTAAGGTAATTTTTACATTAGAGAACTCTCGATAAACTGACCGAGCTATGTGTCGTCCTAGAAAACCACAACCTCCTGTTATCACCACCTTCAAGCCATACGACTCTAATCTCCCATTATCATTCGAAAGAGATTCACTTCTTGTACAGGTTGTCTCCATGAGTAAATTGAGTTAGAGTAAATTAGTTTGGGAAGAAAAGGGTTAAAAATTAAATTAATAATTAATAAAAATTAAATTCCATTAACTGCATGCTATATGTGTGCATTGTACCAAATCCTAGAACGATTAACAGCATCACTAAATTGATACTTTGGGCGATAATCCAGTTTATCTCTTGCTTTATCCCATGACACTGTATGACTAATAGATAGAACCTTTATTTGTCTACGATAGTTCAATACTGGACTGGGTATTTGTAACTGAAACACTGAAGAAAAGAATACGACCACTACGACAATTAAATATAACATGACAGTTAGAATAATCACAGGAAGGCGAAACGTAGTTCCGTATCGCGGCCTCAGAAACCTCATAAAGAAACTAGTATAATTTTCTGATGGTGTGTCATCACTGATATAGAAAAACTGCCCATTTATGGCATCACGTGTGGATGAATCTAGAAGACATTTGGCGGCACAGACATGAGCCCAAGCTGCATTTCCCACATACATTGCAGTCATCCTTTTATTAGGTTTACCACAATTTGGATAATACCCAAAAAACCTTTGGGCAGCCCATGCAGCGCTTGGAATAAATGTGTTATCATGTTCTCCATACAGTGGAGGACAACGGAGTGAACATGTATATAAAGGAGCTCTTAAAACAAGTCTTTCTGCATTGTTCTTTGTCGCTCCATATCGAGAAATGACCAGCTCCTCCCCTTGCTGAAGACGAGTGTTTTCATTTATCCCTTCCTGGTTATATCTGTTAGCTCTTAAAATCTGTGCTAATGAACCAGCGTAAACCAGAACACGTACTCCACATTCCTCACATGCTCTGATAACATTTCTTGTTCCATCAACGTTAACAATACTCATCAGTCTTTTGTCTTGTATCGTTGCTCCCATTTCTGTTATTCCAGCACAATGGAAGACTACATCTGGGTTAGCATTTATAAACTGAGCTTTCAGATTTGTCAGATCGGTAACATCCACACCTATCGTTTCAACTCTTACATTCAAATTGTTGTTTCTGGAAATGAAATTCTCAACACCATCGACTGGTCTGAAGTCCATTAGAATAATTCTTGCATTAGGAAATGTTTCATACACTGACCTGGCCAAGTGTTGACCAAGAAAACCACATCCACCTGTTATCACCACTTTCAAATTGTCCTCTACATTCGACCCACCATTATTATTATTTACATTACCTGTGCCTCTGTAATCCTTCTCCATTTCTTCCCCCGAAACTGCCATGTCTATAATACTGAAAGTATCTTGGCCTCTGGAGTGGTCTTGTTCCAAGTTAAGAAAAGAGACTGGATATACTTCTTGATAAAGGAGACCAGGCTGGATCTACGACGAAGTGACTGTCTGTCGAATTACTGGGCACACCCACATTGTATTAGGTCATTACCCCTAAATTATCATTCTTTCATTAATTAACAACATAAATTATGAAGAGGCAGAATAATTGTATTTGTTATAAGATTACCTGCCAAAATAGAAAGATTCCACTTGCATGCTCAGTATAGTCTGGTGAGCCAGCTGTCTGATAGTCAAAAAGGGGAGAGGTTGGTTCACCAGACTATGTTCGATATCAGTATTAGGTAGTACCTCACAATTTTTTTTTTCTACAAGTTTTTTTGACCAAATGTGGCTCAATGAGGAAACTAGAATAGCACAAGTTGCTAATATCCAGCTCTGCGGGACCGACGGCTTTACATCTCCGAAGGATGCAGTGATAAACCCCTTCTCATTTTTGAAGGTAGAGCTGAGTACACTCAGGCAAGAAAAAGCCTGATCCTAGTGGAGCTTGAATCTGCAACCTTTCGCTTGCAGGTCAGCACTTTTAACCAGCAGGCCACTAGAACCCCCTTGAATTGAATGAAAATACTTAATAGTATAACAATTACATGTACATATCATGTATTAACATTAACTCCAAATACGAATTCAATTATAATGATTTTCTGAACAAGAAACCTAGCTGTAGTGTGTAGACTACAGCATAACATATAGATGCCCATTTTTAATATTGAAAATGCAGCAACAGTTTCTTTGATGACATTCGTATGTCAATTTTCCATTTATAACAATTATTATGTAATTCAATAATAATAATAATTATTAATTTGAGTTATTAAATTACAAAAGGGTTAAAAATAAATGAAAGCCTGTTTGGTTACATAACATATGTCAGAAGGAAAAGAAAAAGATGAAATTTTGTGATGTACAAAAATATGAAGTTATAAATGGATTATTAAATGAATAATAATATAAAATGGCCTATATTTCTTGCATTTCCAAGTCATGTGGTTAAATAATTCCATTATGTAATTACATAATAATTTTCATCTTTTCAAACGATTCATAAAATTAATAATTAACAGTCAAATTAAATTTCACATGGCAGAAAAAAATTTATTAATAACCTCTGTTGATCACTGATGATGTCCTTTATGCAGAGGTCTGCTGAATACTATAAGAGCCTTTGCTAGTTGAATAGTGAGGAACCTACAAGTATAGACAGTAGTGCAGTGTTTTTGATAAGCTTATATGATGCACCATTGGCCTAAAGAGCTTCTTATTTGGCACTGCACAGTTCTCTCTTTGGGCCAGTGGCGCAATTAGTTATAATTTTATTGTCGCTAGTGAACAGCATTAACTCTTTGTTAATTGGCTCAAGATGTATTCCCAATGGCGCACACACTAACCATTGTTGAGCCAATTTGGCCCATGCTTCAAAACTTATCAAAAACTCTGTTGTAGTGAGATCATTGTTGTGGAAACAGCCAGTCATGCGGGACATTTTCCGATAAATCTAGTGAATGTCCGGTAAATTGAAACTAAATTATATACAAAGTATATGGGGAGCAGGACAAGAGTGGTGAAAATAGGCTAAAATGTCCAGTAGTTGGCTCAACGTTTCCACACCCCTGAGTGAGATACTCATAAACAATACTAGTAGTTATTGCAGTTATAGTCATCAGGCCTACTGAGAGGAGGGTAGGATTTTAGGGGGAGGGGCTGAAGCTTCTA